>CM053030.1:489316962-489336615 GCA_028564925.1 Lithobates sylvaticus | reverse complement strand
CCCGTCTTTCAATAAAGATCAAGGCGATCCCCATCCCCTGGATGTTAAAACAACCATCATCAGTTACCTGACAGCCACAACTTCTTTTAGGAAGTCAGACTCCCTCATGGTTATCCCACATGGAAGCAGACGAGGGCAAGCGGCTACTTCACGCACTATCGCTGCATCGTTAATAAGGTCCATTAAGAAAGCTTACTCCATCCAACATCTGGCGATTCCTGAAAACATCAGGGCTCACTCCACAAGGGCAGTGGCTACATCCTGGGCAGCATATTGCAGAGTATAACCGGAGACGATTTGCAGGGCAGCAACGTGGTCCTCCAGACATACCTTCATTTCACACTATAAAGTGGACTCTGCTCACTTAGCTATGGCAGACTTCGGTAGATCCGTGGTTAGGGCCAATTCTTCCGCATTATAAGGAATAAAAATTATTTTTCTTGCACCCACCCGACTGGCGAGTTATTTCCCAGTGTGTGCTCCCATGAAGGCGTCAGGAAAATGGAAATTTGTATACTCACCTTTCCGTAATTTTCCTTTCCTGACGCATCTTCATGGCAGCACACAGATTCCCTCCCCGTGTTTTGTAATGATATACACAGAGAATGCAGCGGGGGGTCTCCCCTTCAAATTTATAGTTAATCCAATCCTGTCAGGTTGTGCGTCAGGAAAGGAAAATTACGGAAAGGTGAGTATACAATTTTCCATTTTTTGCTATTCGGCACTGTGTCGCTTTAACTGACAATTGCGCAGTCGTGCGACGTTGCACCCAAACAAAATTGACGTCCTTTTTTCCACAAATAGAGCTTTCTTTTGGTGGTATTTGATCACCTCTGCGGTTTTTATTTTTTGCGCTATAAACAAAAAAAGAGTGAAAAATTTTGAAAAAAAACAATATTTTTTACTTTTAGCTATAATAAATATCCCCCAAAATATATAAAAAAATATTTTTTTCCTCAGTTTAGGCCGATATGTATTCTACATATTCTTCTACATATTTTTGATAAAAAATCGCAATATTCTGCTATGGCAAAAACAACCATTTAGTGCAAAAAAAAATTGCAGTGTTTTCTGCATATCTGGAGGTGTGAGATACACAATTTATATATTTTTCTTCTATTGTGCTATTCAAAGAATTTTTTTTTAGGGCAAAAACATTTTTTTGGAATAGCATTTTCTGCATTTCTGTAGGTGTGAGATACAGCGTTTACATACTCTGGGTGTATTCTGCTTTTGCAAAAACACCCATTTAGTGGAAAAAACATTTTTTGCAGTGTTTTCTGCATATCTGGCGGTGTAAGATACACAATTTATATATTTTTCTTCTATTGTGCTATTCAAATAATTTTTTTTTAGGGCAAAAACATTTTTTTTGAATAGCATTTTCTGCATTTCTGTAGGTGTGAGATACACCGTTTACATACTCTGAGTGTATTCTGCTATTGCAAAAACACCCATTTAGGGCAAGATCCTAAGTTTGGAAAATATGAGGAGAACGTCAAAGAAAGGACGTGGCCCGGTCAGGGTGCTGCTGGTGGAGCTCCTGTTGCAGGGAGAGGACGTGGTCGATCTGTGCCAGCTACACGCACAAGTGAAACACCTTCCTCAGGTGCGAGTAGGCGACAGAGCCTGCAGCGGTATTTGGTCGGGCCTAATGCGGCTGTACGAATGTTGAGGCCAGGACAAGTACAGGCGATAGTAGATTGGGTTGCAGACACTGCCTCCGGTTCCTTGACATTGTCTCCCACCCAGTCTCCTGATAAAAGATCAGAGTTGGCACCTGCAGCCAATGTCCATCAGTCGTAAACCTCACCCCCTTGCAAATCAGCCAAGCAGTCTGAGCCCCAAATCATGCAGCAGTCTCTTCTGCTTTTTGATGACTCTGTTAGCAGGGTTTCCCAGGGCCATCCACCTAGCCCTGCCCCAGAAGTGGAAGAGATTGTGTACACCGATGCCCAATCACTTATGTTTCATGATGAGTATATGGGAGGACCATCGCAGCACGTCTCGAATGATGACGAAACACAGGTGCCAACTGCTGCTGCTTTCGCCATTGTGCAGACCGACAGGGAGAGCAGGGGTGAAGACGGGGTGGAAGATGATGTGGAGGACAATGAGGTCCTGGACCCCACATGGAATCAACTTCATGCAGGTGACCAGTGTAGTTTGGAGGAAGAGGGGGTGGTCGCTTAGAGCCACCAGCACAGCAGAAGAGGGAGCAGGGTGCAAAAGCGGAGTGTCCGTCCCCTAGACAGTACGCCTGCTACTGCCCAACGTAACAAGGGACCGAGCGCACCAAAGCCAGGTCCAAGGAGTTCCCTACCGTGGCAGTTCTTCAGACAATGTGCTGATGACAAGACACGAGTGGTTTGCACGCTGTGCAATTAGAGCCTGAAGCGAGGCATAAACGTTCTCAACCTGAGCACAACCTGCATGACCAGGTATCTAAGTGCAAAGCACGAGCTGCAGTGGAGTAGACAACTTAAAAACCAAGAAAGGTCTCTGGCTCCTTCTGCTTCCTCTTCTGCTGCAGTCTCGGCCTCTTCATCCACCTCTGTAGTGTACAGTGGCACCTGCCAACCCGCAAACAGAGGATCTGCCAGCAGCACTACCACCTGGGTCACCAACCATCTCCACAATGTCCCATGGAAGCGTTCAGCTCTCTATTTCCCAAACACTGGAGCGGAAGAGGAAGTACCCCCCTAGCCACCCGCGATCCCTGGCCCTGAATGCCAGCATTTCAAAATTCCTCGCCTTTGAAATGCTGTCGTTCCGTCTGGTGGAGTCGCAGAGTTTTAAAAGCCTGATGGCATTGGCTGTCCCACAGTACATCGTGCCCAGCCGCCACTACTTTTCCAGGTGAGCCATCCCTTCCCTGCACAACCAAGTGGGGGACAAAATTAGATGTGCACTGCGCAACGCCATCTGTGGCAAGGTCCACCTAACTATGGATGTGTGGACCAGTAAGCACGGTCAGGGACGTTATATCTCCCTAACAGCACACTGGGTAAATGCAGTGGCGGCTGGGCCTGAGGCGGATAGCAGTTTGGCGTATGTCCTTTCACTACCGAGGATTGCAGGGTGCTTCAGTTTGCCTCCTGTTGCTAACCCCTCCTACTCCGCTTCCTTATCCTCTACCGCCTCCTCATTCGGTCAGCGTAATACCTTCACCACCAACTTCAGCACAGCCAGGGGTAAACGACAGCAGGCAGTTTTAAAACGTTCCTGTTTGGGGGAAAAACCCCACACCGCGAAGGAGTTGTGGAGGGACATGGAACAACAGACCGATGAGTGGTTGGTGGCAGTGAGCCTCAAGCCCGGCCTGGTGGTGTGTGATAATGGGCAAAATCTCGTAGCAGCTCTGGGCCTAGCCAGTTTGACGCACATCCCTTGCCTGGCGCATGTGCTAAACTTGGTGGTCCAGAGGTTCCTTAAAAATTATATGATATGCCAGAGCTGCTGCAGAAAGTGCGGGCCGTCTGTGCGCACTTTCGGGGTTCTCACCCTGCTGCTGCTCGCCTGTTAGCGATGCAGCATAACTTCGGCCTTCCAACTCACCGCCTCATATGTGACGTGCCCACAAGGTAGAACTCCACCTTGCACATGCTGGCCAGACTGTGCGAGCAGCAGCAGGCGATAGTGGAGTTTCAGCTGCAGCACGCACGCTTGAGTCGCTCTGCGGAACAGCACCACTTCACCACCAATAAGTGGGCCTCCATGCGAGACCTGTGTGCCTTGACGCCGTTCTCATCGTTACTATCCCAGTTCTATGCCTCCTTGAAAAAAATGCTTTGGGCGATGATGGAAGAGGATGTGGTACAGGAGGAGGAGGAGGAGGAGGAAGAGGGATAATTTCCAAGGCTTTCAGGGCATTCATTCCCAAGTGGCTACCTGCACCAACAAACGCCAGATACACAATTGTTCGGCAGCAAGGGCACAGTTCTGGAGGATGATGAGGTGGAGGATGAGGAGGAGGAGATGGAAGAGGAGGAACCATGTTCACAGCAGGGTGGCACCCAGACCAGCTCATGGCCATCACTGGTGCGTGGCTGGGGGAATACAGAGGACACAGATGATACACCTCCCACAGAGGACAGCTTTTTGTTGCCTCTGGGCAGCCTGGCACACATGAGCAATTACATGCTGCAGTGTCTCCGCAACAACCGCCAAGTTGCCCACATTCTAACTGGTGCTGATTACTGGGTGGCCACCCTGCTGGATCCCCATTACAAGGACAACGTACCGTCCTTAATTACCTCACTGGAGCGTGATCGTAAAATGCGCGAGTACAAGCGCACGCTGGTAGACGCGCTGCTGGTGGCATTCCCACTTGACAGCGGGGGTACGGTGGAAGCACAAGCCGAAGGCAGAGGAGGAGGAAGAGGTCACCAATGCAGCCAGGGCACCGCCAGCACCTCAGAAGGCAGGGTTAGCATAGCCATTGTTGTATTTTTGAACCAGTATTGGCTACCTTGTCCTCCTCCACCGCCGCTTCCACCTACACAGCCACATCCACCGCCACCTCAACCTCCTACTCCATATGGACCTCGTCCTCCTAGGTCAAGATTATAATTTTAAATTTTTTTAATTTCAAAGTATTTTATTTTCCCACGTATTCTGGGGCATTCCCACCATATGTGTGGCATCGTGCTGTTGAGTTTCTGAGGTTCTTAATGACTTCCTGTACCTCTTCTTCTGAGGAGGGGGCCTCCAGAATATTATTATTTTTTTTTATTTCTTTATATTATTTTAAGTTATTTCCCTATCCACATTTGTTTGCAGAGCACTTGCCATGCTCTTAACAACATTGTGTTGCCATTTGCAGCCATCTAGCCCAGGGATCCTCAAACTATGGCCCTCCAGCTGTTGCGGAACTACACATCCCATGAGGCATTGTAAAACTCTAACATTCACAGACATGACTAGGCATGATGGGAATTGTAGTTCCTGAACAACTGGAGGGCCATAGTTTGAAGACCCCTGATCTAGCCCTTTCCATGACTTTTTTAGAGCCATTTTAGTCCTCAAAAGTTCGGGTCCCCATTGACTTTAATGGGGTTCGGGTTCGGGGTCAAGTTCAGTCCCGAACTCGAACTTTTTTCCGAAGTTCGGCCGAACCCGTCGAACCCGAACATCCAGGTGTCCGCTCAACTATAGGTGTAAAACATCATGGCCCTGAGAGGTTAACTAAAAGCAGCTCAGAACAGACCTGAATCAAAGGTTGTACTTCACTAAGGGAAAATCTGCCCTCAACAGCTAAGACATGGGCAGTCAGAATGCTTCCCAACAGCTCCTCCTCAGTGAGATCCTGCCAAAGTGAATGACAAAAATCCTAATCCACTACTGCAAGTTGCACACGGCAAATAACCTTCACTCTCAGCATTCTGACAAAGGCAAAAAACTCAAGTAACTGGCTCTCAGTCCCTAAGTGTAGCGGATCTGGTCGTAGTGGGCGTCACTATTATGTCAGGGATCAGCAGCTAAGGAGACCAGACACGTAGCTACACAAGGGAACTGAGACCAAACAAGTATATATCATTAAAGTGATATTCATTTACAGTTAAACATACAGCAATAAACATACACAGAAACCAGGGAACACAGCAAAAACAAACCCCAAAAAACAAAATAACAAATTAACCTAACTACTATCTATATGCAATATCTACAATAAAAGGTAACAGGGATGCAAGGAAGAGAAACACCATACCTCCCAACTTTTTTTGTTTGGTTCACTGGCCTGTGTGGATCCGGTGGGCGCAATGTCCGCCGGCCACCCGCGAAAGCAGGAAGATGGATCTCTGTATTGTCCCAGTCAGTCCATACCCCGTACAGTTAGTAAACACTCCCAGGGAACACACTTAATTCCCTTGTTTGCCCCTGGTGTTAACCCCTTCCCTGCCAGTGTCATTAGTACAATGTCAGTGCATATTTTTAGCACTGATAACAGTATTGGTGTCACTGGTTCCCAAAAAAGTATCACTAATGCCGCGTACACACGAAGGGACTATCCCGCGGGATTGTCCGCTGGACTCAAGTCCACCGGACAATCCCCTCGTGTGTGGGCGCCGGCGGACTTTTTGGCGTCAAAAGTCCGGCGGACTAGGTTTTAAGTTTTGTTTTAAAATTGTCCGCTGGACTTGGCAGTCCGGCGGACAATCCCGCCGTTAGTAGGCTAGTCCGCCGGACTTTTGAAATGAACGGACTTGCCGCTCATCGGAAAGTCAGTTCATTCCCGCAGACTTTTTCCAGCGGATTGTCCGCCGGAGAAGTCCGGGCGTGTGTGGGCAAGTCACACGCTCGGAAGTCCGGGCGTGTGTGGGGAAGTCCCGCCGGACTAGGTCCGGCGGACAAAGTCCGAACGTGTGTACGCGGCATTAGTGTCAGATTTGTCCGCCGCAATGTTGCAGTCCCGCTAAAATAAATAAATAAAAATGCCATAAATCTATCCCCTATTTTGTAGATGCTATAACTTTTGCGCAAACCAATCAATATATGCTTATTGTTTTTTTTTTGGCAAATTTTTTATTTTTCTTGATAAATTTTGGCCAAAATTTATACTGCTACATATCTTTGGTAAAAATAAGTACAAATTGGGGTATATTATTTGGTCTTTGTGAAAGTTATAGAGTCCACAAGCTATGGTGCCAATATCTGAAAATTGATCACACCTGAAGTACTGACGGCCTATCTCATTTCTTGAGTCCCTAACATGCCAGAAAAGTACAAATACCCCCCAAATGACCCCTTTTTGGAAAGAAGACATTCCAAGGTATTTAGAAAGAGGCATGGTGAGTTTTTTGAAGTTGTAATTTTTTCCCACAATTCTTTGCAAAATCAAGATTTTATTTTCTTTTTTTTTTTTTTTTTCCACAAAATTGTCATATTAGCAGGTTATTTCTCACACACAGCATATGCATACCACAAATTACACCCCAAAACACATTCTGCTATTACTCCCGAGTATGGCGATACCACATGTGTGAGACTTTTACACAGTGTGGCCACATACAGAGGCCCAACATGCAGGGAGCACCATCAGGCGTTCTGGAGCACCCAGGACAATTCTGACATTTCTCTCCTACATGTAAAAATCATCATTTATTTGCTAGAAAATTACATAGAACCCCAAAACATTATATATGTTTTTTTTTAGCAAAGACCCTAGAGAATACAATGGCTGTCGTTGCAACTTTTTATCTAGCACGGTACTTGCGCAGCAATTTTTCGAACGCGTTTTTTTTTTTAAATAAATGTTTTGTGCTTTACAAAAAACAAAACTGTAAATTTAGCCCAATGTTTTTGCGTAATGTGAAAGATGAAGTTACGCCGAGTAAATAGATACCCAACATGTCACCCAAAATTGCACATACTCGTGGAATGGCGCCAAACTTCGCTACTTAAAAATCCCCATAGGCTTTAATTTTTTTTACTGGTTACATGTTTTGAGTTACAGAGGAGGTCTAGGGCCAAAATTATTGTTCTCGCTCCAACGTTCGCAGCGATACCGCACATGTGTGGTTTGAACACCGTTTTCATATGTGGGCGGGACTTACGTATGCGTTCACTTCTGCATGCGAGCACACGAGGACAGGGGCGCTTTTAAAAAAAAAAATGTTATTGTTCATTTTACTTTATTTATTTTAGTTTGACACTTTTTTTCCCTTAAAAAAAAATTTTGATCACTTTTATTCCTATTACAAGGAATGTAAACATCCCTTGTAATAGGAATAGGACATGACAGGTCCTCTTTACAGTAAGATATGGGGTCAATAAGACCCCACATCTCACCTCTAGGCTGGAAAGCCTGAAATAAAAAAAAAAAAACGATCCTGGCTTCGATCGTAGCGAGTATCGCAGGGTATGGCAGAGTATTGGGTATGGCAGAGTATTGCAGGGTATGGCAGAGTATTGCAGGGTATGCAGAGTATTGCAGGGTATGGCAGAGTATTGGGTATGGCAGAGTATTGCAGGGTATTGCAGAATATCGCAGGGTATCGCAGAGTATTGGGTATGGCAGAGTATCGCAGGGTATTGCAGAATATTGCAGGGTATGGCAGAGTATTGCAGAGTATCGCAGGGTATGGCAGAGTATTGGGTATGGCAGAGTATTGCAGGGTATGGCAGAGTATTGCAGGGTATGGCAGAGTATTGCAGGGTATGGCAGAATATCGCAGGGTATCGCAGAGTATTGGGTATCGCAGAGTATTGGGTATCGCAGGGTATTGGGTATCGCAGGGTATTGGGTATCGCAGGGTACTGGGTATCGCCGGGTATTGCACAGCATTGCAGGGTATTGCAGAGTATTGCAGGGCATTGCAGGGCATTGCAGAGTATTGCAGAGCATTGCAGGGCATTGCAGAGTACTGCTGGGTATCCATCCATCCATGCTCAGCCATCCCTCCATACCCTGCAATACCCAGCAATACACTGCAGGCTATTGCTGTGTATTGCAGGGTATGGAGGGATGGCTGAGCATGGATGGATGGATCGGTGGTGACTGCAGAGCAGGCTGTGGGCACTACAGATCCCGCCCACAGCACTGCTGCCACCAATCCCTCCCCCTCTCCTCTCACACTGTACCGATCGGTACAGAGAGAGGAGGGGAGAGGAACCGGCGTCATCAAATGACGCCGGTTTGCTTACATGTGATCACTCCGTCATTTGACGGAGCGATCACGTGGTAAACGGCCGCGATGAGCGGCCGTTTACCGTGATCCATGATCCGCCGGGTCCAGAGGATCATGGATGTTCTCGAGTGCGCGCTCCAGGGGGCGCGCAAGAGGGGAACTCTGTGAGGCCGTTAATTAACGGCCTCTTAGAGTTAAGCAACCGCCCTGTAGCCGTTTTTCGGGTATGGGCCGGTTGTTAACTGGTTAAAGCAGTAATTTTTGTGCATTCACGTGTGTATGTGTCTGTAAGCATGTTTACGCTAGCATAAATGAGTATATTACAACACTGGTAATGAAGAAGAATTTTGCTCTTCTATACGCTTACGCACCTTTACACGCCTATACTCAGGACCTTACACAGGACCTTTCTGTCAACAAGATTCTGAGTAATAACATCAGTAAATTATTACGCCCGTGTGCAACTGGCCAAATTCTGCATGAAAAAAGAATGTCTTAGTTCATACTGTATGGCAATACATGTTATATAAACTGGCCACCTGCTTAAAAGAGAAGTATGGGATTTTTTTTTATCCCATATTCATACTTACCTAAGTGGATGCTGCATCTGTCCCCCCGCCGCCTCTACACTAAGAACCGATCGATTGGACATCGCTGATGGCTCGGTTCTCTAAGCTCCTCGAGTGGAGAGCTGCTGACTGTCAATCAGCATCTCTCCTCTCAGCTCCTCCACGCTCATTGAACTGCTTAGCTGTGGAGGGGCGGGGAGCAGCATCTCAGCGGCTCGCTGAGGGGCTGAGGCGGCCATCAGTCCAGGCACCTGGTGGATCCAGACTTCCTAAGTCATGATGACGCGGTGCCTGGACTAATTCCAGTGATATCAACAGAGAGTGGATTTCAGTCCGCTCTCTGCTCAAAATGGGTCACAGGGGTGCAAAACGAATTGCACTCCTGTGACCCTTAGTGGAAGCCCAGCCGAATGAGCCCAGGCTGGACTTCTCCTTTAAAATTGACCCTCTTTGGGTCAGTGTCTACTGTACCAGCAAAATGTGAAATGCCATGTCTTTTTATGTATTTTATTTGTTCTAACCACAGACTTTATGTTCTCATATGCTGTGTAGTACATCAAACACAACAAGTCTGCAGTGTTCATTCAATTTTGTTAAGTCTCATACACACTACAGTATTTTTTTTGTTCAACGCAGCGGGTTGCACCTTCATTTAAATGGGAGTGTTTTATCATAATTTTTGCTGGTACAAGAAACCAAGAACCAGTGCACCAACAAAGAACTTATTGTCAAGGCTCTTGAACCTTAAGAAAATGATGCTCAACCTGCTCTCTGAAAAGTTTAAGCTGCTAATGATGAACTCCAAACCAAAGTCATAACTATTAAAGTGGTTCTAAAGACTAAACATCTTTTACCTTACTGTATTCCTTTCCCCTTTTTCATTCTCCCCTGATTGTCCTATGAGAATGCAAGACCCCTGGCCCTCTGTCTGAACAGTGTTGATTGGCCTTGTGCTGATCACATGCACTCTCCCAAGAAAAAAAAAACTCCCTAGCAATACACACCAAACTGAGCATGTGCAGCTTGTCCCCTAGCCTGTTTACTATCAGGAGATATATTGGGGACTCCTGAAGAAGGGGAGGATCAGAGGTGACAGGATCAAACAGTCTTTTTACACAATGCAGAGGATTAACCCCTTAGGTTCCACAGTGAGTATAACAAGCATGCTTTACTGCATATACAGACTGATTTTACTGTTCTAAGCTTAGTAACACTTTCATCTCTCTCTTATTCAATGTGCACCAATGGGCAGTATCCTAATAATTAAAGTGATTGTAAGTACTTTTTTTTTTTGTAAACAAACATGTTTATACTTACCTGCTCTGTCACTGGCCAATAGCTCCCCCTGCCTCAGCAAGGCCAGTGAGACTAGAAAGTGAGGGGAGAGAAGAGCTGCAGATGAGCACAGTTCTGGATTGAATGAGGGCTCATGTAAGTAAAAGTAGGGCAAGGGGGCTATACTGATGCCAAGCAATTTTTACCTCAATGCAAGGATCCAGTATATCATTTTGTTTATACAGTGGTGTGAAAAAGTGTTTGCCCCCTTCCTCATTTCCTGTTCCTTTGTATGTTTGTCACACTTAAGTGTTTCGGAACATCAAACCAATTTAAACAATAGTCAAGGACAACACAAGTAAACACAAAATGCAATTTGTAAATGAAGGTGTTTATTATTAAAGGTGAAAAAAAATCCAAACCATCATGGCCCTGTGTGAAAAAGTGATTGCCCCCCTAAACCTAATAACTGGTTGGGCCACCCTTAGCAGCAACAACTGCAACCAAGCGTTTGCGATAACGTGCAATGAGGCTTTTACAGCGTCCTGGAGGAATTTTGGCCCACTCATCTTTGCAGAATTGTCCTAATTCAGTTACATTAGAGGGTTTTCAAGCATGAACGGCCTTTTTTAAGGTCATACCACAACATCTCAATAGGATTCAGGTCAGGACTTTGGCTAGGCCACTCCAAAGTCTTCATTTTGTTTTTCTTCAGCCATTCGGTGGTGGACTTGCTGGTATGTTTAGGATCATTGTCCTGCTGCAGAACCCAAGTTCGTTTCAGCTTGAGTACACGAACAGATGGTCGGACATTCTCCTTCAGGATCTCTTGGTAGACAGCAGAATTCATAGTTCCTTTTATCACGGCAAGTCTTCCAGGTCCTGAAGCAGCAAAACAGCCCCAGACCATCACACTACCACCACCATATTTTACTGTTGGTATAATGTTCTTTTTCTGAAATGCAGTGTTCCTTCTACGCCAGATATACTTGGACACACACCTTCCAAAGAGTTCCACTTTTGTCTCATCGGTCCACAGAATGTTGTCCCAAAAGTCTTGGGGATCATCAAGATTTATTGTGGAGAAATTGAGACGAGCTTTGATGTTCTTTTTGCTCAGCAGTGGTTTTCTCCTTGGAACTCTGCCATGCAGGCCATTTTTGCCCAGTCTTTTCCTGATGGTGGAGGCATGAACGCTGACCTTAACTGAGGCAAGTGAGGCCTGCAGTTCCTTGGACGTTGTTGTGGGGTCTTTTGTGACCTCTTGGATGAGTCGTCGCTGCGCTCTTGGGGTAATTTTGGGCGGCCGGCCACTCCTGGGAAGGTTCACCACTGTTCCATGTCTTCGCCATTTGTGGATAATGGCTCTCACTGTGGTTCGCTGGATTCCCAAAGCTTTGGAAATGGCTTTATAACCCTTTCCAGACTGATAGATCTCAATTACTTTCTTTCTCAATTGTTCCTGAATTTCTTTGGGTCTCGGCATGATGTGTAGCTTTTAAGGATCTTCTGGTGGACCTTACTGTGTCAAGCAGCTCCTATTTAAGTGATGCCTTGATTGTGAACAGGTGTGGCAATAATCAGGCCTGGGTGTGGCTAGAGAAATTGAACTCAGGTGTGGACAACCACAGTTATAGTATGTTTTAACAAGGGGGGCAATCACTTTTTCACACAGGGCCATGATGGTTTGGATTTTTTTTCACCTTTAATAATAAACACCTTCATTTACAAATTGCATTTTGTGTTTACTTGTGTTGTCCTTGACTATTGTTTAAATTGGTTTGATGTTCCGAAACACTTAAGTGTGACAAACATGCAAAGGAACAGGAAATGAGGAAGGGGGCAAACACTTTTTCACACCACTGTAGTACCCTCATGGTTGTTGCTTTTATTGTACCTTCTGCAAAATAGGAGTGCCTTTTAGCTTCAAAACAATTGCCTGAAAGGCTCAGTTCACACATGTGCGATGTGGAAACCAGCGCGGTTCCAGTGAGGGTTCCCACATCGCACCTGAATCACTGGCGGTTCACACTGCCCTCTGCGAACCGCTGTGGTTCAGGGGTGTTATTAAAAGAGAGTTACTTAGTATTGATTCTATAACAAAACATAGCAATCATCATAATAAAGAAATTACATCATGACAGCATGAACTCCACTGCAAAGTATTTCAGAGAATACATACCATCCAAGATGAATAATAGCAAATACAGTGCATCCAGGAAAGTATTCACAGCACTTCACTTTTTCCACATTTTGTTATGTTACAGCCTTATTTCAAAATGGATTAAATTCATTACTTTCCTCCAAGTAAACAATACCCCATAATGACAACGTGAAAGAAGTTTGTTTGAAATCTTTGCAAATTTATTAAAAATAAAAGGGGAAAAAAAACACATGTACATAAGTAGTCACAGCCTTTGCTCAATACTTTGTTGAAGCATCTTTGGCACCAGTTACAGCCTCAAGTCTTTTTGAGTATGATGCTACAAGATTGCTACACACATATTTTTGGGCAGTTTATCCCATTCATCTTTGTTGGACTTCTCAAGCTCCATCAGGTTGGATAGGGAGCGTCGATACACAGCCATTTTCAGATCTCTCCAGAGATGTTCAGTCGGGTTCAAGTCCGGGCTCTGACTGGGCCACTCAAGGACATTCACAGAGTTGTCCTGAAGCCACTCCTTTGTTATCTTGGCTGTGTGCTTATGGACGCTGTCCTGTTGGAAGATGAACCTTTACCCAAGTCTGAGGTCCAGAGCACTCTGGAGCAAGTTTTCATCAAGAATGTCTCTGTACATTGCTACATTCATCTTTCCCTCGATCCTGACTAGTCTCCCAGTTCCTGCCACTGAAAAAAATCCCACAGCATGATGCTGCCACCATCATGCTTCACTGTAGGTATGTTTTTTCTCAAGGTGATGAGCAGTGCTTGGTTTCCTCCAGACATGATGCTTGCCATTCAGGCCAAAGAGTTAAATCTTTGTTTCATCAGACCAGAGAATTTTGTTTCCTGTTTACACACACAGATCCAGGTTCTCGCTCTGGCATGAGCGATCGCGGGTGCCCGGCACGCATCGGCTCCAGGGACACGTGGCGGCACACGCACCTGATGTGACGTCTAAAAGAAGCGACGTACAGCTCAGAAACAATGTTATTAAAAAACAAAGATTACAATCATGTCATAGATTCCAGTTTCACCATATCACAGTTTACATGCATCATATCTGATCATCTCTACACCTCGGCCTAGCGCTTGGTATTTCCAACGTGCATTTTTATTGGTATTATCACCCAGCAACTAGAGTTGAGCGGACACCTGGATGTTCGGGTCGGCGGGTTCGGCCGAACTTTGGAAAAAAGTCCGGGTTCGGGACCAAACTTGACCCGAACTTGACCCCGAACTCCGAACCCCATTGAAGTCAATGGGGACCCGGACTTTTGAACACTAAAATGGCTGTAAAAAGGTCATGGAAAGGGCTAGAGGGCTGCAAATGGCAACAAAATGTTGTTAAGAGCATGGCAAGTGATCTGCAAACAAATGTGGATAGGGAAATAACTTAAAATAACATAAAAAAAAAATAAAAAATAAAAAAAAATGCTGGAGGCCCCCTTCTCAGCAGAAGAGGTACAGGAAGTCATTAAGAACCTCAGAAACTCAACGGCACGATGCCGCACATATGGTGGGAATACCCCAGAATACGCACTTTCTGGAAAAAAAATATTCAATTTAATGGATAAGATAGTGGGAAAATAAAATACTTGGAAATTAAAAAAAAATGAAAAAATTATAATCTTGACCTAGGAGGACGAAATTCAAATGGAGTAGGAGGTTGAGGTGGCGGTGGATGTGGCGGTGTAGGTGGAAGCGGCGGTGGAGGAGGACGAGGTAGCCAACACTGGTTCAAAAATACAACAATGGCTGGGTAAGGCTAGTAGTGAATGATGTGTCGAATTCTGTCCCCCGTCGCATAGTGTCCGCCCTGTACTGCGCTTGCTCAGTACGTAGGACAAGGGGATTTTGAAACTCTCCGAAGACGGTGCGCGGTGACTCCAGGTTCAAGCCACATCATCCGAGGTTGAAGCCTAGCCACATCATCCGAGGTTGAGGGGCCCTGTTACTATGTGCTACCGTATGTCCACTTGGATGGTCGGGCTTGAACCTGCACTTACTGCGCAGGCGACGTTCATCTTTGGAGATTTTGTGAATCTCCTTGTCCTCCGTACTGCGCAAGCACTGCACCTGCGCAGTAAGTGGCCGGACACTATCCGATAGCAAGACAGTTTTCGTCAGAACACCGGTATATGTGTCTATTCTGCACAAGGTACGGACAAGTCCCTTGGGATCCATGCCTGGTTCATTTTAATGAACGTGAGCTTGTCCACATTGGCTCTGGACAGGCGGCTGCCCTTGTCTGTGATAACGCCCCCTGCCGTGCTAAATACACGTTCAGATAATACACTGGCGGCAGGGCAGGCCAGCACCTCCAAGGTGTAACGGGCAAGCTCAGGCCATGTGCCCAATTTGGAGACCCAGAAGTTGAAGGGGGCAGACCCGTCATGCAGTACGTGTACGTGTGTGCACACATACTGCTCCACCATGTTGGTGAAATGCTGCCTCCTGCTAAGACGTTCCATCTCAGCTGGTGGTGCTGGTTGTTGTGGCGTGCTGACAAAGCTTTTCCACATTCCGGCCATGCTAACCCTGCCTTGCGAGGTGCTGGCGGTGCCCCGGCTGCGTTGGCGACCTCTTCCTCCTCCTCTGCCTTCGCCTTGTGCTTCCACCGTACCCCCGCTTCCAAGTGGGAATGCCACCAGCAGCGCGTCTACCAGCGTGCCCTTGTACTCGCGCATCTTACGATCACGCTCCAGTGATGTAATTAAGGACGGCACGTTGTCCTTGTAACGGGGATCCAGCAGGGTGGCCACCCAATAATCAGCACCAGTTAAAATGTGGGCAACTCGGCGGTCATTGCGGAGACACTGCAGCATGTAATCGCTCATGTGTGCCCAGAGGCAAGGAAAAGCTGTCCTCTGTGGGAGGTGTATCGACTGTGTCCTCTGTATCCCCCCAGCCACGCACCAGTGATGGACATGAGCTGATCTGGGTGCCACCCTGCTGTGAACATGGTTCCTCCTCCTCCTCCATCTCCTCCTCATCCTCCACCTCGTCATCCTCCAGAACTGTGCCCTTGCTGCCAGACAATTGTGTACCTGGCGCTTGTTGGTGCAGGAACCCACCCTCGTAGCCACTTGTAAATGACTGCCCTGAAAGCCTTGGAAATTAACCCTCTTCCTCCTCCTCCTCCTCATCCTGTGCCACATCCTCTTCCATCATCGCCTTAAGAGTTTTTTCAAGGAGGCATAGAACTGGGATAGTAACGCTGAGAACGGCATCATCGGCACTGGCCATGTTGGTGGAGTACTCGAAACAGCGCAACAAGGCACACAGGTCTCGCATGGAGGCCCAGTTATTGGCGGTCAAGTGGTGCTGTTCCGCAGAGCGACTCACGCGTGCCGCAGCTGAAACTCCACTATCGCCTGCTGCTGCTCGCACAGTCTGGCAAGCATGTGCAAGGTGGAGTTCCACCTTGTGGGCACGTCACATATGAGACGGTGAGCAGGAAGGCCGAAGTTACGCTGCAGCGCTGACAGGCGAGCAGCAGCAGGGTGAGAACGCTGAAAGTGCGCACAGACGGCCCGCACTTTCTGCAGCAGCTCTGGCATATCGGGGTAATTCTTCAGGAACCTCTGGACCACCAAGTTCAGCACATGCGCCAGGCAAGGGATGTGCGTCAAACCGGCAAGGCCCAGAGCTGCTACGAGATTTCGCCCATTATCGCACACCACCAGGCCGGGCTTGAGGCTCACTGCCACCAACCACTCATCGGTCTGTTGTTCCATGTCCCTCCACAACTCCTGCGCGGTGTGGGGTTTTTCCCCCAAACAGGAAAGTTTTAAAACTGCCTGCTGTCATTTAGCCCTGGCTGTGCTGAAGTTGGTGGTGAAGGTGTTACGCTGACCGGATGAGGAGGTGGTAGAGGATGAGGAGGCGGAGTAGGAGGAGTTAGCAACAGGAGGCAAACTGAAGTGCCCTGCAATCCTCGGTGGTGGAAGGACATGCGCCAAAGTGCTATCCGCCTCAGGCCCAGCCGCCACTACATTTACCCAGTGTGCTGTTAGGGAGATATAACGTCCCTGACCGTGCTTACTGGTCCACGCATCCGTAGTTAGGTGGACCTTGCCACAGATGGCGTTGCGCAGTGCACACCTGATTTTGTCCCCCACTTGGTTGTGGAGGGAAGGGATAGCTCGTCTGGAAAAGTAGTGGCGGCTGGGCACGACGTACTGTGGGACAGCCAATGACATCAGCCTTTGAAAACTCTGCGTCTCCACCAGACCGAATGACAGCATTTCAAAGGCGAGCAATTTTGAAATGCTGGCATTCAGGGCCAGGGATCGCGGGTGGCTAGGGGGTACTTCCTCTTCCGCTCCAGTGTTTGGGAAATAGAGAGCTGAAAGCTTCCATGGGACATTGTGGAGATGGTTGGTGACCCAGGTGGTAGTGTTGCTGGCAGATCCTCTGTTTGCGGGTTGGCAGGTGTCACTGTCACTACAGAGGTGGATGAAGAGGCCGAGACTGCAGCAGAAGCAGGAGGAGCCAGAGACCTTTCTTGGTTTTTGCGGTGTCTACTCCACTGTATCTCGTGCTTTGCACTTAGATGCCTGGTCATGCAGGTTGTGCTCAGGTTGAGAACGTTAATGCCTCGCTTCAAGCTCTGATTGCACAGCGTGCAAACCACTCGTGTCTTGTCATCAGGACATTGTCTGAAGAACTGCCACGCTAGGGAACTCCTTGGACCTGGCTTTGGTGTGCTCGGTCTCTTGCTGCATTGGGCAGTAGCAGACGTACTGTCTAGGGGACGGACGCTCCGATTTTGCACCCTGCTCCCTCTTCTGCTGTGCTGGTGGCTCTGTGCGACCACCGCCTCTTCCTCTGAACTACACTGGTCACCTGCATGACGTTGATTCCATGTGGGGTCAAGGACCTCATCGTCCTCCACATCATCTTCCACCCAAAATTCACCCCTGCCCTCCTTGTTGGTCTGCACAATGGCGAAAGCAGCAGCAGTTGGCACCTGTGTTTCGTCATCATCCGAGACGTGCTGCGTTGGTCCTCCCATGTACTCATCATGAAACATAAGTGGTTGGGCATCGGTGCACACAATCTCTTCCACTTCTGAGGCAGGGCTAGGTGGATGGCCCTGGGAAACCCTGCTAACAGAGTCATCAAAAAGCAGAAGAGACTGCTGCATGATTTGGGGCTCAGACTGATTGGCTGATTTGCAAGGGGGTGAGGTGAAAGACTGATGGACATCGACTGCAGGTGCCAACTCTGAACTTTCATCAGGAGACTGGGTGGGAGACAATGTGAAGGAACCGGAGGCACTGTCAGCAGCAACCCAATCTACTATCGCCTGTACTTGTCCTGGCCTCGACATTCGTACAGCCTCATTAGGCGCGCCAAAATACTGCTGCAGGCTCTGTCGCCTACTCGCACCTGAGGAAGGTGTTTCACTAGTGCGTGTAGCTGGCACAGATCGACCACGTCCTCTCCCTGCAACAGGAGCGCCACCAGCAGCACCACAACCCGGGCCACGTCCCCTTTTTGATGATCTCCTCATATTTTCAAAATTTATGATCTCGCCCTAAATGGGTGTTTTTGTATATAGCAGAATACACGTACAGTGTCTAAAGCGTTTATGAAAACGCAGAAAATGCTATTGGGAAGAAAAAAAAACACTGCAAAATTATATTTTTTTGCAATGATTTTGCAATATCAGAATACACGGTTAGTGTCTACAGCGTGTATGTATGACCACGCAGAAAATGCTATTGGGAAGAAAAAAAACACTGCAAAATTTTATTTTTTTGCAATGTTTTTGCAATATCAGACTACACGGACAGTATGTAAAGCGTTTATGAAAAAGAAAAAAAAAAAACACTGCAAAATTAAAATTTTTTGCAATGTTTTTGCAATATCAGACTACACGGACAGTATGTAAAGCGTTTATGAAAACGCAGAAAATGCTATTGGGAAGAAAAAAAAACACTGCAAAATTTTATTTTTTTGCAATGTTTTTGCAATATCAGACTACACGGATAGTATGTAAAGCGTTTATGAAAACGCAGAAAATGCTATTGGGAAGAAAAAAAAACACTGCAAAATTTTATTTTTTTGCAATGTTTTTGCAATATCAGAATACACGGTTAGTGTCTACAGCGTGTATGTAGGAACACGCAGAAAATGCTATTGGGAAGAAAAAAAAACACTGCAAAATTATATTTTTTTGCAATGTTTTTGCAATATCAGAATGCACGGTTAGTGTCTACAGCGTGTATGTAGGAACACGCAGAAAATGCTATTGGGAAGAAAAAAAAACACTGCAAAATTATATTTTTTTGCAATGTTTTTGCAATATCAGAATATACGGTTAGTGTCTACAGCGTGTATGTAGGAACACGCAGAAAATGCTATTGGGAAGAAAAAAAAACACTGCAAAATTATATTTTTTTGCAATGTTTTTGCAATATCAGAATACACGGTTAGTGTCTACAGCGTGTATGTAGGAACACGCAGAAAATGCTATTGGGAAAATAAAATAAAAAGCAAAATTCAATTTTTATGCAATGTTTTTCCAATAGCAGAATACACACAGACTGTGGTGTATCTCTTAGTATATGCAGTGCAGTAATGTTGCACTGAGCTTGAAGGTAAAACGTTTAGATTTTGTCTGGCACTGGCCTCATGGCACTGTTACTGTGACTGTGCACTGCACCCCAGCCAGGGTACAATTGATTTAGGAATCTCTTCAATAATTATGTCTGCCTCTTTCTTTTGCAAAATAAAGAAACTCCCTCCCTACTCTAGCTATCTAGATCGCTCACTGATCTAACTAATTAGAATAAAATTCCAGGAATGTGGACTGACTTTAGCACACTAACTCCTAAAATCCTCTATCTATCTATCTATCTATCTATCTATCTATCTATCTATCTATCTATCTGCAGCACAGGAACCTGCCTAACAGTGTCTGTCTAACAGAATGACGCTGTGTGCTGTGTGTGGGCTATATATAGAGGCTGGGTCACATGCTGCACTGGCCAATCACAGCCATGCC
>CM053030.1:488801024-489316467 GCA_028564925.1 Lithobates sylvaticus | reverse complement strand
AACCACTTCAGCCCCGGACCAATTGGCAGCCAAAGGACCAGGCCCCTTTTTTGCGATTCGGCACTGCGTAGCTTTAACTGACAATTGCGCGGTCGTGCGACGTGGCTCCCAAACAAAATTGGCATCCTTTTTTTCCCACAAATAGAGCTTTCTTTTGGTGGTATTTGATCGCCCTGCGGTTTTTATTTTTTGCGCTATAAACAAAAATAGACAATTTTGAAAACAATGCAACATTTTTTTGCTTTTTGCTATAATAAATATCCCCAAAAAATATATAAAAAAACATTTTTTTTCCTCAGTTTAGGCCCATACGTATTCTTCTACATATTTTTGGTAAAAAAAATCGCAATTAGCGATTATTGATTGGTTTGTGCAAAAGTTATAGCGTTTACAAAATAGGGGATAGTTTTATAGCATTTTTATTAATATTTTTTTTTTTTTACTAGTAATGGCGGCGATCAGTGATTTTTATTGTGACTGCGACATTATGGCGGACACATCGGACATTTTTGACACATTTTTGGGACCATTGTCATTTATACAGCAATCAATGCTATTTAAATGCATTGATTCCTGTATAAATGACACATGCAGTGAAAGAGTTAACCACTAGGGGGAGGGGTTATGGGCTGTGTGTGTGTTTTTTTTACATTAGGGGGCGGGGCTGACGTCTGACGCCATTGATCGGCTTTCCCGATGACAGAGAACAGCCGATCAATGACAGGCAGAGTAGGAAGCGCGGGGAGAGGTTTATTAACACAGACCTCTCCCCGTTCTTCAGCTCTGTGACCCGATCGCGGGACACCAGCGACGATCGGGGCCGCTGGTGCCGCGGCCGGGGTCACGGAGCTCCCGACCGGGTCGGGACCCACGGGCAGGCAATTAAAGGGCCACGTACCCATACGTGATTTTGCCTGCCCGTGCCATTCTGCCGCAGTATATCTGCGTGAGGCGGTCGGGAAGTGGTTAATAGCAGAGTGCAGGCCCAATCAAATTCAGCAGCTCCTTCAGGGGTCAGTGCTACAAAGATATAATAAAAGATTTTAAAATAATGTGAGGGGTGTACTTACTTTTGTTAGATACTGTATATATATATATATATATATATATATTATACAGTATATGTATGCGGCACGTGAATAGGAGCACATTTATTTTCTAATTTGACTGTAAAAGTGGAAATACAACTTAAAATATACTATATTTTCCCTTTAAACTGGTGCCATATGACACTTGCGATGTATGCCATGCTGCCCTTGTCAGAATTCTGAAGGGTAGTTCATTGAGCCCCTAGATAAACTCTTCACTGTGTGCCGCACTAAAATATAAAGTGACTTGTCTAAGGTAACAAACAGCAGACGCATTTATTGAACCAGACTTTTCAGCTTCAGACTTACAGTCTGTACTCCTGCCTTTGCTTCCAGTCAATAGAAGTGACATATCTCACTGCGGTAACTTAATCACTTACTTACCAGTCACAAGGTGGAAATTGGGACATTAAAACTTCTTCAGGTACAATGTAAAGTAAAATATTGAACCTTTTTACAGACTTTTTCATATTGAAGCAAAATGCAATTTTTTTTTTAAAAAGGTAACTCCACTTTCATGGAAAAATGTAGCAAATAAATATAAAATAATACACCATATAATGTGCAATTGCTATACAAACCATGCCATTTAATGTTATAACCTTTCCAATCTACAGTGCGGTAATTTTCTGTAAAATGCAATCCAATATTACACAGTGTACAGAACGCCCCCAGAAATGTAATTTCCTGCTTATGTGATTGCCTCATTATTTTCCCAGAAGTCTGTACTAAAAGTCAGATTTTAGGCACTCCCTGCTACAGGAATTTAATTTTTTGTTGAGATACTCCCAAGGGTTAAAGTGATATTAAAGTCTTGTTTTTTTTTTTTTTTGTTTTGTTTTAAAATAACAAACATGTTTTGCACAGAGCAGCCCCGATACTCCTCTTCTCGAGGCCCTCTTCAGTGATCCTGGCCCCTCCCTCCTGCCGAGTGACCCCACAACAAGCAGCTTGCAATGGGGGCACCTGAGCCAAGCCACAGCTTTGTGTGTCAAGACACAGAGCTGGCCCTGCCCCCTCTCTCTCCTCATTGGCTCACTGACTTTGATTGAAAATGTGGAATATGGCTGCAATGGATGAGTGCCATAATTGTAAATGGAGAAATCCCTCCAGGGAAGGGACTATGGCGGCCCTGGTAGATGAGGTAGTAAGAATTTTAAAAATATCAAATGTTATTACAAACTGTACATATACAAAACATCAAGTGAAAATGGTGTATGACAACCATACATGAATATTGGAAAGATTAGATACAGACACCTAACGCGTTTCAGGACTCCTTCTTCAGTGGAGTCTTCAATATACACTACAACTTTCCAGATTTCTAAGTGATAAATCATATTGTGAAGCTTAAGAACATGCATCAGCGGGCCATGCGTTGTTGTTCCCTGACACCCAACCCGATGTGAACACTCAGAACAGGCCCGCAGAGATTCCCCCAGGATGCGGTCTGTAGAGACAGGGACTGTGTGATGATAGAATATGGATATAAACCCAAATGGGAACTTGGATCAGTGGGACCACTGTATAGTGCAGAAAATCACTGCACCAACATAGTCCAGACTGAAGATAGTCCTGAGTCAATTGTTTGGTGATGAAGCCAGGTGGTCAGTATTTCCAAGCTCAAAAAGCGAGTCCACACCTGTATGACCTTTAGAGAGATAGACACGTCCAGGAGATCAAAGAACCCTGTGTGCAGGCAGCTGCCACCTGGATGCTTAAGGGGGAGGGAGAGCCGACACCCAACCCGATGTGATCATAGGTCCACTCGGAACAGCCTGGAGATTCCCCCAGGATACAAACCTTCAGACCGCACCCTGCAGGCCTGTTCCGAGTGGACCTATGGTCACATCGGGTTGGGTGTTGGCTCTCCCTCCCCTTAAGCATCCAGGTAGCAGCTGTCTGCACACAGATGAAGCTGCTGCCTGTTCACTTCCTGGATTTACACAGACACACAGAGACACACCTCCAGCTCTGCAGCTCCCATTGGCCCTCTTATGACTGATCCCCTCTCCCTTCCTGGCAAATTCTCACAAGAGTGAGAGAGCTGTGCGTGATGTCATAAGCCTAGGCTAATTACCAGACAAGAAGCAGGAAGTGGGCTGTCTAAGGTATTTACTGGCAGAAAAAAATGTTTTACTATCCAAAGTTAAAACAACAAGAGCAGAAGATTTAATAGATGGAAAGTTGACAAAATTACTGAAGTTCCGCTTTAAGAATTTAACCTGCTGAATAAATGGTCCCCGCCTGCCTTCCATTCCACCATATTGAAAGCTCTGGCATTTGCACATATGTGTAGTGGCTGCCTTTCTATTAGGGGCGCAGGGGCGCCGCCCCCCGATCCATGTGCCCGGGTCTCTAATCTCCATGCATGGCACCGGACGCATGGATTTCAATGGGGAATTTTTTTATTTCTTGAAGCACTGTGTCCCGAGCCCACCCATCTGTGTGACATCAGCAAATTAATATTCGCTAACGTCTTCCTTCTTCTCCTCCCAGCCAATCAGGAAGCTGCTCGTGAGACCCGATTGGCTGGGAGTCTTAGGGGGTCTCAGCACCCGCCTCCTGTTCGGCCCGGGAGGAGAAGCAATGACCTAGCAGCAGCAGCAGTCTCTTCTTCCTACCCCAGATGCAGCAGAGCATCGCCACCTCATCCCCTCATCCTCCTCCCCGCACCTCTACTGCTGTAAGGTATGGCCATGGATCTCATAGGGGAGGTGGCGCTAGTGCGAGAGGGTGGGGGTTTGTGTAGTGCCAGTGGATCGCCCCAATTTGATCCAACGGGAGCCGTGTGGGTGGTGTGACTGAGGGGGCCAGGTCTGCTTGCCACCCCCCAAAGTTTTGACCACCAAACGCCACTGTGTGCCACTGGTGTCTTCCAGTTATGTAGAACATGGCAGAGACCGGCGTACACATGTGCATGTGTGATGAGATTTCTGCACATGCTCACAAACACTGCCAGCTTCTGGCAGATTGCGGCTATATTGCCACCCAGCAGTGCTAGCTGCAATACTCACCTTCAATCCAGAGTTGTCCTCAGCAGTACCTCTTTGTTGCCACAAGATGTCCTCAGTATTCCAACAAAAAACGTGAAAAACACCCAGCTTCATTGATTGTGGAACACTGAGGACATACTGAGAGTGCAGGGTGCCATCGCCCCTCACCCTGAACATGGATCCCTGCACTCACAGTGTAGTAATGTAAATGTCATCAATACAGTAACTGTGCATCTCCTCTCCTGACTGCTCATCACTGAGAATAGAGCAAAGAATTAGCGGACCCAGAGCATCATGTGACCGTCCAGCAGAGGTTAAAAAACCTGGAGCCCAGAGTTGGAGATTTAAGCTAATGTCTTTTACATACGTATCTAACAAAAATAAAATACAAAAATATCCTCGACATTCGCAGCTTTACCATAGAAGTCTGCATAAATTCCACCAAGTGCAATTCATCTTTATCTGGGGGATGGCACTCTGCTTTCCACTCGCTGGAAGTAAACAAGCAGCAATATTTCAGACACGACAATTTCTAAAAACTAAATCATTTTAGGAGGGTTTGATTCTAGCAGATTTTAATATGCAATTATGCAAATGTATCTTCATTATACAATTACAAACACACACAGCAGCAAAATTTAATTAATTACAATTCGAGATGTATTTCATAATATTAACCACTAACTGTCCACAGATGTCTCTCTTTTTCCTTGATTCATGTTACAATTTAATAATACATAGTGATAATAAAATAATATATGAACAGATGACTAAGGCAGATGGTGAGAGCCAAATTGAAAGCACAAAGAAATACGCAGCTTTGATGTTCTACAAACATGTTGCAGGTCTGTGAGTTTTTTTTCTTTTTTTTTGTTAAATAATGAGGTTACTTTGTCTTATCAAGCATTATTTAGGAGTGGGAATATTTATCACGTTGGGGTTATAATTGTATTGAAAATGAACTCTAGGCAAAACATCTAAATACACAGATACTGTATGTGTATGTAGCGGCCATAACCCTCGATGGGGCGGCCTTGACTTTTGGGCTTACCGGTTACCTCCGCTTGGCTTGCCGATGAATGTCCAGGGGTTCCCAGGGTTAGTACCCAACAACTTTGGATGCTGACACAATAAAAGTCCTTTTGAAGGTTTTTATTCTTGCAGTGGTAACATCCAACAAAACACAGTCTTATGCCCCGTACACACGGTCGTAAAATCCGACCACAAAATCCATCGGATTTTTTCCGACGGATTTAGTCCGACACTGGTGTTGCATACACACGGTCGGACAAAGTTGTCGGAAAATCTGATCATTCTGAACGTGGTGACGTTTGTTGCCTACGACGGGACTACGTAGAGGCTATTAGCCAATAGCTTTGGTCTTGAAATGTGATCTGAGCATGCGTGGCACTTTGTCCGTCGGAATTCGCTACACACGATCGGAATTGGTGTGATCGGACTTTGTTGTCGGAAAATTTTTAGAGCAGGAGATACAACTTTGTCCGTCGGACAATCCGATGGAAAATGTCCGATGGTGCCTACACACGGTCGGAATTTCCGACAACATTGTCCGATAGGACAGAATCCATCGAAAAATCCAACCGTGTGTATGGGGCTTTAGATAGGAACAGAGGGCAAGAAACTCAGGCACCTTGAACTGCTGACATCCGCAAATGTCCTTTATCAAACCCAGAGAGTAGCCACTCACAGCTGGGTACTTCAGTGCCAGACAAACCTCTAGCCAGAGGTATGGCAGCTGGCAATGTGATCCGGAAACATGTTAAAAGTCTTTGACACAGAATGAACTTGCAACCGAAGGTGAATAGGAACCTTTCCCACAGTACCTGGAACTTTCTCTGTCTCCTTGGAAGTACCGTGGAAATGTGGATTCTGTAGTGTCCATACAACTCAGCAACCAGGCTCCTCTTGAGATGCCAGCTTGTTGGCCCTCCTCCGAAGAGTCCTCCCCGGTCACCTATACGAGCTGTGGTGCCCCTCCAGTAATGAGAGCACACCGGGACGCCTTGAATCCTCCTTCAGTTACTGCGCCTCGGGCTAAGTGGCTTCAAGACTCTGGAACAGACGGATCCTTGCCCCAGACCATGCGGATCTGTGGGGCTAGTCAAACTGACCATGTTGTGGGACGGCAAACGCTCCCAGGCCCGGGACCCCTCGTGGGGCTACCCCGGTCCTGAACCAGGAAACAGGACTGCGGCCAAACCCCGAACACGTGACTTCAGCACCTTAAAGAGGGAGTTCCACCTGAAAAAAATGTATTAAAAGTCAGCAGCTACAAATACTGCAGCTGCTGACTTTTAATAATTGGACATTTTCCTTGTCCCAGGGTCCAGAGATACTGGGGAACGAGGCCCCCCCCCTCGTTCCCCGCTCCACTCGCGGCGCCGGCATTTTTACTGTGGGAACCCGGCTGTGCCTTCACAGCCGGGCACCCACTGCGCATGCGCAAGCGGCGCCGTGAGCCGTGTTACGGCGCTCAGTCATCTGGGACACGTGACAGGTCCCAGATGACTGTGCGCCGCCGAGGGGAAGTGATGTCAGTGCCCAGGCACTGAAGGTGGCAGACTACGAGGGACCCCCTAGCAACAGGCATTTAGAGGTGAGTAAAACATTTTTTTTTTCCAATTATTTTTTATTTTATTTTTTTTAAGATTTTTAAGCAACTTTTTTTTTTTGGGTGGCAACACCACTTTAAGTACCCTTCCCCAGACTACACAGCAGGGCCAGGCGCACCCACTGATTGGCTCCAGGGAAGACTGATACCTAAGACATCCAACCAGGCCTGGTTCTAGGCCTGTCATGTGTACCTCACTGCACCCATGACCCCATTACTGTTCTGAGGGAAAAAAAACAAAATTTCCACATATAGCGTACACTTGTGAAAGTGTCCCCGCTACATGTATATATACGTTATCATTTTTTATTTAACTTATAAAAATATTTAAAACCAAAATGTGGCGCTGTGATAGTGAAACTTAATGCAAAAAAGTCTATAAGTGTGGAGGCAATGATCCAGAAATAATGGTGACAGTCCATCAATCAGACATAAATGGTGCTGTGTGAAGAAAGTAATCTTCTACCAAAACAATGGTGCATATATATATATATCCCTCTTGAAATGAACAAGTAGTGCAAAAATCCCGCTTAAGGTGATAGTAATCTGCTTACCAGATAGAAGCAGAAAGAAGGCGATATTAATCACGTGGTGCCATGAAGAAGGTGGATAGAAGTCTGATGAACCCAAAGGTATGATTAAATCCGAAAAATCTTGATGGAATGTTGGTGACCAAGTCCACTCAGCCAAATCTGGTGTAAGCTATCTGCCTTCAAGACCGCAGACCAAGACAAGGTGCGCGGGAGTAGTTGGTTTCCCCTGGCCCGAGGGAAGGATAGGAGGGTCACAGAGTATACTCTGACAGCTTTTTCCTCTGGCTTCCGGTCTGTCCTCCCGTAGGCGTGTTACTCCCACGGGAGGACAGACCGGAAGCCAGAGGAAAAAGCTGTCAGAGTATACTCTGTGACCCTCCTATCCTTCCCTCGGGCCAGGGGAAACCAACTACTCCCGCGCACCTTGTCTTGGTCTGCGGTCTTGAAGGCAGATAGCTTACACCAGATTTGGCTGAGTGGACTTGGTCACCAACATTCCATCAAGATTTTTCGGATTTAATCATACCTTTGGGTTCATCAGACTTCTATCCACCTTCTTCATGGCACCACGTGATTAATATCGCCTTCTTTCTGCTTCTATCTGGTAAGCAGATTACTATCACCTTAAGCGGGATTTTTGCACTACTTGTTCATTTCAAGAGGGATATATATATATATGCACCATTGTTTTGGTAGAAGATTACTTTCTTCACACAGCACCATTTATGTCTGATTGATGGACTGTCACCATTATTTCTGGATCATTGCCTCCACACTTATAGACTTTTTTGCATTAAGTTTCACTATCACAGCGCCACATTTTGGTTTTATATATTATTTTTGTTTGCCGATCACAAACTGTGTTGGCTGCTTATAGTTTGTTGTTTTTTTATTAGCGCAGTTATTGTTCACCCTGGTTTTTCATTTATAAAAATATTTGATTTATGATTCAGGCATACCTGCCAGACAGAGCAATCACTAAATACACAATTGATACATACATGTGAGCTCTTACTAGCTAAAGGATGTGTAACTATTTTGGGACAATTGACATTTATACAGCGATCAGAGCTACAAATAGAGACTGATTACTGTAAAAATGTCACTGGCAGGGAAAGGGTTAACACTAGGGGGTGATCAAGGGGTTAACTGTGTTCCCTGTAGTGCGTTTCTAACTGTGGGGGGATGGGACTGACTGGGGGAGAAGATCGATCGTTGCTCCTAAGTTCTAGGAGCAGACGATCTGTCTCTACTCCCCTGACAGAACGGAGACCTGTCTGTTTACATTGACAGATCTCCATTCTGTCCTTTTCAGGAGCAATCGCAGGGTAGCCGGCGTCCAATGCTGCCATGCGCATTAGCTCCTACATCACACGGCGGGCGCGAGCCCCCTATACTTCTTAAAGCATCCATTGTAGAGCTACGGCGATTCGAGTAGGAGTGCTATACTGCCGACTGAGCAGAGCTAAAAATAGCCACTGATTACTGTATAAATGTCACTGGCAAGAAAGGGGTTAACACTAGGGGCGATCAAGGGGTTAAATGTGTTCCCTCAGTGTGTGTTCTAGCTGTAGGGGGATGGGAGTGACTAGAGGAGGAGACATATCACTGTTCCTAACTAACAGGAATACACGATCTGTCTCTCCTCTCCTGACAGAACCGTGATTTGTGTGTTTACACACACAGATCCCCATCCTGTCTCTCATGATCGTGGGTGGCTGGCGGTCATTGCAACCGCTGACCACGCGCAACGGGTCCCCCGCTGTGCAGTGGGCGCATGCACGTGCCTGCTATGACTCTTACAGGAGCCAATGTACCTGTACGTCATTTTGCGCAGGGCTGCCAACCTGCCGACGTATACCGTATATACTCAAGTATAAGCCGAGGCACCTAATTTTACCACAAAAAAATTGGAAAACGTATTGACTTGAGTATAAGCCTAGGGTGAGAAATGCGCAGCTACTGTAAGTGGAAAAGAGTGTCAACAATGCCCATTTGCAGCCTCACTGTGCCCATTTGCATGCCTCACTGTGCCCATTTGCATGCCTCACTGTGCCCATTTGCAGCCATAGGTCCCCCAAACTTCAAACTTGGTAGTTAAGGGTTGCTAGATGCCCCCTATATGCAGCCAACATTTGGGGTCTCTGGACCCAAAGGGTCCTGATTGAAATGACATTGCTGCAGATGGACACAGTTGACCGATTTGGAGCCCCCCGTATCTCGGGGCCACTTGGTGCTAGGAACCCCAAATTTGGTGTGCAAACCCAGTGGAACCAGCACTACAACATATTCATATCCATAGATGGGGTTCCTAGCACCAAGTAGCCCCTAGATACAGGGCCCCAAATTCGGGTCGGAAAATTGAATTCTCTGCTGCAGAAAAGTGCTTGACTCGAGTATAAGTCGAAAAAAAAAGTGCTGAAAAACTCGGCTTATACTCGAGTATGTATGGTATATGTACATGTGCCAGTCGGGAAGAGGTTAAAATGCACTGCAGCCCGATTGCATGGTACTTTTGAACCGGTGCTGGCAAGTGACTGCCAGTCAAACAAACTGCCAGTGTAATCCCGGATTGTAACAGAAAAAAAGATGTCATCCTCCCCAGAGCTGTGTATATCTCAGGATTGAATACATAGAAATACAAATGGTTTGGCAGGTAAAACAGCTTCCTTATATGTTTTTAATCTGTGTGTTTAGATGTTTTCACACTTTGCTAGTGCCAGTACACAGTTGTAAGTGGGCTTCCCTGCTGTCTGCATCTGCTGTGACTAGTGGGTCTTTCTATGCAATAGGAAGGTCTGCTACCCATAAAGTCACTGCTAGGAGCAACGCTCGCTGTCAGATAACGCTTAAGGAATAGATCTCCATCCAGCAAGCCTATTCACTAAGATAGTTAACAACGTAATTATCGACAACCGGCAACCGCACTTGCCAGTCTTACGTCTCAGTTCATGAGTTTTTATTTTTAAATGCTCAGAGCCTTTAAACACTGATACTTGCTGAATTTACCATAAGTTGATCAAATGACACGTACAACTTTTGTAATGTGTAAGTGGGCATAAATTTAATAACTTACCGTATTTATCGGCGTATAACACGCGCCGGCGTATAACACGCACCCCAAGTTTAGGAGGCAATATTAAGGAAAAAAACTTTAAGGAGGGAAGTTTAAGGAAAAAAACTTACATTTAAATGCCTATCATTGCAGCCTTGTCCAGTGTCCATCTGCAGCCTTGTCCATCCTTGCAGCCTTGCCCAGTGCAGCCTTGTCCATCCTTGCAGCCTTGTCCATCCTTGCAGCCTTGTCCATCCTTGCAGCCTTGCCCAGTGCAGCCTTGTCCATCCTTGCAGCCTTGTCCATCCTTGCAGCCTTGTCCATCCTTGCAGCCTTGTCCATCCTTGCAGCCTTGTCCATCCTTGCAGCCTTGCCCAGTGCAGCCTTGCCCAGTGCCTTTGCAGCCTTGCCCAGTGCAGCCTTGTCCAGTGCTATTGCAGCCTTGCCCAGTGCAGCCTTGCCCAGTGCCTTTGCAGGCTTGCCCAGTACATTTGCAGCGTTGCCCATTTAAAATTGTCGCAGAGTGGGGAGGACGAGCGCCACGTGACATATCGAAAGCCGCGTGTATTTTCGGCTATATTCGGCTCCTCTCGCAGTCCCGCCCACCTCCACTGATTGCGAGAGGAGCCGAGCGCTGACAACATACAGAAATCCGAGTTCGGCTAGTCTTGGCTCTGCTCGCAGACAGGGGCGGGACTGCGAGAGGAGCCGAAAATAGCCGAACACGGATTTCTTTAGGTTGTCGGCGCACGGCTCCTCTCGCAATCAGTGGAGGTGGGCGGGACTGCGAGAGGAGCCGAAAATAGCCGAAAATACACGCAGCTTTCGAAATATCGGCTTTGCTCACTCCCCTAAAGAGAAAATCAGCGGGAGATCGGCGGGTATCGGCGTATAACACGCACCCACGATTTTCCCCTGATTTTAAGGGGAAAAAAGTGCGATAAATACGGTACGTAGAAATTTGAAGTAGGGGAAACCAGCACTGAAGACAAATCACGCAGTGAGACCATCAGCTGTGACCACTGACACGAATAAGCTAGAGACCAGTAGTGATGGGCCGAACACCCCCCCCCCCCCCAAGTCTACGGGACCCGAACTGGAAAAATCAAAAGTGCCCATTTTGAAGGCTTATATGCAAGTTATTGAGCATACTAAGGGTATGGGGATCCGGGTACTGCCCTGGGGGGCATCAATGAAAAATACATTTGTAAGAAAGATTTTTAAAGGAGCAGTGATTTTAACCACTTCAGCCCCGGAAGGTTTTACCCCCTTCCTGACCAGAGCACTTTTTGCGATTCGGCACTGCGTCGCTTTAACTGACAATTGCGCGGTCGTGTGAAACAAAATTGACGTCCTTTTTTTCCCACAAATAGAGCTTTCTTTTGGTGGTATTTGATCACCTCTGCGGTTTTTATTTTTTGCGCTATAAACAAAAAAAGAGCAACAATTTAAAAAAAAAAGGAATATTTTTTACTTTTTGCTATAATAAATATCCCCCAAAAATATATAAAAAAACTAATTTTTTCCTCAGTTCAGGCCGTTATGTGTTCTTCTACATATTTTTGGTTAAAAAAAATCACAATAAGCTTATATTGATTGGTTTGCGCAAAAGTTATAGCATCTACAAAATAGGGGATAGTTTTATGGCATTTTTATTATTAATTCTTTTACTAGTATGGGCGACCGTCTGCGATTTTTATCGCGACTGCGACATTATGGTGGACACATCGGACACTTTTGACACTATTTTGGGACGATCGTCATTTAGCGATCAGTGCTATAAAAATGCACTGATTCTGTGTAAATGACACTGGCAGGGAAGGGGTTAAACACTAGGGGGCGATCAAGGGGTTAAGTGTGTCCTAGGGAGTGATTATAACTGTGGGGGGGATGGGCTACTACTCCCCTGACAGCAATCACTGCTCCCAATGACAGAGAGCAGTGATCTCTGTCATGTTACTAAGCAGAACGGGGAAATGCCTTGTTTACAAAGGCATCTCCCCGTTTTTCTGCTCGGTGACACGATCGCGGGCACCTGGAGGACATCCAGTCCATGGGACCCGCGTTCACGGTTACGGAGCACGCAGCGCGCGCCCTTGCGCTTCTGGCCGTGCGCGCCCACAATGCTGCTTCTTAAAGGGGACGTACCTGTACGCCCATTTGCCCAGCCGTGCCATTGTGCCGACGTATATCGTTGTGTGCTGGTCGGCATGTGGTTAATGATGCTTAAAGTGAAACAACTGTAGCCATGGTGGAACCAACACAGTTCCCCGGCTCGCTCAACTTCTTCCTAGAGACAACGGCCAGCAGGTTACACGTGATCAGGTGGTCCCAGAACGAGCCCCCCAAATGTAGCGTTACCCCCATAGGAGCTGCTGAATGTTGTGGTCCACCTGTCACCCTGCCCAGCCCGGCATCCATCTCTCAGGCAGTCAGACACAGAACAGTCCATAAGCTTTGTTTTTTTGTTTTTTATTTGAGGAGATTGAACTTGGATGGGGAAGGGAGATTATGGGAGGCCCAGAAGATACAGTGTAACTTGCTTGGGACTAAAATATACACTCCTGTATATACACTCCAGTCTTCTCTCAAGAACAAAAACTTGCTTAAGACCACTTTTCCTTCCCTCCTCCAGCACTTCACTTGCTGCAGACTGCAGACACTGCATGATTAAGCCAGACACTAACTCAGCCAGGCTTCAGTGGATTGCCTTTCGCGGGCAGGGGCCTCGGCCCCCTGTGGTATAGAAATAGTTCAGGTGCTAGCTGTCCTCTATTCAGCTACCAATCCCGGAAAGCTCTCTTCAGGCCCTGCCAGCCAGCCTGGCTGCAATGACCTCTCTCCACTGCCCTTCCCACAGTCCTCTCTTCTGGCTCTGCACCCATCTCAAACGGCAAACTCCCAGTTCTCTCAGGCGTGCCTCCCCATTCCTCTTAACTGTGCCTCACTCATCAGCCCTCTTGGCTGTGACCAGTTGTCCTCCCTGGAGTCTCTTAGCAGTGTTCTCTCCCACTGTCCTCTACTTGCTCTCTCATGTGCCTCTCCTTCCAGGATGTCTTCTTTCCTCCTGGATGCACCCATACCCAGGCCATACCCCAACTGAGGAGCTCCCTGTGGGCCCCGACAGCCCCCACACTCTCTCACTCCAGCTCTTCCACCCGACAACCCCTCCCCAGCTGGGCTGACCCTGGGTATTTAAGGAGGACTGCCCCCTGCCAATCCAAGTTGAGGATTGGCCAAGGCTCCTCCAAAATACCCCAGGCAGCTCCAACTCTCCTTCTCTCTTTCTAGCACCTTCTAGAAAGAAGAGGGAGGTGACAGTGATGCTCCCTGTGAGTATCCCTGCCCTGCCCCGAGATACTCCCAGAGTGAAAACAAACAGGCCTAGCCACCAATCTCCTGACAACAGCAGCAGTGCCACTGTGAAGCCTGTGCCAACCACAGATCCACCCAGCCATGAGCTTTTTAAAACCTTCCTTCATAAGGTGGACATGTGATCACTAATGTCTTCTCTCTCGTTCAGAAGTTGAACTGAACTCATGTACTCTACTGACATCTAGTGGCCATTTGTAGAATTGCTCTAATTTCTGCTGTTATATCAATGTTCTATACTGCACCACCTATGCAATGTTATGTTAACCTTCATTGTTTAGTAAAGTAGAAATTGCATATCACCACTGGTCTGATCATGTGGCTGATACCATTACACAACATGGTCTTCATGAAAGAATTGCAGCCAAAAAGCCATACCTCCAACATGAAAACAAGGCTAAGTGATGGGCTGAGAGAAGAAGAAAGTTTGTACGTGTAGCGCTACCCCCACAGGAGCCGCTGGTGAATGTTGGTTATCTCCCACCCTGCACAGCCAGGCACATGAATTTTCCTCAGTTTTCCTCAGTTCATTCCTGAGACAAGAAGCAGTCCTTGTTTTTTTTTTAGGGGGAATCGGATAGGGAAGGGTTGTTATTGGATGCCAACTTGATCAGTAGAATTCTTCAGTGACACAACCTATATACAAAGTAAATGGAGCGCTAGTAAAATTAGTGATCAACTAAACAGGTGATATAAAAACTAAAACTAAATTCCATTAAAGAAAATCCAAGTGAAAAGAAAACTAAGGCAGAGTCCCATTGAGATTTAAGTCCATGTATCAAACAATGAACACCCATCCATATAAGAGTGATAGTTTGCAGTAAGTGCATCCAACTCCACACCCAGGTGAAAAAGTAATTGCTTACCAGATCGCCGTGACCACTAATCAGTGATTTCACCAAGCTCAGGGAATGGTTAGGTCTTCCCAGGACCTTTAAAAGGCTGTCTGGAACTGTAGCTGGGGCCAATAGTACTCAAAAAACATAAAAAGAAAGGCTCCCATAGCGGGATACTGAATAAAAACGCATCTCGGATGGCAAAGGAACTGGATCCTCCTCGCTCACTCCTGCGGCGGTTTCTGTCAGTCTCCCTCCTAGACTCGGCTTCCTCCTCCGACGGATCCTTGTGAATGCCCTTTGCAGGCAGGGACCTCAGAACCCTTTTTTTTTTTACCACTACTATTGCTTTATATTGGCTTTTAACCACTTCCCGAATTTACGTCGGCAGAATGGCACGGCTGGGCAAAAGCACGTACCAGTACGTCCCCTTTAATTGCCCAACCGTGGGTAGCGTGCACGCCGCCGGCGGAGCGCTCGCGGCCTGGTCGAGAGCTCCGTGACCGCGGGACCAGCGGACCCGATCGCCGCTGGTGTCCCGCGATCGGGTCACAGAGCTGAAGAACGGGGAGAGGTCTGTGTAAACAAACCTCTCCCCGCGCTTCCTACACTGCCTGTCACTGATCGGCTGTTCCCTGTCATCGGAAAAGCCGATCAGTGACGTCAGACGTAAAGCCAGCCCCCTACTGTAAAAAAACACACACGTCACAGACCTAACCCCTCCCCGCCCCCTAGTGGTTAACTCTTTCACTGCCAGTGTCATTTATACATGAATCAATGCATTTAAATAGCATTGATTGCTGTATAAATGACAATGGTCCCAAAAATGTGTCAAAAATGTCCGATGTGTCCGCCATAATGTCGCAGTCACAATAAAAATCGCTGATCGCCGCCATTACTAGTAAAAAAAAAATATTAATAAAAATGCTATAAAACTATCCCCTATTTTGTAAACGCTATAATTTTTGCGCAAACCAATCAATAATCACTAATTGCGATTTTTTTTTACCAAAAATATGTAGAAGAATACGTATCGGCCTTATATATTTTTTGGGGATATTTATTATAGCAAAAAGTAAAAAATATTGTATTTTTTTCAAAATTGATGCTCTATTTTTGTTTATAGCGCAAAAAATAAAAACCGCAGAGGCGATCAAATACCACCAAAAGAAAGCTCTATTTGTGGGGAAAAAAGGACGCCAATTTTGTTTGGGAGCCACGTCGCACAACCGCGCAATTGTCAGTTAAAGCGGCGCAGTGCAGAATCGCAAATAGGGGCCTGGTCCTTTGGTTGCAAATTGGTCCGGGGCAGAAGTGATTAAAATGTACAAATGCAGCAAATTAGAAATTGGATGAAAGGTTTAGCACTGGGAAACACTTTTTGAAAGATAAAAGTGTATTTTATATACAACTATATAGATCAGACCAAAATGGGGGACAAATGAGTTGGAAAGAGGGACACATGGACATTGCTCCAAATCAGGGACAGTCCCTCGAAATCAGGGACAGTTGGGAGCTATGCAAACCCACTACAGCAAGTTGAATTATTACATTTATAACATAACCCACAGAGTGAAGCAGCTAGGAATATGTTGTGTACATCACAGCATTTGCAGTACAGCAGGTTGAAGTATGAAATATATAACATAACCAACAAAGTGCAAGAGTTGGGAGTATGTAGCTTACATCATGACATATGCAGTACAGTAGGTTGAAATATGAAATGTAAAAACATAAACAACAGAGTGCAGGAGTTAGGAGTATTTGGTGTACATTAGGGATGAGCCGAACAATCCCCGGTTCAGTTTGCAGCAGAACATGCAAACAGGCAAACAATTTGTTCGAACACGCGAACACCATTGAAGTCTATGGGACACGAACATGAATAATCAAAAGTGCTAATTTTAAAGGCTTATATGCATGGTATTTTCATAAAAAGTGTTTGGGGACCCGGGTCCTGCCCCAGCTCACTCAGGAGCAGTGATTTTAATAATGCTTAAAGTGAAACAATAAAAGTTAAATATTCCTTTAAATTTCGTACTTGGGGGTGTCTATAGTATGCCTGTAAAGTGGCGCATGTTTCCCGTGTTTAGAACAGTCCCTGCACAAAATGACATTTCTAAAGGAAAAAAAGTCATTTAAAACTATTTGCGGCTGTAATTAATTGTCGGTCCCGGTGTCTTGCCGAGTTGGTTCCCCTGGCGGCTTGGTTCCTCTCTGTACTGCGCATGCGCAGTACGAATGGCTAGGCATCTTCCGGAAATTGCCGAACCGAAAACAGATGCGAGTGAAGTGTACACCGCACAGCTGATATTGTTTGTTTTAAAAAAAAAAAAAGTTTAAAAAAATACACTCCTAATTGAAAGGTAAAACCCCAGATAGCACTCTAAAAACATGTTTTCTATTACTCTCTTCTATATCCAGAGATAAACGATTTCTTTTTATTTTGCCTTTGCCCCTTGCTTACAGTAATAGACCCGCCCCTTAGTTAGACTCCCCTTGCAGAGTAGCGCGAGCGTGTGGCATCGCCTCGTACACCGACTGCGCGTGCGCGGTGTACACTTCACTTCAGCTGTTTAGCTTCGGCAATTTTCGGAAATTTCACTGCGCATGCGCAGTACAGATCTGCACTAATCCGCCGAGGGGAACCATCTCGGCAGAACACCGGCTCATCATGGCATACACAGTACAGCAGGTTGAAGTATGAATTGTACAACATAACTCACAGGGTGCAGGAGTTAGGAGTATGTGTTGCACATCATGGCATGTGCCATACAGCAGACTGAAGTATGAAATGTACAACATAACTCACAGGGTGCAGAAGTTAGGAGTATGTGGTGTACAGCACAGTGTGTACTACAGAGTCCCATCTATACTTATATATAAAATTAAATACACATTTTCTGTATACAAAACTAACACAAAAATATTTTCATGAGCCTTCTGTACTAATATTGAATTCTCAAGAGAGGCTCCCAGAGTCTTTGCGAATGCCTCTGTATTCATAGTGGGGCAGATCAATATTAGCCCATATATCCACTGCTGACTCATACTAAAGTTCGGGAGCTTTCATTAAAAAAATACTTACAAGTTCATTGCAATATGAGTAATAATTCCCATCTATGGAACAAACTAATTTTGCTCAGATGGATAATGCGCCCATCGATCTATTGAATTACTTCAGGCTGGATGAATAGAGAGGTTTTCTTTTATTGAAGAGAGACATCTTGTGGTTATGTGTAGGCTGCAGTACAAGATGTCAGGAACATGGGGAAAACAAGTCGAATGTTTTCTCCACAGATCTATGACACAGGGACACCATCCCTTCCACACTCTCTGCTGGTAATGGAAAGGAATGATATGCTGGGAATTTGATCTCTGTATATAACCAATAAACAGGTTTCCAAAAGCAAATCATTTGCTTTTTTTTGCTGGTTAGCTATCAGCAGATTTGGCGTATTTATCAGCACACTCTCCGCCTGCCTTAGCCCCCAGGCTATGTTTACACTTTGGGTTGGGTCTGGGTGGCAGTAAAAAAACATGCGGTTGAGCCGTGATTTTATTGCCCCCCCTCCAAACACTCCTCTGTAAGCTGCAATGTAAGTAGATGGGTATACACATCCCATGGCTGTGATGCTTTGCATTTTTTGCATTTATGCATGGCAAATTTGATTCCCCCTGTCACGTTTGACGGGCAGTACTTAATGTGACCCATTCATTTATGGGCAAATTCACCACCTGTCTCAGCCCTTTAGGATGTGTTTACACTTGCAGTTGGGGGACAGTAAAACTGCATGTTTGAGCAGCATTTTAACTGCCCCCTAACTGCACCTCCTTAACCACTTGCCGCCCACCCACAGTAGATTTACTGCGAGTGGGCGGCACAGCCAGGAACTGCAATGTACCTGCATGTCGTGGTAAACTTTCTGGTTTTCCAATGTGCATTGGACGTAATTGGACACAGCACGAGTTTGTCAGCAGTTTTAACAGAAATCCATGTTTACAAACACACAGAACTTTGTACATCAGGGGTGCCCAACTGCTGACCACATGTGGCCCATGGCGCCCTCTGATGTGGCCCGCAACCTCCTGCTCTGGGATTGCGGTTCGGCAAGCCCAGATTGCGTCAAGGTGAATAACGGATCCGGCACTAGAGGAAGCAGAGCCAATGCTTCCTGTATAGTGCCAACTCCTGTCACAGGTGGAGTGATACCAAATGTACGCCACCTGTGACAGGAGCGATACAGGAAGCTCTGCTCTCTACTGCAGCCGCACGCTTCCTCTAGCGCCGCCTCCTGTCACACTGATGCTCGGGATGGCGGATTGGGAACCAGCCAGCAGTACAGACCAACAGTACCACCAACAGTATCCAACAGTACCCAACAACAGTACTAGCAGTACCAGCAGCACCAACCAGCAGTACTCGCCAGCAGTACCCACCAGCAGTCCCAGCCAGCCATACCCACCAGCAGTACCTGCCAGCAATACCCGCCAGCAGTACCCACCAGCAGTACCCACCAGAATTATCAGCCAGCAGTACCCACCAGCAGTACTCACCAGCAGTACCCACCAGCAGTACCAACCAGCAGTACTCGCCAGCAGTACCAGCCAGCAATACCCACCAGCAGTACTCACAAGTAGTACCCACCAGCAGTACCAGCCAGCTATAACCACCAGCAGTACCTGCCAGCAACACCCGCCAGCAGTACCAACCAGCAGTACTCGCCAGCAGTACCCACCAGCAGTACCAGCCAGCAGTACCCACCAGCAGTACCCACCAGCAGTACCAGCCAGCAGTACACACCAGCAGTACCTGCCAGCAGTACCCACCAGCAGTACCTGCCATCAATACACACCAGCAGTACCTACCAGCAGTACCAGCCCTGGAGGACAGCCAGCAGCAGCCAGCGATATCGGCAGGAATCCTGAGGAAGGAGTGAAGATTGATGTCGGTTGAGGAGCAAAGATGCCAAACTGCACCTTACTTAATCCAGTTTCTTCCAGACAAGAAAATATTTAAAAATACAATAGGTTTAATTAAGCCAAAAACATTAATTTACACATTTTAACAGCAGCAGCACAGAGTGCTTGTTTTATGTGTCTGTTGCTTAATGCTCTCAGAAACACCACCCTCCCCAATGAGAATAATTTCCCATCTTGGCCCTACCCCCACCTAATTTCCCAGAGGAATAGTGCCCCATCATTGGTATTAGTACGAGGAAAAGTGACCATCATTGGTATCAGTAGAAGAAATAATGCCCCATCATTGGTATCAGTAGAAGGAATAGTGCCCCATCATTGGTATCAGTAGAAGGAATAGTGCCCCATCATTGATATTAGAAGGAGGAATAGTGACCATCATTGGTATCAGTAGAAGGAATAATGCCCCATCATTGGTATTAGTAGAAGGAATAGTGACCGTCATTGGTAGTAGTAGTAGGAATAGTGCCCCATCATTGATATTAGAAGGAGGAATAGTGACCATCATTGGTATCAGTAGAAGGAATAGTGCCCTATCATTAGTATTAGTAGGAGGAATAGTGCCCCATCATTGGTATCAGTGGGAGAAATAGTGCCCTATTGTTGGTTTCAGTTGGAGGAATAGTGCCTCGTATCAGCGGGAAGAACAGTTTACCAACGGTTGGATGAAGGCAACCAAAGGGATGCATCTGGCCTATGGGCTGCAGTTAGGCTGCTTTCACACCGAGGCGTCAGCGGTGGTAAAGCACTGCTATTTTTAGCGGCGCATTTACTGTCCTTTTTGCAGAGGTTTTAACCCCCACTAGTGGCCGAAAATGGGTTAAAACCACCCGCAAAGCGCCAATACCATCATTGGCATTAGTAGAAGGAATAGTGCCCTATCATTTGTATTAGTAGGAAGAATAGTGCCCCATCATTGGTATTAGTAGGAGGAAAAGTGACCATCATTGGTATCAGTAAAAGGAATAGTGCCCCATCATTGGTATTAGTAGGAGGAATAGTGCCCCATCATTGGTATCAGTAGAAGGAATAATGCCCCATCATTGGTATTAGTAGAAGGAATAATGCCCCATCATTGGTATTAGTAGAAGGAATAGTGACCATCATTGGTATCAGTGGGAGAAATAGTGCCCTATTGTTGGATTCAGTGGGAGGTATAGCGCCCTTTTGTTGGTGTCAGTGGAAGAATAGCGTCTCATCCTTGGTGTCAGTGGAAGAATAGCGTCCCATCCTTGGTGTCAGTGGAAGAATAGCGTCCCATCCTTGGTGTCAGTGGGAGGAATAGTGCCTCGTATCAGCGGGAAGAACAGTTTACCAAGGGTTGGATGAAGGCAACCAAAGGGCTGCATCTGGCCTATGGGCTGCAGTTAGGCTGCTTTCACACCAAGGCGTCAGCGGTGGTAAAGCACCGCTATTTTTATCGGCGCTTTACCGTCCTTTTTGCAGAGGTTTTAACCCCCGCTAGTGGCCGAAAATGGGTTAAAACCACCTGCAAAGCGCCTCTGCAGCATTGCCCATTCATTTCAATGGACAAGAGCGGTGGAGGACCACTCCTTCACCGCCCCGAAGATGCTGCTTGCAGGAGTTTTTTTAACGTCCTGCCAGCACATCGCCTGAGTGTGAAAGCACTCGGGCTTTCACTCTGGGACTGCAGGGGAGACGTTTTTCAGGCACTTTACAGGCGCTACTTTTTAGCCCAAAAGCGCCTGAAAAACGCATCAGTGTGAAAGGGGTCTTAGAAGACCACTGATCTAAACAGTTTACTGCTATTACAATGTATCAAAACGTATAACATTAACTAACATTAACTATGGTAAGTGCTATCATGTGTTTAGGAGGTAAGTTATGGAAGGATAGGGAGAGGAATTTCATATGCAACGGTAAACTGCCAGGGTAGGGGAATAGTGGATTTGGGAACAAAGTGATTGGAGCAGAGAAGCGGTTAAAAGTGGAAGGGAAAGGGTTAAACGGAAAGGAGAACTGAAAAGGATATAAGAGCAAAGGGATAGGGGATCAAGATAGAGTCGTTAATGCTTTCTAGGGAGATTTTACTAACCTCAACAAAGAGATAAAATAACTATGTTATATAGTGTAGCGGTACCCCTGTAGGGGCCGCTGGTTGTTGTGGTCCATCTGCCACACTGCCCAGCCAGGCTCACAATTTTCAGACATTCAGGAGACATAAAAACAGTCCAAGCACTTTGTTTTGTTACTTTTATTGGGGGAATTCAACTTGGATGGGGATAGGGTAGATATGAGATTCCCAGTTGATCAAAAGACAATGTAGGGACTGAAACTATATACATTTCCAGTATATACCACTTGCTTTGTTCCTCCAGCACAAACTTGCTTGCAGATTATCACTCCCCAGGACCAGCTAGCACTGAAATGTTGGCCTGACACTGGCTCAGCCAGGCCTAAAGCAAATGCCTTTTTCAGGCAGGGACCGTGGGCCCTTTTGGTGTAGCAAAAATGAAGGTAGTCCCAATGCTAGCTGTCCACGTGGCTACCGATCCCAGACCCACCTTCTCAGGCCCTGGCAGCCCTCCTGGCTGTAGCTGCCTCTCTCCACCGCCCGTGCCACCACAGTCCATTTCACTGGTTCTGCACCCATCCCAGACTGCACACTCCCAGTCATCTCAGCCATGCCTCCCAGTCCTCCTGACTGTGTGTCACTCACCAACCCTCCTGGCTGCAACTTGTTGTTCCTCCCTGGAGACTTGCCTGGCAGTGCTCTCCTGCTGTCCTATCTTGCCCCGTGCGTTCCTGTCCAGGACATTTCCATGTGATGTAAGAAGGTCCTGTCTGCACCGGAGCCCAGGCCCAAGGTCTGGGGGGGAGCTGACATATTTACAGGTGTGAGGGGGCTGTGTGTGTATGGGTGTGAGGGGGCTGAGTGCGTACAGGTCTGAGGGGGCTGAGTGCGAACAGGTTTAAGGGGGGCTGAGTGTGTACAGGTGTGAGGGGGCTGAGTGTGTACAGGTCTGAGGGAGCTGAGTGCGAACAGGTTTGAGGGGGGCTGAGTGCGTACAGGTGTGAGGGGGGCTGAGTGTGTACAGGTGTGAGGGGGGCTGAGTGCATACAGGTCTGAGGGGGCTGAGTGTGTACAGGTTTGAGGGGGGCTGAGTGCATACAGGTCTGAGGGGGCTGAGTGTGTACAGGTTTGAGGGGGGCTGAGTGCGTACAGGTGTGAGGGGGCTGAGTGTGTACAGGTGTGAGGGGGGCTGAGTGCATACAGGTCTGAGGGGGCTGAGTGTGTACAGGTTTGAGGGGGGCTAAGTGCATACAGGTCTGAGGGGGCTGAGTGTGTACAGGTTTGAGGGGGGCTGAGTGCGTACAGGTGTGAGGGGGCTGAGTGTGTACAGGTGTGAGGGGGGCTGAGTGCATACAGGTCTGAGGGGGCTGAGTGTGTACAGGTTTGAGGGGGGCTGAGTGTGTACAGGTGTGTGGGGGGGCTGAGTGCGTACAGGTGTGAGGGGGCTGAGTGAATACAGGTCTGAGGGGGCTGAGTGCGTACAGGTTTGAGGGGGGCTGAGTGCGTACAGGTTTGAGGGGGGCTTAGTGTGTACAGGTGAGGGGGGCTGAGTGCATACAGGTGAAGGGGGCTGAATGTGTACAGGTTTGAGGGGGGCTGAGTGCGTACAGGTGTGAAGGGGCTGACATATATACAGGTGTGAGGGGGCTGAGTGTGTACAGGTGTGAGGGGAGCTGACATATATACATGTGTGGGGGGGTGACATATATGCAGGTGTGTGTGTATAGGTTTCAGGGGGGCTGAGTGCATACAGGTATGAGGGGGGCTGAGTGCGTACAGGTGAGGGGGGCTGAGTGCGTACAGGTATATGGGGGAGCTTAAATAAATACAGTTGTGAGGGGGGCTGTGTGTGTATGGGTGTGAGGGGGCTGTGTGTGTACAGGTGTGGGGGGGCTGTGTGTGTACAGGTGTGGGGGGGCTGTGTGTGTACAGGTGTGAGGTGGGCTGAGTGTGTACAGGTGTGGGGGGCTGACGTATATACAGGTGTTAGGGGGGCTGTGTGTGTACAGGTGTGAGGTGGGCTAAGTGCGTACAGGTTTGAGGAGGCTGACGTATATACAGGTCTGAGGGGGGGCTGATTGGGTACAGGTGTGAGTGGGGCTGTGTGCGTACAGATGTGTGGGGGTAGTGTGCATACAAGTTTGAGGGGGGCTGTATGCATACAGTTGTGAGGGGGGCTGTGTGCGTAGAGTTGTGAGGGGAGATGAGTGTGTACAGGTGTGAGGAGGGCTGATATATATACAGGTGTGTGGGCGGGGGAGGCTGAGTGCGTACAGGTGTGAGGGGGGCTGAGTGCGTACAGGTGTGAGGGGGGCTGAGTGCGTACAGTTGTGAGGGGGCTGAGTGCCAACAGGTGTGAGGGGGGCTGAGTGCCAACAGGTGTGAGGGGGGCTGAGTGCGAACAGGTGTGAGGGGAGCTGAGTGCGAACAGGTATAAGGGGGGGCTGAGTTCATACAGGTCACTGCAATGACGGTCACTGCACTATATGTGAAGAGGGCTTAAATGCTACATGTTCCATTTTCACCCAGCACACCAAAAAAAAAATCAAATAAATAACAAATGCAACCAACACATCTAATGAGTGGTAAGCTGCAATATAATATGTAAAAAAGGGTGGAAGCTGCGCTAAATAGATTGACCTATGAGGCAATTAACCATTATATTAAGCACTCACAGTGAATATTGTATGTGTGCAAGAAAATTATGAAAAAACACAATACAAAGCATGTAAATAAACTGCGACAAAAATGAAAATGAAATACATAAAAAAAATAATATAGTGCACATATAATGTCAGTAAACCAACTGGCTAATGACAATAAAGAGTGCTGAACCATAAACGTAATGAAAAGTTATTAAGAATGAGTCCATATGTAATGATGATGATCATAAATAATCAAAATTTTTTTATAAAATAAAGTCCGTACAGCTAGTTGACTCATTAACGGTGACACCAAACACAGCACCTCAATAAACGTGAAGTAATAGAAAATGCCTCCACTACAGCAAACACCGTTTACCAGATCACTATGGTCCCTTAATACAGGGGACCACAGAGCGCAGATGGCTGATACCCCAGGCTGGGATCTCTGTGCAGACACTGAATTCCTTGGCTTCAGATCACTATGGTCCTTTATTACAGGGGACCACAGAGCGCAGATAGCTGATAACCAAACCCGGGATCTCTATGCAGACACTGAACTCCTTAACTTCTATGGTAATGGTCCTCACACAGATCAGGCACGGTTGTGAATCCCCATGAAACAACAAAGGCTCACATAAGTATAAAACCTTCACATTTATTGCATACTTTATAAAGACAAATGAACACTAATGCCCTATACACACGACCGGTTTTCCCGCCTGAATAAATTCTGAAGGTTTTTCCTATGGAGTTCCAACGGAACTCCGCTGAAGCTGTCTTGCATACACACGGTCACACCAAAGTCTGACCGTCAAGAACGCGGTGACGTACAACACGTACGACGGGACTAGAAAACGGAAGTTTAATAGCCAGTAGTCAATAGCTTCCATCTCGTACTTGCTTCAAAGCATGCATAGTTTTTGGTGCGTTGGATCAGCATACTGAAGAGTGTTTTTTCTGGTAGAAATTTTTTCCCTCGGAAAAATATAGAACATGTTCTCTATCTAAGTCTGTCTGAATTTTCGACTGAGAAAGTCCGATGGGGCATACACACGGTCGGAACATACAATAAAAAGCTCCCATCGGACATTTTCTGTCGGAATATCAGACCGTGTGTACGCAGCATTACACTTAAGTAGATTAAAATTGCATGTAAAAAAAATCAAACCGGCCAGCTCTCAATAACAGCCCGTAGCTTCCGGGACTAGCGTAAATTGCGGTGACGTCAGTGCGTCGCTCACCCCTATGCGTTACGTCACACCATAGGACGTCCTCACGGTGTCCTGACGCACCGCTTATATACAGAGTAAACAGAACCAAGCCTCGGTCTGAGTCCCGGGACCGCCCCGCAAGGCACCATCTTGGTTGATGGAAAGAAAACGCATGTGTATCCACATCGTAAGGGCAACAAATACCCAAATGTCATTAGTAGACATAAGGAGCTCGTGACTAAGCCTCTGTGTACAGTCGACAAACATAAATGGTCGAAGAGACTGCCAACCACAAACATAAAAATTTTATTAAATCATATATTATATAAATAAACCACATACAGACATTAGTGTGATTGACCTATGATTGCCAACACATAGAATCGCGCGATACTGCACAATAATGCGTCAGCAATGTTGGCCACAACAATTGGGGCAAGCTCAATAAAAATAATATGCTGACCTGGACCTAGGCCAACATTATGATCAAAATCACACCATTAACCTCCGTCTAACACCAAAGGTAGACAAGGCCCCTATAGGAAGTCTGGATGGACATTATAAAAAATATTCCTACTTAGCAAATAAAAACAATAAAGGGATTTTATTTTCTTGTATGAATATAAAAAATATATATCAAAAATAAAAGTAAAACAAGGGGAAATTAGATAAATTATTCAATCTCCTATTAATTGAAACTTACTCCATGGCTACCCAGGACTCAGATTGAATTCACAAATTAAAATAAAATGTATCAAAAATAATTAGAACAATATTGTTATTAAATACATACATAAAGAAAAAAAAGAAAAAAAGAAGAAACCATCACTAGGAGTTATCAATAAAAGAATTAACATCGACATCTATATTCAAACCAAAAGGGGTGTAGCATTTGATTCTGTGCACCCATGCCATCTCTAATCTAGAGATGTTCCTGACAAAACAGTTACCCCTCCACTGGGGCCTATATTTGTCGATACCTAAAAATATGGTATTAGTTGGATTCCTATTATGTACAGTCAGGTATTGTTTGGATACTGAATGTCCAAACGTATGCTTACGTATGTTGTTTATATGCTCATTTAAGCGTACCTGCAGCGGTCGCTTAATCTGGCCTACATACTGCAGGCCACACGGGCACTGAAGCATGTACTCAACTCCAACTGTGGAGCAGGTGATAAATGGCTCGATGAAAAAACTCCTAGAAGTGCAACTTGAGTTAAAACTCATTGTCCTTCTGGACCTACATCCATTTAATGAACAGACCTGACCCTTTCTGCATTGATAGTAACCCGTGAGTTTGGAAAAGAAATTGGGTCTTGTAATTGGGGGATTCAAAATATTATTAGCCAATTTATCCTTCAGAGAGGGGGCACCTCTAAAGACCACCTGGGGCCTATCAGGTAGAATAGACTTAAGTACTCAATCATTTTTTAGGATGTGCCATTGTTTCCTCATCATATGTTTAACACTGGAGTGTTGGCAAGAGAAATTGGTGATAAATGGATTACGAAATGCGTCATTCTCACAACCTCCAGTTTTCTCTTTCAATAGATCAGTTCTATTGACACATATAACCTGATCAAGGGTATTATTAAGGGTCTCAAGAGCATATCCTTTATCTACAAATCTCTGAGTTAGAACCTGGGCTTGTGTCAAAAAAACACTGTGTTCTGTGCAATTGCGCTTTAATCGCAAATATTGGCTCTTTGGAACAGATCTAAGCCAGGAAGCATGATGAAAGCTATCATTTGGGATAAACGAATTTCTGTCAGTGAGTTTAAAATATGTAGATGCAATATAATAAACCTTTTGGGTTTGTACCGCTTTAACTACTTAAAGACTGTAAGAATTTACCCCCTTAATGATCAGGCCTTTTTTGCGATACGGCACTGCATTATTTTAACTAACAATTGCGCGGTCGTGGGACGCTGTACCCAAAAAAATGGATGTCCTTTTTGTGCCATAAATAGAGCTTTCTTTTGGTGGTATTTGATCACCTCTGCGTTTTTTTTTTTGCGCTATAAACAAAAAAAGACCGACAATTTAAAAAAAATAACAATATTTATTACTTTCTGCTACAAAGCATACCCAATAAAAATTGCAGGGGACAGATCGGACACTTTTGACACTTTTTGGGACTAGTGATCTTATTACAGTGATAAGTGCTAAAAATATGCACTGATTACTGTATAAATGACTAATCAGGAAACAGAACAAGGGTGCACACATCGCTTCAGGCAAAATTTTTATTTTAAGACTCGCATTCTGTCTGGAATGAACTTTGAGTGGGACATCACCCATTACTATGATTAGTTCCTTCATGGAGGTAAAAGAGGGGGTGTAGGGGTCGTATTTTGCCCTTACTCCACAATTCCTTTTTTTTTTTTTTTTGAAAAGCAAATGATTTTTGGATGTTCTTCCCTTTTTTTTTTGTGTTCTCTAGTTGAATGTTGAGAGCACATGGGCTTATATACATAATATTTTGTCTCCACATGATTTATATATGTGGACACGGTTGATTTTCCTTGTCAAAAATACTTTATTAAGTTCAATGAAATTGAGTACAATAAAATTAATATTGGGTATTGTACAATTCAGAATACTTATGTAAATTAAGTAATTAGTTAACAATTATGAACTAAACCAATATTGATGAAGACATTCAAATATTATGTAATACTTAAGAGTATGAAAAAACTAAATAAAGATTTCCTGAATAATCTTGATATAATGAAATATGCTACATTACTAATGATTTCTTTGTAGCCGAAGGTATAGCTAAATCATAAGGTGTAAAGAGAGACAGAGTAGAGAGAGGAAGAATAAGGTGAAGAGTGAATGACACGGTTGATTTTCATGTGTATGCGCATCTTTTCCATCATGTATATGGTTTAGTGTCTCATTATTTCCTCTTGTCCTTGAACAGTTTTTAACCGCTTCCCGACCGGCGCATGACGATGTACGTCGACAGAATGGCACAGACAGGCATAAGGGCGTACATGTACGTCCCCTTTAAGATGCCGCCGTGCCATCGAGCGCGCACCGGTCGGGACCCCCGTGAGTCTGGTCGCGGGTCCCGCGGACTCGAACGCCGCGGGGATACCCGCGATCGTCTCACGGGATGGCTGAACGGGGAGATGCGGAAGTAAACAGGATCTCCCCGTTCTGCCTAGCAACTAGTGACACCGATCTCTGCTCCCTGTGATTGGAGCAGAGATCAGTGTTCACTAGCTCACAGCCACGCCCCCCCACAGTTAGAAACATGCCTCAAGGAACAATTAACCCCTACACTGCCACCTAGTGGTTAACCCCTTCAATAAAAATAATATGCTGACCTGGACCTAGGCCAACATTATGATCAAAATCACACCATTAACCTCCGTCTAACACCAAAGGTAGACAAGGCCCCTATAGGAAGTCTGGATGGACATTATAAAAAATATTCCTACTTAGCAAATAAAAACAATAAAGGGATTTTATTTTCTTGTATGAATATAAAAAATATATATCAAAAATAAAAGTAAAACAAGGGGAAATTAGATAAATTATTCAATCTCCTATTAATTGAAACTTACTCCATGGCTACCCAGGACTCAGATTGAATTCACAAATTAAAATAAAATGTATCAAAAATAATTAGAACAATATTGTTATTAAATACATACATAAAGAAAAAAAAGAAAAAAAGAAGAAACCATCACTAGGAGTTATCAATAAAAGAATTAACATCGACATCTATATTCAAACCAAAAGGGGTGTAGCATTTGATTCTGTGCACCCATGCCATCTCTAATCTAGAGATGTTCCTGACAAAACAGTTACCCCTCCACTGGGGCCTATATTTGTTGATACCTAAAAATATGGTATTAGTTGGATTCCTATTATGTACAGTCAGGTATTGTTTGGATACTGAATGTCCAAACGTATGCTTACGTATGTTGTTTATATGCTCATTTAAGCGTACCTGCAGCGGTCGCTTAATCTGGCCTACATACTGCAGGCCACACGGGCACTGAAGCATGTACTCAACTCCAACTGTGGAGCAGGTGATAAATGGCTCGATGAAAAAACTCCTAGAAGTGCAACTTGAGTTAAAACTCATTGTCCTTCTGGACCTACATCCATTTAACGAACAGACCTGACACTTTCTGCATTGATAGTAACCCATGAGTTTGGAAAAGAAATTGGGTCTTGTAATTGGGGGATTCAAAATATTAGGAGCCAATTTATCCTTAAGAGAGGGGGCACCTCTAAAGACCACCTGGGGCCTATCAGGTAGAATAGACTTAAGTACTCGATCATTTTTTAGGATGTGCCATTGTTTCCTCATCATATGTTTAACACTGGAGTGTTGGCAAGAGAAATTGGTGATAAATGGATTATGAAATGCGTCATTCTCACAACCTCCAGTTTTCTCTTTCAATAGATCAGTTATATTGACATATTTAACCTGATCAAGGGTATTATTAAGGGTCTCAAGAGCATATCCTTTATCTACAAATCTCTGAGTTAGAACCTGGGCTTGTGCCAAAAAAACACTGTGTTCTGTGCAATTGCGCTTTAATCGCAAATATTGGCTCTTTGGAACAGATCTAAGCCAGGAAGCATGATGAAAGCTATCATTTGGGATAAACGAATTTCTGTCAGTGAGTTTAAAATATGTAGATGCAATATAATAAACCTTTTGGGTTTGTACCGCTTTAACTACTTAAAGACTGTAAAAATTTACCCCCTTAATGATCAGGCCTTTTTTGCGATACGGCACTGCATTATTTTAACTAACAATTGCACGGTCGTGGGACGCTGTACCCAAAAAAATGGATGTCCTTTTTGTGCCATAAATAGAGCTTTCTTTTGGTGGTATTTGATCACCTCTGCGTTTTTTTTTTTGCGCTATAAACAAAAAAAGACCGACAATTTAAAAAAAAATAACAATATTTATTACTTTCTGCTACAAAGCATACCCAATAAAAATTGCAGGGGACAGATCGGACACTTTTGACACTTTTTGGGACTAGTGATCTTATTACAGTGATAAGTGCTAAAAATATGCACTGATTACTGTATAAATGACTAATCAGGAAACAGAACAAGGGTGCACACATCGCTTCAGGCAAAATTTTTATTTTAAGACTCGCATTCTGTCTGGAATGAACTTTGAGTGGGACATCACCCATTACTATGATTAGTTCCTTCATGGAGGTAAAAGAGGGGGTGTAGGGGTCGTATTTTGCCCTTACTCCACAATTCCTTTTTTTTTTTTTTTTTGAAAAGCAAATGATTTTTGGATGTTCTTCCCTTTTTTTTTGTGTTCTCTAGTTGAATGTTGAGAGCACATGGGCTTATATACATAATATTTTGTCTCCACATGATTTATATATGTGGACACGGTTGATTTTCCTTGTCAAAAATACTTTATTAAGTTCAATGAAATTGAGTACAATAAAATTAATATTGGGTATTGTACAATTCAGAATACTTATGTAAATTAAGTAATTAGTTAACAATTATGAACTAAACCAATATTGATGAAGACATTCAAATATTATGTAATACTTAAGAGTATGAAAAAACTAAATAAAGATTTCCTGAATAATCTTGATATAATGAAATATGCTACATTACTAATGATTTCTTTGTAGCCGAAGGTATAGCTAAATCATAAGGTGTAAAGAGAGACAGAGTAGAGAGAGGAAGAATAAGGTGAAGAGTGAATGACACGGTTGATTTTCATGTGTATGCGCATCTTTTCCATCATGTATATGGTTTAGTGTCTCATTATTTCCTCTTGTCCTTGAACAGTTTTTAACCGCTTCCCGACCGGCGCATGACGATGTACGTCGACAGAATGGCACAGACAGGCATAAGGGCGTACATGTACGTCCCCTTTAAGATGCCGCCGTGCCATCGAGCGCGCACCGGTCGGGACCCCCGTGAGTCTGGTCGCGGGTCCCGCGGACTCGAACGACGCGGGGATACCCGCGATCGTCTCACGGGATGGCTGAACGGGGAGATGCGGAAGTAAACAGGATCTCCCCGTTCTGCCTAGCAACTAGTGACACCGATCTCTGCTCCCTGTGATTGGAGCAGAGATCAGTGTTCACTAGCTCACAGCCACGCCCCCCCCCCACAGTTAGAAACACGCCTCAAGGAACAATTAACCCCTACACTGCCACCTAGTGGTTAACCCCTTCACTGCCAGTGTCATTTACACAGGAATCAGTGCATTTAAATAACACTGATTGCTGTATAAATGACAATGGTCCCAAAAATGTGTCAAAAATGTCCGATGTGTCTGCCATAATGTCGCAGTCACAATAAAAATCGCTGATCGCCGCCATTACTAGTAAAAAAAAAAAAATATTAATAAAAATGCTATAAAACTATCCCCTATTTTGTAAACGCTATAACTTCTGCGCAAACCAATCAATAATCGCTTATTGCAATTTTTTTTACCAAAAATATGTAGAAGAATACGTATCGGCCTAAACTGAGGAAAAAAAACATTTATATATTTTTTGGGGATATTTATTATAGCAAAAAGTAAAAAATAATGTATTTTTTTCAAAATTGTCGCTCTTTTTTTGTTTATAGCGCAAAAAATAAAAACCGCAGGGGCGATCAAATACCACCAAAAGCAAGCTCTATTTGTGGGGAAAAAAGGACGTCACACGACCACGCAATTGTCAGTTAAAGCAACGCAGTGCCGAATCGCAAAAAGTGGTCTGGTCTTAAGCCAGCAAAATGGTCCGGTCTGAAAGTGGTTAAGAAGTCTTTAACAATTAGACTCAATTTGTTATACAGTGTTATATGTGATTTATATTGGTGTATATATATATATATATATATATATATGTTTTTTTCGCTCATTTTTCTATTTTTATTTTTTGATACATCTCTTGTTTACATGTTTACATGATCTATTTTTGTTTTGACCATTTTATGATCAGATATTTTAGCATTTAAGAAATGTTTTTATGTCGGTAAAGTTTTGTGTTGATTGCTCTTTAACTACAGGTGTTTTGTGTTAGGTGTTTGATTTGATATACACCTATAAATAGCTTGTATTGTGAGCATTTCAATTGTTGTGAACAAGCGTGTGAAACGCGTCAACTGATCATCATTGCAATGTTGTCTGGCTCATGACAATAAAGAAATTTCTACAGCATCTTTTGGAGCCAAGTGTGCGATCAATCTTTTCTTCTTCACTGTATAAATGACACTGGCAGGGAAGGGGTTAACATCAGGGACGATCAAGGGGTTAATTGTGTTCCCTGGGTGTGTTTACTAACTGTATGGGGAGCGGTCTGAATTGAGATCTGCCTTGTTTACTTTGGCAGATCCCCGTTCTGTCTCTGCGGGGAAAGATTGCGGGCAGCCAGCGGACATCGCGTCCGCTGGACCCGCTGATTGGCTCCCCCACTGACCAATTGGTGTGAGTGCCCACAAAGGCTAGTGCACAAACCGATGTACACATACCGCAATTCGCGCAGCTGAGCCACCTTGCCGCAGTCAAGTGCTTAATATGCACAACATACACACCCATCCATCCATGATTTATTGGGAAATAACTTTGAAAAACGCCTTCCTAACATTTCTACCCACAGCCATTTTGAGTAAGGGCAGATGGCTAATTTATCATTTAAGTCCAGGAATCTATCTTCCCTCACCTCAGGCAGGAGGATGTCCTTAGCTGAGAAAGCCCCTCCTCCCCTCCTCCAGATGAAAGAAAAAATGCCCATGAAGACATCATTTTGAAAGAGAAATAAAATAATTAAATGTCATTTGAAAAAAAAAAAAATTGTCCCTTTAAGAGCTATGGGCGGAAGCCTTGCAATGATATGGAGACGGGTGGGGGCCATCTTCCGCATGCCTAACAGGGAGAAGAACCCGATCGCCTCTGCCGCCACCGACGGCTCCGGTAAGTGATGGAGGGCACCGGAGTATGGCAGGAGGGGGGCCCTCTCCTGCCCTAGATAAAAGCGATCTTGCAGAGACCACTTTTATCTAAAAGCAGACTGCCCGCTGAAGAAGAGGATACCGGGTAGCTAGCTGCTGCCATAACAACGATATTCCTCTTCAAATAGCGACGTGAAACGATGGCGGGCAGTTCGTAAGTGGTTAAAGGGGTTGTAAACCCTCAAGGTTTTTCACCTTAATGCGTTCTATGCATTAAGTTGAAAAACCTTTTGTAGTGCATCTGCCCCCCTTTTACTTACCTGACCTCAGTCTTTCCAGCGATGAGAACAAGCCCAGAAGCTCCAGCCGCTTTCTCGGGTCCTCATTGGATAGATTTATAGCAGCGGGAGCCATTGGCTCGATGCGGGGAGGAGCCAGGAGCGCTGCCGGGGGACCCCAGAAAAGGAGGATCAGGGGCCACTCTGTGCAAAACCCTTGCACAGAAGAGTTAAGTATAACATGTTTGTTATTTAAAAAAAAAAAAAAAAATAACCTTTACAACCCCTTTAATACTATAAATGATAAACATGTTATTCGATTTTTACTCCAGGAATATATAATATTTGTCAGTTCTAAAGAAATAATGCATTCAAATTTACTAAACCCATTCGATTTTAGTCGACTAAAATGTACTGGAGATTTTAGTCGACTAAAATATGACTAAAACTAAAATGGCATTTAAGTCAAAAGACTAAAATATGACTAAAACTAAAATGGCATTTTAGTCAAAAGACTATAACTAAAAGTAAATAGAAATTTGATGTCAATGCCAAATTCCCCCTTAATTCAAAATATTCCTATTTAAAACATTGGAATCTGAAGTTTGGGCTCTGTCTATAGATCTTCAGTAGAGGTTGCAGTTCTATATAGTCATATTTTATTTAAAAAAAAACAGTGACCTGATCTTTTAATTAAAATAATAACAGGAAAAATATTTCTGAACACTCCTGGAGCTTGGTAAGGCAGGATATCTGATCCATTATGAGCTACAATTATATCTACAAGATAAAGTGTAAAATAAATGAAAGCATTTGCTTGTAATTGCTTAACCCAGCAAAATTATCTAAAAGGGCATTCATTCAAACAGCTCAACAATAAAGCCATTAGAAAAGTAACACAAAATATATAATTGACCTATAATTCAGTACAAAACACGGTTACAGTAATGCTACTCATTGTACTTCTGGAACAAAGAGACACGGAGAAGACAGAGTTCTGACGTCCGGGGACAATTAATTTAATAACTCAAAATAATTTGCCGCGGTAAGGCCATTAGATGTCTTGTAAGCCTTATTTGTTCTTAATCATTCTCATGATTATAATGATTATATTGACAATAACTGTTACAATAAATAAAAGCAAAATCGGGAAAAAAACGGTTACCTTTGATTATATCACTGATCCCCTTGCTATATAAATCCTTTTGCCTAGAGATCGTGACAATATATTTCTACGCTTGCATTATTTATTTTTTTATGGGTCACAAGCCTGACCCCCATTATAGTCCCAGGCCAGAAGGTTAATATATTAAATATAAGGGGCCTCAACTGGTATCTCCAGGGCCCTGCACATAATTTTCAGTATATGAGGTGCTACAGAGCATTGTTAGACATTACTGATACACATGGTGATATGCTACAGGTGTGGTTAAAGTGCTTGTGGTATGGAGGTGCTTTTACATTTTTATTTTATTGTTTTTTTTTAATATATTTTATCATTTAACTTTATTACTATCACAAAGGGCTGGACACTTCCCCTTCTGACAGGTACTCTTTATTGAGACATCATGGGTCTATTACAGTGTTTCTCAACTCCAGTCCTCAAGGCGCCCCAACAGGTCATGTTTTCGGGATTTCCCTCAGATGAAACGACTGTGGTAATTACTAAGGCAGTGAAACTGATCAAATCGCCTGTGCACAATAATGGGAAGCCTGAAAACATAACCTGTTAGGGGCCTTGAGGACTAGAGTTGAGAAACACTGGTCTATTATACCCCTGATGTCTCACCTGCCTTACAAGACAGCTGATGTTTGATCAGACAGCACTGAAACTGGAAATGTCTAAATCATCATTGCCTCTGGCTTCATTCATCCCAGAGGAGATGGGGGAATGGATGTTCCTCCACCTCTTCTGTAAGCATTTGACCTGACCCCCCGGTGGAACAGAAGATCTGGGAATGGTGGCAGTATGGGGGGGCCTTCCCAGCAGCCACCCAGATCCCATTTACAGGAAAGCCGATTGCCAGATCCCAAAACCATTGGCTGCCCAGGACATTAAAATATGTGCACTGGGCAGCAAGCAGTTAAAAGGATTGCACGGTATTTTTGAAATCATATTAACACTTTAAAGCTTACATGGGGTATTAGTGATATGAACCAGATTCACTTAAAAGCTGAATTAACATAAATTCAGTAATTTTGTAAAAAGTGCAGGCACACTTTGAGCAAAGTATTATTCCAAGGAGGTGCATGACATCTCCTGAACATATCTGACAGGTTTATGGCTCTGCCAACACTCTGGGCTGTGAGAAAGGAAAAGAGCCCCACACAAAGCAGCTATGCCCATGGGCGTCCGCAGGTAGGGGCAAGGGAGGTCAAGTGCCCCCCCTTGGAATCAGAGATCGGATCGGCACATTCAGCACAGTGGCGTCACTATGGGGGTGCAGGCAGCCAGCAGGGTGACACCATCAAGGTGCTGTCAAGCCCCCCTCATCAGTGTAGTGTGACTGCGGGCTCTTTTCCCTGCTCAGTCCAGCAGAGAACTCAGCGGCGCTGTGTCAGGAGAAAGGCGAGCTGCGGGCTGTCAGAGGTTTCTCCTGCTTGCCCCACCTTTCCCATTTGCCATAACTGAGGGCTAATCAAATGAGACTAGGAGAGGAGAGCATCATGGGACATGTAGTCCCAAATATTGGTAGCTCCATTTTCCACAGGAAGGAGGCTACAGCTCCATCAAGAGAGAGATTGAGAGACTGCAGCCTGGAAAAAAGCTGAGGGAGTGAGTGCTACAGGACAAAGAAAGAGGCGTGTGCTGGGCAGAAGCCAGAGAGAGAGCCATGCTACCCAGCGCCACCAGAGAGACAGCCACGCTACCCAGCGCCACCAGAGAGAGAGCCACGCTACCTAGCACCACCAGAGAGAGCCACGCTACCCAGAGCCACCAGAGAGAGAGCCACGCTACCCAGCACCACCAGAGAGCCATGCTACCCAGTGCCACCAGAGAGAGCCACGCTACCCAGCGCCACCAGAGAGAGAGCCACGCTACCCAGCACCACCAGAGAGCCACGCTACCCAGTGCCACCAGAGAGAGCCACGCTACCCAGCGCCACCAGAAAGAGAGCCACGCTACCCAGCGCCACCAGAGAGTGAGCCACACTACCCAGTACCACCTGAGAGAGCCACGCTACCCAGAGCCACCAGAGAGAGAGCCGCGCTACCCAGCACCACCAGAGAGCCATGCTACCCAGCGCCACCAGAGAGAGCCACATTACCTGGCGCAACCAGAGAGAGCCACGCTGACCAGCCTAAAAATTAAAAATTCCTTCCAATATAGTGCCTGGGGGGTCCCCTTAGTCTACCTGTAAAGTGGCAGATCTGTACCATGTCTAGAATCTGCTGCAGCAATAATTAATATTTTAAAAATAAATAAACGGTCCACGGAGTCTGTGGACAGACGCGTTCTATGATCAGTAATGAAACCTCCTGCGGCACTGAATGCCTGTTCTAAAAGCATGCTGGATGCAGGGCAGCCCAACAACTCAATAGCATACTGGGCAAGTTCTGGCCAGTGGTCTATTCTCATGACCCAGTAAGTCAGTGGATTGTCAGCTGGAAAGCTCTCCATCTCTGTTTTAAGGGTAATCGTCCACCATGTGATGTAGACACTGCCATTTCAATGTAGAAGCTGACAGCACTGGGCTAAAAGGACTAAAAAAATTCTGAAATGCCTCACTTAGACGGACGCCTTCTCCAACGCTCCTCTCTTGACCAACAGAAGACTCAAAATTACGCTTTCCACGACACTGTAACCTACTGGAGTCAGGAAAAACGTTCAATAAAATAATGCACACAAAAGTAAATGGCGTTAAACTGGCAGTAACGCAAACAGAAGTAAATGGCGTTAAAAACTGGCAGTAACGCACACAGACGTAAATAGCATTAAACTGGCAGTAACGCACAAAACTATATGGCGTTAAACTTGCAGTAACGCACACAGAACTATATGGTGTTAAACTGGCAGTAACACACACAGAACTATATAGCGTTAAACTGGCAGTAGCGCACACAGAATTATATGGTGTTAAACTGGCAGTAACACACACAGAACTATAATGGGTTAAACTGGCAGTAACGCACACAAAACTATATGGCGTTAAACTGGCAGTAACACACACAGAAGTAAATGGCGTTAAACTGGCAGTAACACAATCAAATAGACAGTGTTCAACCGTCACTACACTGATGCTATCTGAACTGTCCCTACTCTAGCTATACACTAATGTCAAGATTACTGACACGGTCTCACTACACTACACTGAAACTATCTGAGCTGTCCCTACTCTACACCTATGTATGTATGAATGACACGGTCTCACCACACTACAGTGAAACTATCTGAGCTTTCCCCTACTCTAGCTGCACACTATGCAAAGCTGAATGATGGTCCTCCTCATCACACTCACACTATCCCTAGACTGACACTAAACTAATATTCTACACTGACAATTGAAGCAAAATAGCACAGTATAGCACACTAACTAATAGCACTGAACAGAGCCCTGTTCTATCTCTCTCCACACCAAAATCACACTGAAAATGGCTGCCATTGAAAGAATACTTTAATACTGTGGGGCAGGAATGAGCCATGATTGAATAAAGTCAGGATGACAGTGTTCAATCATGACTCTGACAGTGCTCTGTGCCCTGATTGGCTAAAGGTTTCACTGCTTCAGCCAATCAGGGCTTGCAAAGCACTGTTCAGCGCCGCAATGCATTGTGGTCGGTTCGGGGGGCCGAACAAACGGTCGGACGTTCGAACAGCGAAAGTTCGGCCTGAACTTATGCTTAGGCTGAACTGTTCACCCATCCCTACTCAGCAGTTCAATCCCTGTGCCTTTGGCAGAATATCAGACTGTCCTTGATGTTTTTCCTGGAGAAATGTGGCTTCTTTGCTGCTCTTCTTGACACCAGGCCATCCGACAAAAAAGTCTTCTCCTTACTATGCGTGCAGATGCACTCACACCTGTCTGCTGCCATTCATGAGCAAGCTCTGCACTGATGGTGCCCCGATCCCGCAGCTGAATCAACTGTACGAGACGGTCCTTGCGCTCGCTGCACTTTATTGAGCGCCCTGAAGCCTTCTTCACAAATGCAGTGGAAATGTTTTTTTATGGGATTCATCTGATTACTCTTCATAACATTCTAGAGTATATGCAAATTGCCATCATAAAAACTGGGGCAGCAGACTTTGTGAACATGAATATTTGTGTCACTCTCAAAACCTTTGGCCATGGCTGCAGACGCCAAAACTGTGTCCGAAAAATGGAAAGTTATCTGTCTGCCTTTTTCAATGTGATAGATGTGTGAACCACAAGGCTGTTTGAACAGAATTGCAAACCTTTTGACAGAGCAGTTCCCATATATGTATTTTGTAGCAGTGTATTTAGATGTATATCTGGAGTTGTACTACTGTATATTTTACTGAATCTCTCTGTAGCATAATAATTGCATGCTTGGAAAATGGTGTCACGCGATGTAACGTAAAAGCACTTATATCCTAAGCAAAGACTGACAGAACCAACAACGCCTTCTCTACCATAAATAGCTTTTCCGTTAAAGGGAATTTAGAATCTTTTCAATAATTTCTTAGCTATAACTGTTAAAGAGATACGTTTGATGTTAACAGTCTCATCAAAATGTGTTAAAGCGGTATTAAACCCAAAAGCAAACATTTATTATATTACCAATTCTTAGATGTGATGGCTGCATTATTTAAAATTTTTTAGGCTTTCTTTCTTTTATTTTTATCTGATGATCTGGCCAGTAAGTCATATTTTTTTCAACAGAACAAGCTTTCCTGCTAATGTATCAGCTAAGAGTATTGAGACAAACCATTAACCACTGAAAGAGGTGCTTACAATAATTAGATTTTATTTAATTATGTAAAACCTTTATCCTAAAAAGAACACAAATGTTACTATAACTGCTTGTGTAACTAGTGTGAGCTGGCGTTTGGCTTCAATTTTGTTAGTGTATCGAAATATGCTAGTACATCTAACACTCCCCTTCCCACAGGATTAACAATGCTGCTGCCCAAAGGTGCCCCTTCATCCACAGTGGAGGCACCCCAATAATGGAGGTGTATTGCTGACCAGATCACCAAGTGAAAACAGAGGGAAAAAAGCTTAAAAAAGAAAACTAGTACAGCCAACACATCTACAGATTGGTAAACTGCAATATATTTTGGGTTTCGGGTTGAATACCGCTTTAATATTTTAAAAAAATTGCTTCAATGTATTGCATTTTATATTATTTGTACATGAGAGCAACCCTATTTCCTTAATACATACAGAATCCCTGCTTCCTTTTAGTGCCACACAATGGTTGTGCTTTACTTCTCCTTCTCACAAATGCAAGTCTATAATCTGGATAACACAATAAAAACAATGCACTCCCTATGTTACATATTACATAGTTAGTCAGGTTGAAAAAAGACACAAGTCCATCAAGTTCAATCAAAAAATAAAAATAAAAAATACAATTCCATATACATAATCCTTCACCCACAGTTGATCTAGAGCAGGGGTCTTCAAACTACGGCCCTCCAGTTGTTCAGGAACTACAATTCCCATCATGCGTAGTCATGTCTGTGAATGTCAGAGTTTTACAATGCCTCATGGGATGTGTAGTTCTGCAACAGCTGAAGGGCCGTAGTTTGAGGATCCCTGATCTGGAGGAAGGCGAAAAACCCCAGCAAAGCATGCTTCAGTTTGCTACAGCAGGGGAAAAAATTTCCTTCCTGATCCCCGAGAGGCAATCAGATTTTCCCTGGATCAACTTTACCTATAAATGTTAGTACCCAGTTATATTATGTACATTTAGGAAAGTATCCAGGCCTTTTTTAAAGCAATCTACTGAGCTAGCCAGAACCACCTCTGGAGGGAGTCTATTCCACATTTTCACAGCTCTTACTCTGAAGAAACCTTTCCGTATTTGGAGATTAAATAATTTTTCCTCTAGACGTAAAGAGTGCCCCCTTGTCCTCTGTGATGACCTTAAAGTGTATAACTCAACACCAAGTTCACTATATAGACCCCTTATGTATTTATATATGTTGATCATATCCCCCCTTAATCTCCTCTTCTCAAGAGGTAATAGATTCAGTTCCTCTAATCTTTCCTCATAGCTGAGCTCCTCCATGCCTCTTATCAGTTTGATTGCCCTTCTCTGCACTTTCTCCAGTTCCCCGATATCCTTTTTGAGAACTGGTGCCCAAATCTGAACTTCATATTCCAGATGAGGTCTTATTAATTATTTGTACAGGGGCAAAATGATATCTCTGGAGTCCATACCTCTCTTAATACAAGAAAGGACTTTGCTCGCTTTGGAAATCGCAAGTTGGCATTGCATGTTATTTTTGAGCGTATGATCTACCAAAACCCCCAGATCCTTCTCCACTACAGATTCCCCCAGTTGTACTCCCCCTAGTATGTATGATGCATGCATATTCTTAACACCAAGTGCATAACTTTACATTTATCAACATTAAACCTCATTTGCTAAATAGTTGCTCAATTAGTGCATTGAGGTTGGCTTGTAAATTGGAGACATTCTGTAAGGACGTTATTCCACTGCATAGCTTAGTGTCATCTGCAAAGAAATTTTACTTTTAATCCCAGACCCAATATCATTTATAAAGATAATAAAATAAGGGTCCCAACACAGAACCTTGGGGTACACCACTGATAACCTTAGACCAGGGGTGTCCAAACTTGTTTCAAAGAGGGCCAGATTTGATGAAGTGAACATGCGTGAGGGCCGACCATTTTGCCTGACATTCTTTGAACCATTAAAACTCTGTGTGTGGGGCGTGGCCTGGACGGAGACCGAGATGGCCGCTTAACTTGTGAGCTCCTGCGTGCCCGGGACTATCCAACGACTTGAAAGGGAGCCTACCGCACTTCCCCTGCTATGCACAGGACCACCAGGAGCTCGTCAGCCTCCCGCACCCCCAGAGGCTCGCAAACCCACCTGGGAAGGAACATCCCGGAGTTATTCCGGGCCCAGAAGGTACAGACCCCCGCGCCGTTGCACGCGCCATTACAGGCCCAAGCCGCGGCCTCGCCTGACAGACATCTGCCTACCCTCATGCTGGGAGCATCGTCCCCCACCCCTAGCGGGGCTCTACCCCCCAGCCTTCTCGACTTGGAGAAGGTTGCCTTAGATATAAAAAGCACCGTGACGGCGGCAATAGCGGACCTGAAGACAGACCTATTAGCCGTTGCACATCGCATTGAAGGAGTGGAACAAACAACGCAGATGCACGCGGCGGCCATTCGCCAGGTACAGTCTGCTTATGACTCCCAACTGGCACAGGTCTCTGAGCTCCACAGGCATGTGGAAGACTTGGACAATAGGGGACGGAGGCACAATATCAGGGTGCGAGGTGTCCCTGAAACTGTTGACCCAGGCGCCATCCAACAGACCATCTGCGCTATATTTAACGAGCTGATCGAGCGCCCTGCAGACTCCCCCATTGACATGGAAAGGGCACACCGCGCTCTCCGCCCCCCCCCCCCCCCACGAGATAACGAACCCCCCAGAGACATAATATGCTGCATTGTAAATTTTCCCCTCAAGGAAGAAATCCTCCGCAAGGCAAGGGAAAGGGGACGCATACTTTTCAACGGTTCCGAGGTGAAGCTCTTTCAGGATCTCTCCCAGATCACCCTCCAGAACAGGAGGGCCCTCAGACCACTACTAGATGCCCTACGAGCCAGAAACATTCAGTACCGCTGGAAGTTTCCATTCGGCCTTTCTGCCTCCGCCAGGGGGCGCTCAGCTTTACTCAGAACACCAGAAGACCTCCAAGCTTTCTGCGAACAACTCGACTTACCCAACATTGAGCTTCCGGAATGGTACGCGCTCTACTTCCCCATGGAGCCCTGGCTCCCGGTATCTCTCAACCCTTCTCCGAAAGCTTCCCGCCAAAGATCAAGGCGCCGCAGACCAGACCCGATGTCTCCGAACGCTCGTCCTTCACGCCGGGACTTCCACCAACGCAGCCCGTCACCGATGAATTTGTGACGGGACAAGCCAGATGACTGCCCGCCAGCCGCTTGACCAACACGCTCCAGCCTGTGAGTACCCCGCGATGCCCTCTTCATCCACCCCTCTGCCAACAACCCCCCCCCCCGGGTCTCTTCCTTACCCTCACCTCACTAGCACCTCCACCTCTCCAGACAAAGACCAGCTGCAGGAGACCGCAGTACCCTGATCTGGCTCCAAACGGGCCTTCCTCCCAGGCTCGCTGCCCCGAGCCTCGACAGACTTGGCACCCAGGCCCCCGGCCTTCATAGTCTCTCACAGAGGACCTCACAATCTGATCACCCGCCTGACCCCTGCCTCTCCGATGGGAAGTACCCCACAGCCCCGATACAGGCTCACGTTGTCTCCCCTGCACGACCGAGATGTCTCCCTCCAGAGATGGCCACCGGAGCCATGGCTTCCACCCCCACCTTCGTTCACTGGCCCAACACCTCGAACTATCCACCGTGGAGGCCTGTCTTGCAACCTGCCACCCGAAGATTCCCCACACACCAGAGGTACAGACTGTTGCTCGGGGACCCTTAATGGCCCTATGCCCTGCTTCTCTTCTCCCAGGTGGACAAAACGCTCATGCACCCCTCTTGGGCCTCGAGAAGAAGACTCTCATCCCCACCAGAGACGGCACGTCTAACCCACATCAGGCAATGTATTCAGATGCTTTGTACCCCCATTCCTCTATTTTTCTTTTTTGTTTTTCTTGGATGTTTGCCTCTCATTTTTTTTGGCCATTGTCCCCTTCTTCTCACCTGAACTTTGTGAGAATGGGGTACTACGCGCACACTTGCCTTAAGGGCTCTACAAACTAGGCCTCTGGTTTTTGCTTGCTATGACGTGGTCGTTGCTCACCCCCTGCCTTGAGGTGGCGGGGGCTGGACAACGACCCGTCTGACTAAACGCACAGGCCCCTTAGCTTCCTCTGGTACAATCCTCCAAATGTGCAATCTCCACGGAGATTGTGATGTCCCACCATCACCCCCCCCCCCCGGGGGACCCCATCTGAACTCTGACCCCCCCCACCCATCCTTCCTTCCCCTCCCTCTTCCCCCCCTCCCTCCCCCCCCCCTTCCTCCCCCCCCCCTCCCCTCCCCCCTTCCCTTCCCCCCCCTCCCCCTCCCCCCCCCTCCCCCCTCCCCCCCTCCCCCCCTCCCCCCCCCTCTCCCCCTCCCCCCTCCCCCCCCCCCCTCCCCCCCCCCTCCCCCTCCCCCCCCCCTCTCCCCTCCCCTTCCCCCTCCCCCCTCCCCCCCCTCCCCCTCCCCCCTCCTCCCCCTCCTCCCCCTACCCCTCCCCTCCCCTCCCCCCTCTCTCCCCCCCACCTCCTTTCTCCTCCTCTCTCCCCACCCCGTCCTCCCCCCCCCCTTTTTAACCCTCTCCCCCCCTTCCTCCCCCCCTCCCCCCCTCTCACCCTTCCCCCTCCCTAACCTACCCTTCTACCTGAACCACTCATCACATCCCCCAGCTCCCATCTGTCTACGCCAGATGGATCAAGCTAATGTTTAACCCCGTGGGATATCCTCACGGGCTGTTGACCTCATTTTGCACTATGTATACCTCAGAGATCTATTTTATTTTATTGTTCTCTTGTTTACTTTTATGTCTATTTCTGATAGGCAATATTTACTTGGTTTATCCAGAACCTGGGTACTAGACAGTTTGTATTACGATATGTTTTAATTTGTATCCAGTTGTGCCTCCTGAATTATGTGGACCCTTAATAGGCTCTTATCCATTACGGTAGGCTCCCTTTTACGCTACATCGACTCTTATCCCAGATAAGATACCTCCCCTTCATTGTCCGGATCCCCGGGCCGCAGCAATGCTGTGGTCTTCGTTCAACCTTCTTCCCCCCAACGGCAGTCTCTTGGAGACTTTGCTGACACACCAGGAATTTCCTAGAAATCCTATAGGTGGATAGCTTGACTACCTCCACCTCTGGTTATTCTTCTCCCCCTCTCCTCCTACTCCCTTTCCCTTTCTCTCTTCCTTCCCTCTCCCCCCCTGCCATCCCATTCCAGCTCCTCTCCCTTCCTCCTCCCTAACTACACCCCCCCCCCCCCAGGGGAGTGGTCCCTAGTCACCCCCACCTTTAAACCACGACTCACCGAACAGACAGGCGCCTACATTAGATGGCTACTAACCCTTCCACAATGAACTTAAGAGACCCCCTGACACTGAAGTGCGTCTCACTAAACGTTAAAGGCCTCAACATCCCAGAGAAAAGGTCACAGGTTCTCTCCTCTCTCTCCAAACACAAAGCTCACTTCATTTTTTTTACAGGAAACCCACTTTAGATCTGATTCCATTCCTAAACTTTCCAACCATATCTATCGCTCAGTCTTACACGCCACTAACCCTGAAGCCAAATCCAAAGGGGTCGCGATCCTTATCTCTAAACACGCAAACTTCCTTCTGACTGACTCCCTAGTAGACCCGGAAGGCAGATACTTATTCATTAAAGGAACGTACGCCTCTAAACCAGTTACATTGGCCAATATCTATTGCCCTAATGAGCACCAGGTATCATTCTTCCGCAAAACCTGTGCGCTCCTATCATCATTCCAGACCGGACTGGTTCTCCTGGGTGGCGACTTCAATGTCCCCTTGAACCCTCTCCTGGACACCTCCACAGGATCATCCTCCCTCACCTACATGGCACTACGACAAATCAAGGCCCAACTTCAAACCCTGAACCTACACGATGCCTGGCGCATTCTATACCCTTCTTCCAAAGACTTCACTTATTTCTCGCCCCCACACCAAAAATACTCCAGGATTGACTTCTTTTTTCTGTCTCAGACTGACCTTTCTGCTCTACACCACTCTTCCATTGAACCGATGTTCCTGTCAGATCATCACCCCATCTCGATTACGCTCTCGTTCCCAGAAGCCAACCCCAAAACCAAGGTATGACGCTTCAACCCTTCGATTATACGGGACCCGGTATCCCTTGAACACATTCGTTCACGTATCAGACTATACTTCCAAGAGAACACTAGCCCTGACATCTCCCCCATTTCCCTTTGGGAAGCACACAAATGCGTGATACGGGGCGAATTACTGACCTTGAACGCAATTTCCAAAAAATCCCATCAAAAACTAGTGAATGACCTCCTCAAAAGACTGAAAACTCTCGAGTTAGCCCACAAACAGACTCAGGCCCAACACACCTTACAGGACCTAATTCAGACCAGGGCCCTCCTCACAGAAGAACTAGGGAAACACACAAGGAGACGATACATTCTGGGTCAACGAATCTTCTATGAGCAGGGCAACAAAAGTGGACGCCTACTGGCGCGCTCAGTCCAAGCTGCCAAATTGTCTTCCACCATTCACTCCCTGCGCGATCCCAAAGGCTCTCTCTTGGCCAAAAACGAAGACATAGCGAAGGAATTCGAACACTTTTACCACAAGCTCTATAACCTCCACCCCGGCCAATCACCCCACTCCACAGGAGACACACGCCACTCACTCATAACAGACTTTCTTTCCCAACATGGTCCCAAGCCCATTTCCCCCCAACAAGCACGAGCCTTGGAAGGTCATTTTTCTAGCTCGGAACTAGAGTCTGCCCTGAAACAAATGAAGGTAGGAAAAAGCCACGGCCCCGATGGCTACACCCTCCAGTACTACAAATCTTTTGCTGACGTACTCACCCCTAGCCTCCTACAGACATTTAATGCCCTGGCAGTACCACAAAACCGACCAAACAGATTGCTAGAGGCGCACATTACCGTGATTCCGAAAGAGGGCAAAGACCCTCTGCAGGTAGCTAACTATAGACCGATCTCACTCCTTAACGTGGATATCAAGCTCTACGCAAAAATTATCGCGAATAGATTGCTTCCACTGATCCCTGATCTCATTTCCACTGACCAGGTAGGCTTTGTCCCGGGCAGGGAAGCCCGCGACAACACCATCCGCACCCTCAACTTACACCATTGGCTCACGTCCTCTAAAACCCCGGGATTCCTCCTCTCACTCGACGCTGAGAAGGCGTTTGACAGAGTGGCCTGGGACTACATGCAGGCAGTTCTAAAAGGCATTGGCCTTGAAGACCGCATGCTCACATCAATAATGGCCTTATATGCCGGTCCCACCGCCGCGGTGAGGGTCAACGGCCACCTGTCAAACGCCTTCCCCATCAACAATGGTACGCGCCAAGGGTGCCCCCTCTCCCCCCTGATCTATATTCTCTCCCTAGAACCCCTCCTGAACAAGCTCAGAGGGAACCCAGACATTAAAGGACTAAAAATTAAGGATAGCGAATTTAAAGTAGCCGCCTTCGCAGACGACATCCTGCTTTCCCTCCCTAACCCTCGCACATTCCTGCCATCGCTCCTCCGGGATCTCGGGGCCTTTGGCTCTATCTCGAACCTGAAAATAAATTACTCCAAATCGCATGCCCTGAATGTTTCCCTCCCGCCTCAAGAAGTAACACACTGCCAGGAATCTTTCCCGTTTCACTGGGAACAGACTGCCATCACCTACCTCGGAATCCGGATTCCGCCCTCCATCACGGATCTCTATTCCCTTAATTTCCACCCAGCCCTGATTAAAGCTCAGAATCACCTTAAAGAATGGGCGTCACTCAATGTGTCCTGGTTTGGCCGGGCAGCCTTGATCAAAATGATCATACTACCACGCCTATTGTACTTGATTCAGACTATCCCGATGGCCATTCCGACGGGCTTTTTTGCCTCATTCAGGAAGGCATGCTCGACCTTTCTTTGGAAGGGCTCCCCCCCTAGGATTAAATGCTCCAGACTCACCCTTCCCAAATCTGCAGGTGGCATAGCTCTCCCAGATCTGCACAAATACTACGTAGCCTGTCACCTCACGAGAATAGCAGACTGGAATATTCACTCCCAAACGAAGATATGGGTTTCTCTGGAAAACGCGTTCTCCCCCACCCCAATACATCTTCTTCCATGGCTACTCCCTAAACAGTGGCCCCCGAACTTAACCACACACCCCTTCATCTCCACCTCCCTGGCGCTCCTTAGGAAAGCCCCAACAGGAAAGACTCTTGCACCCACCCCGGGGCCACTAACCACACTGAGAGGGAACCCGGATTTCCCTCCAGGTGAGGGACCCTCCTTCCTCAGACAGGAATGGCCCTTCCAAGAGGTCCTGGCATATCAATTCTTCACTGGGGGCAAACTGGCATCGATAGACGACCTTAGAAACATCTCTACAACTTCATCCTTCCCCTTCTGGACCTACAGGCAAATCTGCCATTTCCTTTCCACACACTCTACTCCCGCCAACTGGACAAGACGACTCACCCCGTTTGAAACACTTTGCCACAACAGGACCCCCCAAAGACACCTTATCTCCCTGCTCTATACTGCCCTTACAGACACAGTAGACCTGCCATTATCCTCCTCACAAAAATCCTGGAACAGGGACCTCCCCTCCCCCTTGTCACACACGGAATGGTTCAGAGTCCACGAATACGCCCACAGGGGCTCCTTGAATGTCGCTACCCAGGAGAACGGATACAAAATACTCACTAGATGGTACAGAACGCCATCCCTCCTCCACAAATTCTCACCCTCAGTCTCTAACTTATGCTGGAGATGCAAAACTGAAGTTGGAACCATGCTCCACATATGGTGGGACTGTCCACTCATTCAAACCTTCTGGAGGGATGTCCATAGACTCACCTCATCTATCACCACTTACTCCCTAGACTATACTCCGGCTCAGTTTCTCTTGCACCATACATCCATACCAAGGAGAGCATACCACAAATATAAAGTATAAACAACACATGCCCCCCGAATAAGATAAAACATTTCCATGCCTAATTGGTTCATTGGGGGGATGTACGGGACCACTCCCCTACCCCCTCCTCCCTCTTTCTACCCCAACTCACCAGCCAGTATCCTTTCCTGCTGACCCTTCTTTTATCCCACCCCCCCCCCTACCTCCCCCCCCCCTTTCTTCTTTCCTTTCAGACTTTTCTATCATGCAGGTGCTATGGACTAGACACCTGGAGCACTAAATCTTCTACCCGGATCAATTGAAAACAGACCCCCTCCACTAATGGCTCTAATCCATACGCTCTCTCCCGCCATACTATATGAAACCCCAGAGCCGCATCTCTAGTTATGTTTTTCATTGATATCATTCTGTTCTGCATTCACTGTTGATCTATGTTATCTGCACTATTGTACAGTATACCCGTGTATAACCTCTGTATATGTTCAATAAAATCTTTATGGTAAAAAAAAAAAGAATTGTGAAGCAAAATTAGGGTCAGTGCCCATCTGCAGGCTCACCATTGCCATGAATGCAGCCTAACTATTGCCATGAATGCAGCCCCCCCATTGCCATGAATGCAGCCCCCCCATTGCCATGAATGCAGCCTCACCATTGCCATGAATGCAGCCCCCCCATTGCCATGAATGCAGCCCCCCATTGCCATGAATGCAGCCCCCCCATTGCCATGAATGCAGCCTCACCATTGCCATGAATGCAGCCCCCCCCCATTGCCATGAATGCAGACTCACTTTTGATATGAATGCAGCCTCACCATTGCCATGAATGCAGGCCCCCCATTGCCATGAATGCAGCCCCCCCCCCCCCCCATTGCCATGGATGCTGCCTCCCCCCCCCATTGCCATAAATGGTTTTATGTTTTGTGGAATCCCTGGGCAATAAAGTAACACAACTAAAAACATTCCACTTTATCTTGTTTGATCAGTGTTAGTTTAAGAAATGGCAATGTAGCTAAAAAGTATACATTTTACTCTACATTTGGTACCATTTAAGATAGCACTACAATTATCCTTCTGAAACTTATTTTGCAGAATAGAAAATATAGAGTAGGGACTGGCCAGAAAAGGATTACTTTGACGCAGTATTGCAATAGATGCAAACCAAGAATCTCATATTTTATGCAAAAGTGTGCTTGAAATATGTACAGGTGTATCACAGTGTGCAGAGGTTTCATGCAGAATTTTCATTGGATTTGAGCACAGACATTCCTCAATAGCCTCAAAAAAAAAGTTAATCCACAACACAAATGTAGCAAGGTCCTGAACCTCTAGAGGCCTAATGATGACCTCCAGAGTCGGGGATAGCTGACATCCGTCTTTGTAGAATGGGTTACAAGGCATGGTGGGTGTGATGCAAGACGGAGTGATGGGCACCAGACACTTTTTGAATGCAAAAGAGATTTATTGTCTCTTAACAGAACTGTGGGAGAGCAGGTTAAGGCCAGGAGACCCTTAACCACTTGCCGACAGTGTCACGCAGATATACTGTGGCGCAATGGCTCTCCTGGGCGAAATTCCGTACGGGTACAAAATTCAGGGACCCGATGCGCATGGCCGGCGGGCACGATCACTGCCGGCCACACGCAATCGCGTGCACAAGCGTTAGCACGGGATTTGTGTGTGTAAACACACAAATCCCTGTGCTGTCAGAGGAGAGGAGCCATATCGTTTGTTCCTACTAAGTAGGAAAAACAATATGGTTCCTCTCCTAGTCACTCCCATCCCCACACAGTTAGAACACGCAGAGGTAACACACATTTAACCCCTTGATTTCCCCCTAGTGTTAACCCCTTCCCTGCCTGTGACATTTACACAGTAATCAGTGCATTTTTATAGCACTGATCGCTGTATAAATGCTAATGGTCCCAAAAAAGTGTCAAAAGTCTCCGATCTGTCCGTCGCAATGTCGCAGCATCGCAAAAAAATTGCAAATCCCCGCCATTACATTAAAAAAATAATAATAATAAAAATGCCATAAAAATGCCATAAATCTTTCCCATAGTTTGCAGACGCTATAACTTTTGTGCAAACCAATCAATATACGCTTATTGTGATTTTTTACCAAAAATATATAGAAGAATACATATATTTGCCTAAACTGGTGAAGAAATTTTTTTTTAAACTTTTGGGGATATTTATTATAGCAAAAAGTAAAAAATATAGTTTTTTTTCAAAATTGTCGAATTTTTTTGTTTATATTGCAAAAAATAAAAACTTCAGAGGTGATCAAATACCACCAAAAGAAAGCTCTATTTGTGGGAAAAAAGGACGCAAATTTTGTTTGGGTACAGCATTGAATGACCGCGCATTTGTCAGTTAAAGCGACGCAGTGCCAAATTGTAAAAAGTGCTCTGGTCAGAGGCTCTAATAGGCTTTAAAATAGGGTGGGCTCGGGTCACAGAATGCTCTCCAATCCCACCCAGGTGTGTTACAACAGCAAATTAATATTCATACGGTTTGCCGACCCTCAGGTGTGTTACAACAGCAAAAATTAAATCCATTCATACGGTTTGCCAACGTTTTCTTCGGCCGCCACTGACAGCAATGTTACTATGTATCTTATCTCTGTTAATCTCAAATGTGATTGATGGTTAACAAATCACTGTTCAATCCCACCCAGGTGTGTTACAACAGCAAATTAAAATTCATACGGTTTGCCAACGTTTTCTTCGGCCGCCACTGACAGCAATGTTACTATGTATCTCTGAATGTCAAATGTGATTGATGGTTACAAACACTGTTCAAAAGGTCTGTATGGTCTGCTAGCCATAGATGGAGCAAAATTTGTCCGGTTCAGCAGATCCATCTATGGCCATTCCCGCTCGACAGAAGGTGATCTAATAATTGACTCCTGTCAACCGGGAATGTTGGAAAACGTTTGGTAATTAGTGGCTTGCAGCTAATTGGCTACAGCTGCTGATTAATGTGTTCTGACAGTAGAGGCGTCCCACTATCAGAATACAATGGCACAGGGGAGAGGATTTCTCCATCCACCTCACTTGTCTGGATGGGGGAATCTGTTTGTTTTTTGGGATGATAAAAAAAAAAAAAAAAAGATTAATGTTTGGCAAGCCTAACACAGAAAGTTCCAGCTGTTATTTTCATAGCTGGAAATTGCCAGCAAATGCGGTAGGGTTGGACAGGACATGCTATGTACAATCTGTGTACTATAATAAAGCTTTTGGGCATAAGCTGGTTAAAGTGGACATCTCAGTAACCTAAAGGAGAAGATTAGACAAAGCTATTTTGGCTATACTTCTCCTGGGAATCACAGGAGCGCATTTGTTCAGGGTGACGTCGGCTGACGTCACAGATCCGGTCCAGGCTCTGAAAAGATCCCAACCATATGGTTGGGATGCTCCCAGATGTCTGGACCATTGGCTGGCTCAGCCTCTCAGCGAGCCACTGAGAGCCTGAACCATCAGCTCCCTCCCCCTCTACAGTTCAGCGCTCCAGTTAGCACTGTAGGAGCAGAGAGCTTGATATTGACAGTCCCTGGCTCTCTGCTCACTGAAGACTGAGAACTGAGTGATCAGCAGTGTTTAATTGCTTGGTTCTCAGAGCCGATGGAGGATCGATGCTGCATCCATCTAGGTAAGTTTAACTGTTTTGTTTTTTGTTTTACAAGCCCATACTCTTCTAACAAGTAACAAGACTGCATGACTAAATTTCAACTTATCACGATATAGAGCAATACCCAGATAGCAAGGATAATTTGCCACAAATTTGTGGCAGTGTTGAATTGTAAGTCTTGTTAACATGCTGCACATTTTCACTGGCAAGTTGTACACTTGCAGTACACTTTAAGCACAAGTTCTAGTTGACACTTTTTCAATTTGTAGCAAATTTGCGTGGCAAGTCTCTAGCAAGAGCAAAGTTGCAGTGGTGAGTCTACAGCAAGAGCTCTGCAAGTCTACAGCATGATAATTCAGCCACAGTGACCCCTGTGGTGGGAGGACTATTGCACAACATAACGGAACCAGAACTGGCAGCAGACTTGCAGAATGTTTGCAAAGAAAGTTGATCTGGAGTCATGCAATGCGGACTTGTTGCAATTGTGCAACAAACTTGTGAAGCCTGGAAAGTCTAGCAAAGCAATAGCTTAGCGAGTCCTTTTTAAACTTGCAGCACAATTGCTTGCTATCTGGATAGTATCATTTTTTTAAATAGCTGTACCTTTATCTTAAAAAGCCATCCTTGACTTTACCTAAACTGAAATTATGTCTTTAGTCTACTGCAGAATGCATTCACTCAGTCTCCATTCTCCCAGTAATTAGACTGTAGCATTGTAATTTTGTAAAAGTATAAAGCATATAGTATAGTGCATATGCATCAACTATATACAACCATACATGGCAATTACTTTTGAGTGTTTTTAAGTGTAGGGGTGGACATTATATTTATTTTTTTATATACACTATGTCCTATTTGTGGCACATTTAAAGTCCCTAACTTACTTCTCCTACAGTGCATCCGTAAAGTATTCAGTCACAGTGCTTCACTTTTTCCACATTTTATTATGTTACAGCCTAATTCCAAAATGGATTACATTCATTATTTTCCTCAAAATTCTACAAACAATGCCCCATAATGACTAAGTGAAAGAAGTTTGTTTGAAATCTTTGCAAATTTATTAAAAATAAAAAACAAAAAAAAATCCCATGTACAGACGTATTCACAGCCTTTTCCATGACACTCAAAATTGAGTTCAGGTGCCTCCTATTTCCACTGATTATCCTTGAGACGTTTTTACAACTTTACTGGAGTCCACCTAAATTCAGTTGATTGGACATGATTTGGAAAGGCACACACCTGTCTATATAGGGTCCCACAGTTACCAGAGCACAAACCAAGCCATGAAGTCCGAGGAATTGTCTGTAGACCTCAGAGATAGGATTGTATCGAGGCACAGATCTGGGGAAGGGTACAGAAAACTTTCTGCACCATTAAAGCTCCCAATGAGCACAGTGGCCTCCATCATCTGTAAATAGAAGAAGTTTGGAACCACCAGGACTCTTCCTAGAGTGGGCCACCCAGTCAAACTGAGCGATTGGGAGAGAAGGGCCTTAGTCAGGGAGGTGACCAAAAACCTGATGGTCACTCTGACAGCACTCCAGCGTTTCTCTGTGTTGACAGGAGAACCTTCCAGAAGAACAACCATCTCTGCAGCACTCCACCAATCAGGCCTGTTTGGTAGAGTGGCCAGACGGAAGCCACTCCTCAGTAAAAGGCACATGACAGCCCGCCATAAGTTTGCCAAAAGGCACAGGAAGGACTCTCAGACCATGAGAAACAAAATTCTCTGGTCTGATGAAACAAAGATTGAACTCTTTGGCCTGAATGGCAAGCATTATGTCTGGAGGAAAGGCGCCGCTCATCACCTGGCCAATACCATCCCTACAGTGAAGCATGGTGGTGGCAGCATCATGCTGTGGGGATGTTTTTCAGCGGCACTAGTCTGGGAAACTAGTCAGTATCGAGGGAAAGATGAATGCAGCAATGTACAGATAGAGGAAAAGATGAATGCAGCAATGTCCTTGATGAAAACCTGCTCCAGAGCACTCTGGACCTCAGACTGGGGCGAAGGTTCATCTTCCAACAGGACAACGACCCTAAGAACACAGCCAAGATAACAAAGGAGTGGCTATGGAACAACTTTGTGAATGTCCTTCAGTGACCCAGCCAGGGCCCAGACTTGAACCCGATTGAACATCTCTGCAGAGATCTGAAAATGGCTGTGCACCAACACTCCCCATCCAACCTGATGGAGCTTGAGAGGTCCTGCAAAGAAGAATGTGGAGAAGCTGCCCAAAAATAGGTGTGCCAAGCTTGTAGCATCATACTCAAATAGACTTGGGGCTGTAATTGGTGCCAAAGGTGCCTCAACAAAGTATTGAGCAAAGGCAATAAAAACTTATGCATATGATTTTTTGTTTTTTTATTTTTAATAAATTTGCAAAGATTTAATACAAACTTCTTTTGTATTGTCATTATGGGGTATTGTGTGTAGAATTTTGAGGAAAATAATGAATTTAATCCATTTTAGAATAAGGCTGTAACATAACAAAATGTGGAAAAAGTGAAGCACTGTGAATACTTTCCGGATGCACTGTATCTTCAGTGTCTTTGGGGTTGGAGGAAGAATTTTGTATGGTTGCTGCTTTATGAGATTCTGTAATATTCATGGCAACATTGATGCAGACATTATATAGATGATTATTGTGAACAAAGCTGACCCCATTGAATGATGGTACAGAAAAATGTATTTTTACTCCCGTCCTAATCAAGGATTTTTCTTATCATAGCAGTCACTAGAATGAAGAGTTCTGTTCCATCATCCAATAGAGATAATTCCACAGACGTACTCTGAAAAGTAAACACATTAGGATGTTAACTTTGAAGAGCAACATTAATATTCAACAGTGTGATTTGGAAATTCTTATTTGCACAATAGTCTTTTTATTTCTTTTCTATTAGCTGAACTAGAAATTAAGAATGCATGACATTATTTTCCAGGCTATCAGAGTTATTTGCCGAGCGTTTCCTCTCATTGCAGATCTATGGATGGTGAATTTTAATGGATATATTACCACTCATACAACCACTTCAATTTAAGGGTTCAAAGAGGTTTTCCTCAACCTCGGCACTTATTAGTTAGGAGAATATAATGCTTTGCGTTCATCTGCCACCTCTGGGAAAGTTGTGGTATGTCTTTTATAGCTGAACTCTGGAACAACCCAAATTGAACCTCTGTTGTATAGATCAATGATCTGACAAGAAGCTGTTATTGATGTACTTCTTACTTCCAAGTTGTGTCCTTTCCTTGGAATATTTTATTCAGTTGCTGAAACTGCCGGCTTCCTTTAGTTCCTGTCCTATTGACCACGATTGCCTATGTAGTAGGTGCCCAGTCAGGGGCGTAACTATAGGGGGTGCAGCAGTCGCGAGCGCAACCGGGCCCTGTGCTGCAAGGGGCCCATGTGGCCCCCTCTACATATGGCCGGTGGTGTAACATCATAGGTCTGTTTAGACCTCTGATATCTAACCAAAGTCCCCCAACGGGACTCCTAAAAAATTGTAAAAAATTATAAAAAAAACTGCTGATACCAGTGGTGGAACTACAGGGCTCACAAAAGTCGTACCTGTGACCGTGCCCTGGAGTTCCACCACCGGACTCGGAGGGAAGGGCCTCGGCTGGGGTTCAGGGGGGCCCTTCATGGTTTCTTGCACCGGGGCCCTGAAGGTTCTAGTTACACCACTGTGCCCAGTAGCTTGGCAGTTAGGGACACTGTACATAGCTCCCAACTGTCCCTGATTTGGAGGGACTGTCCCTGATTTGGAGCAATGTCCCTCTGTCCCTCATTCCTCCTCATTTGTCCCTCAATTTGGTCTGACCTATATAGATGTATATAAAATGCACTTTCTATCTTTCAAAAAGTGTTTCCCAGTGCTAAACCTTTCATCCAATTTCTAAATTTCTGCATGTGTACATTTGAAAAGCCAATATAAAGGATTAGTAGTGGTAAAAAAAAAGCACTTGTGGATTTAATTAACCTTTTTTTTTTTTTGGTTAAGGCCCCTTTCACACGGGACGGATACGTATTGCCCCTCCCCTTGAAGATCTGCTGCTCAGCGGGGATCGCTCAGCTGATCCCCGCTGAGCCGACGGATGACAGGGCGGTCCCTGCACACTGTCCTCTATGGGGGATTGGATGAACACGGAACGTCTGTCCATGTTCATCCGATCAGCTCTGCAGACGGATGGAAAAATAGGGTTTTCCTCCATCTGCTGAATCGGACAATAGCGGAGGCGGACGATATTGGGTGTCAACGCAGGCTCATCCACTGACACCCGCTATCCCATAGGGGTACATGTATGTCCGTTTTCATCCGAAAACGGATGGATGAAAAACGGACATACGGTCCGCACGTGTGAAAGGGGCCTAATTCTCCTTTAGGGGGTGTGGCAGGGGGCGTGTCCTATGCCTACATACCTTTGTTAGTAGTTGTCCCTCATTCCCATCTTAAAATGTTGGGAGGTATGGACACATGCCACACACACTAGGGGAGATTTACTAAAACTGGAGCATGCAAAATCGGGTGCAGCTGTGCATAGAAACCAATCAGCTTCCAGCTTTTATTGTCAAAGCTTAACCCTTAAAGTGGATGTAAACCCGGAAATGTTTTATTTTTTTTTGTCTGGCACAATATAGAGTAGGGATGAGCTTCGAGTTCGAGTCAAACTCATGTTTGACTCGAACATTGCCTGTTCACCGAACAGCGAACAATTTGGGGTGTTCGCGGCAAATTCGAAAAGCCGCGAACACCCTGTAAAAGTCTATGGGAGAAATCTAAAGTGCTAATTTTAAAGGCTTATATGCAAGTTATTGTCATAAAAAGTGTTTGGGGACCCGGGTCCTGCCCCAGGGGACATGTATCAATGCAAAAAAAACTTTTAAAAACTGCAAATTTTTTCGGGAACAGTGATTTTAATAATGCTTAAAGTGAAACAATAAAAGTGTAATATTCCTTTAAATTTCGTACCTGGGTGGTGTGTATAGTATGCCTATAAAGGGGCGCATGTTTCCCGTGCTTAGAACTGTCCCTGAACAAAGTGTAATTTTTGCAGAAAAAAAAGCTATTTAAAATCACTCGCGGCTATAATGAATTGTCGGCTCCCGTAATACAGAGAACAGTCATTGAAGGTCATTGATAAAAAAAAAAAAAATATGCGTGGGGTTCCCCCCAAATTCAATTACCAGGCCCTTCAGGTCTGGTATGGATATTAAGGGGAACCCCAGGTCAAATTTTAAACAAAAATGACGTGGGGTTCCCCCTAAATATCCATACCAGATCCTTCAGGTCTGGTATGGATTTTAGAGGAACTCCACGCCAAATTTTTGAAAAAAAAAAATGGCGTCGAGTTCTACCCAAAAATGCATACCAGACCCTTTATCCGAGCACGCAACCTGGCAGGCCGCAGGAAAAGAGGGGGGGATGAGAGAGTGCCCCTCCCCCTGAACCGTACCAGGCCACATGATCTCAACATTGGGAGGATGCTTTGGGGGTCTGTGACCCCTCAAAGCACCATGTCCCCATGTTGATGGGGACAAGGGCCTCATCCCCACAATCCTTGTCGGTGGTTGTGGGGGTCTGCGGGCGGTACCCCTACCATTTCACAAAGAAAGTGTAAATTTTTTTAAAAAAACACACTAACACTGTTGGGAAAAGTCCTTTATTAAAAAAAAAATCAATAAAAAAAAGATTCCAGCGGTGGTAATCCACTCTTGCTATACAGCGATGGGTGATCTCTTCTCCGGGGTCCAGCGATGGCTGATCTCTTCCACGGAGACACTGTGGGAATCCCGCCCCCACCCGCCCCCCTCTGATGTAACGCTGGTTTCCGTTACATCAGAGGGGGGGCAGGGTCACCCGTACATCACTGGGGAAGCCCGACTTCCCCCTTGCGTCAGAGGGGGGGCGGGGTCAGGTGACGGGTGGCCCGGTCCTCCTCAGCTAAGACCTGGGATTCCCGCAGTGTTTCCATGGAGACAGGATGCGCTGCGCTGGACGTCGTCGGACGAGATTAGCCATCGCTGGACCCCGGAGAAGAGATCAGCCATCGCTGGATAGCAGGAGTGGATTACCACCGCTGGAATCTTTTTTTATTTTTTTTATTTTTAATAAAGGACTTTTCCCAACTGTGTCAGTGTGTTTTTTAACATTTTTTTACACTTTCTTTGTGAAATGGTGGGGTTACTTTTGTACCCCCTTACCATTTCAAACAGGGGGGGGCGGGATCTGGGAGTCCCCTTGTTAAAGGGGGCTTCCAGATTCTGATAAGCCCCCCGCCCGCAGACCCCCATAAACCACCGGGCAAGGGTTGTGGGGATGAGGCCCTTGTCCTCATCAACATGGGGACATGGTGCTTTGAAGGGTCACAGACCCCCAAAGCATCCTCCCAATGTTGAGGGCATGTGGCCTGGTACGGTTCAGGAGGGGGGCGCTCTCTCACCCCCTCTTTTCCTGCGGCCTGCCAGGTTGCGTGCTCGGATAAAGGGTCTGGTATGGATTTTTGAGTGGAACTCAATGGCATTTTTTTTTTTAATTTGGCGTGGAGTTCCCCTTAAAATCCATACCAGACCTGAAGGGTCTGGTATGGATATTTAGGGGGAACCCCATGTAATTTTTTTTTAATTTGACCCGGGGTTCCCCTTAATATCATACCTGAATATAATATCTGAAGGGCCTGGTAATTGAATTTGGGGGGAACCCCACGCATATTTTTTTTTTTTTCAATGATTTTCAATGACTGTTCTCTGTATTACGGGAGCCGACAATTCATTATAGCCGCGAGTGATGTTAAATAGCTTTTTTTCCTGCAAAAATGACACTTTGTGCAGGGACAGTTCTAAGCACGGGAAAAATGCGCCCCTTTACAGGCATACTATACACACCCCCCAGGTACGAAATTTAAAGGAATATTACACTTTTATTGTTTCACTTTAAGCATTATTAAAATCACTGCTCCCGAAAAAAGCGGCCGTTTTTAAAAGTTCTTTTGCATTGATACATGTCCCCTGGGGCAGGACCCGGGTCCCCAAACACTTTTTATGACAATAACTTGCATATAAGCCTTTAAAATTAGCACTTTGAACTTTGATTTTGAACGTTCGAGTCCCATAGACTTTAATAGGGTTCTAAAGTTCACACAAACTTTAGGTCTGTTCGCAGGTTCTGGTGCGAACCGAACAGGGGGGTGTTCGGCTCATCCCTAATATAGAGCAGGGATATGCAATTAGCGGACCTCCAGCTGTTGCACAAATACAAGTCTCATCATGAATCTGCCTCTGGGTGTCATGCTTGTGGCTGTCAGAGACTTGCTATGCCTCATGGGACTTGTAGTTCTGCAACAGCTGGAGGTCCGCTAATTGCATATCCCTGATATAGAGTATGGGATTTCAGATCAGCTGTGCCCAGTCTTGCCACAAAGAGTTAATTTAGCTCTGAGCAATCCTCATATCTTTTTGTCAGTGAAATAAAACAGACAAACTGTGAAAACTTTGTCCGTTCTTCCCCCTTGCTGTGAGTGACAGGTGATTTACACATCTCATGCACTAGCCTAAGACATGCATTATTTTTTAATTCCCACCCCCACTGCTTTCTTCAGCAGCTCTGCAAAGATTGGCTGTTCCACACCTCAGCATGATTTGGCATGCTGAAGTCATGTGGGGACTTTTCTGGGTTTTGACTGGATGTTAGTGATCATAGCAGAAGTTCAGTGTAAGAAATACACAGGAGAAAATGCATGTTGATAAGGGGAGTGTAAAGGTGGGCGGGGAGTCTACCGACATCACGACTCCACCCACTGAGCCCTGGAAAACAGACCCAAAATCTGCAGTGTTTCAGGTCTCATAGCAGACAGAGGGGAAACATTTGACAGATAAGTATACATGCAGGAGGCATGTATATCCTTCTAGATAACCAATATTGCAGTAGTTTATAAAGGATGAGAGTGGGTTTACATGCACTTTAAGGACCCCCCCCCCCCCACATACATACACTGTGGCAGGGTCAGGGCCGATCCTAGGGTCACAGACGCCTGGGCGCAGAAATATTTCTGGCGCCCCCACGTGGGCGTGGTCATCTTACCAACTCCTCCCCTTTACAAATGTTTCTATGGCTACAACTCAAACACAGAGATGCTCCCCTAAGAAGTCTTCATTACCCTGGGATCCTCCCATGATCTTTTAACAATAAAGAAAATGAGTACACTAATGGGACCTGGAGGGGGTTCTCTCTAATGCACACAGAGAGGGCTTCTGTTATAGAGTCTATTAGAAATAGCCCCCAGACATACTGCAGACATGATACAAGAGATGGTCAGAGACTGCAGACATAGTACAAGAGATGGTCAGAGACTGCAGGCATAGTACAAGAGATGGTCAGAGACTGCAAACATACTACAAGAGATGGTCAGAGACTGCAGACATACTAGAGATTAGATTAGTGGAGTCTAGTCCCGGAAGGTGTTCTGCTACTAGGCTCCACAACAGAACCCACTACATGCGCTCCACCTCCACCTCTGGACACAGACGAGGAGGAGGGAGGGGAGCAGAACTCTGGAGCTTCGGCGCCCCCACCTCTGCGGCGCCTGGGTGCGGAGCACCCCACGCACCCTGCCTAGGATCGGCCCTGGGCAGGGTGGCCCTGCCACAATCACCTATCGGCTGCTAAATCTGCTGAGAGGAGATTTATCAGATAGTTTCAATATCCAGTTGCGAATGGCTATTCCCTGGAGTTTATAGAGAGAGACATTCAGTTACATGCAGTTCCAAGAGTACCTGAATTTCCTACCTCTACCCCAATCCCTAAAGTGGATCCAGTGTCTTCTACAGTTCTTTGGACCATCTACCTCGGGAAACCCTAGATGCATACGAGGTGAAGAGGGTAACGGTAAGCCCAAAAATAGCCAGCAGCTCCTGGTTAACACCAGTCATGTTTCCGTTGTAACAAAATTTGGATCTGAAATTCCGAAATTCGTTAATGAAATTTCGTATTTCGTATAAAATTCGTAATCATAGAAATTCCCATAGGGTTCCCACCATCCCTGTGCTAAGTTCCCAGGTCTATACACCTGCTGTTTCCATTATGAGGGGTTCCCACCATCCCTGTGCTGAGTTCCCGGGTCTGAGTGTACACCCGATGTGCCCATTATGAGGGGTTACCCCCATCCCTGTGCTGAGTTCCCGGGGCTGAGTGTACACCCGCTGTGCCCATAAGGAGGGGCTCCCACCATCCCTGTACTGAGTTCCCAGGTCTGAGTGTACACCCGCTGTGCCCATAAGGAGGGGCTCCCACCATCCCTGTGCTGACTTCCTGGGGTTTTAACTTTTAGGTTAGTTAACTTTTCGTAAAAATTATGAATTTTCGTTATGAATTTGGATCCGAAATTCGTAAACGAAATTTCGTATTTCGTACAGAATTCGTATGCATAAAAATTAGTATTTCGGATTCGTACGAATGTACGAATTTCCGGAAATTCGTACGAATTTTTGATTCGTACGAAACTAATGTCTAACAGAGGGACATTGTTTCAAATCAGGGATAGTCCCTCAAAATCAGGGAAAGTTGGGAGCTATGCCTATCCCCCACCTCCATAAGAGTCAGGAAGTCTACAGCCAGCTCTACTTCTCCTGGGCCTCCTGCCCTGTCCATGTGCTGCTTCAGCTCCCATGCCCTGACTACACTCAGACTCCTCCCAACCAGGCTTATATATTTGGGTGCTGCCTCACCCATGACATCACTGCAGGAGGGCTGTACTTATAAAGGGGCCTAACACCTGATGACACTGCCTGCTGTAACCAGACAGTATTCTGGCACTTGTAGTCTCCATTTAAAGCATGTGTGACAAGGTGACAACACAAGAGCACAACTGGGAGATGCAAAGTGTTGTCACCCTATAACAAGAAAGGACCTTCATGGGAGGACTATCATGTATTATTTTACTGACAGCAGCAGATTAAAAAAATATTGAAATGACAATAGCATGTTAAAGCTTATATAAACTTTTAGTAATTGGGTTTTACATCTATTTTAAGTTGTCTTATCAAATAAAATGCAACTAATGGCAAAGGTAGACACATTTACCAAAACTGATAATACAGCAATAAATGAAGAAAAACATAGAAGGTATTTTTTCCCCCCTCTGTATATCTTATTTACAAAAGCCTAGCTGTGCAAAAACATTGGCTGGGGTCCCCTAAGGCCCCAGGCACTGAGCCACATTGGTTTGTTGAGCATATTACTGTAGTGTGTGATGTACACAGCTGCTACTCACATAAATCTTAGTCACAATGTTCCTCTCTGGGGCTGAGCCCTATATAACATCTTTAACACTTGCAGTCATACTCAACAAACATCCGCATTTCCCCACTGCATTAGAGAAAGGGGCATGATTGCAGGGGCACAAAATACAATAATCGAAATAATCTAAGAATAAATAGGGGGGGGGGGGGGAGATTTGAAATATCTGCTTCCTATTCTCATTTAAAGCATTATTAAACCCAAACCCAAAATATAGAAATATAATATTTTGTAGTCTACTAATCCACATATGCAGTGGCTGTATTCATTTTTTTTAGGCTTATTTCACATCTGTTTTCCACTGGTGGTCTGGCCGGTAATACACCTTCTATATTAGAGTGCCCCACTCTGGATGAAGGAGAACAGGGGGCACCCTTGGTAAGCAGCATTGTCAGTTTGGGGGGGAGGAGAGTGTTAGATGTTTTAGCACATTTAACCGGCTCCCGGTTTTACTGCGGCAGAATGGCACGGGTGAGCAAAACGGCGTTACTTTACCTCGGTTCACTTATTGACCACTAGGGGGTGCGCACGCGCCGCCGGAAGCACATAATGAGCGCTGGGCCCCCCGCAATCACTCGTGAGAGAGCGAGAACCCGGGTTCTCTCAGGGGAGAGGAGACAGATTGTGTGTTCATACTAAGTATGAACACCAATCTTTCTCTCCTCCTAGTCAGTAGACATGTGCAATTCGTTTCGTTTCTTTTTCGTTTTTCGTATTTTTTTCGTTATTTTCGTTCGTTCGTTATCGTACGAATGAACTAACGATTCGCTAAAAATTTTAACGAATAACGAATCGTTCGAATCGAACGAATCTGAAAATAACGAAAATCCGAAAAAAACTAATTAGAAACAACGAATGTACGAAAGAAGAAAATCCGAAAAACGAAAACAGGAACAACGAAAATTAAAATGAGCGAAAAAAAATCGTATTTTTTTCTTTTTTTTTTTTTGTTGAATTGGTAATTTTTCATGTCCCTTACAATGGTGCTTCGAATAGATTGAACGAAAAAATTCGTACATTCGTAACTTTTTTTTTCGATTCGTAATTTTCCGTGTCTCTTAAATTGTAATAATAGCATACACATTACATAAAATTATGAATTATGCTCCGATTACGAATCTACGAATGTTACGAATGTACGAATAAATACGAATACGAACACCGACGACTTACGAATTTACGAATCGTTACGAATCAACGGAAACGAAAAAAACGAAACGAAAATAAACAAATTTTTTTGTTGTGCACATGTCTACTAGTCAGTTCCATCCACCCCCACCCCCCCCCCCCCCCCCAGTTAGAACACACCTAGGGAACACAGTTAACTCCTTGATCGCCCCCTAGTGTTAACCCCTTCCCTGCCAGTGACATTTACACAGTAATCAGTGCATTTTTATAGCACTGATCGCTGTATAATTGTCACTGGTCCCAAAATGGGTCAAAAGTGTCCGATCTGTCCGCCGCAATATCGCAGTCCTGATAAAAAGTTCTGATCACCACCATTACTAGTAAAAAAAATATATAATAATAAAAAAATGCCACAAATCTATCCCCTATTTTGTAGACGCTATAACTTTTGCAAAAAACAATCAATATACGCTTACTGCATTTTTTTTTTTAACAAAAATATGTAGAAGAATACATATCGGCCTAAACTGAGGAAAACTTTTTTTTTTTTTTCAACTTCACTACCCACCCATAGTCATATGACGTCCACAAGTTGGATCTCCCATCCTGGGTGGACGTCATTGCCAGTCACATTTACACAGTAATCACTGCAATTTTATAGCAACGATCGCTGTGTAAGTGTGAATGGTCCCAAAAATGTGTCAAAGTGTCCGAAGTGTCCGCCGCAATGTCGCAGTCACGAAAAAAAATCGCAGATCGCCGCCATTACTAGTAAAAAAAAATAAAAAAAAATGCAATAAATCTATCCCCTATTTTGTAGACGCTATAACTTTTGCGCAAACCAATCTATATACGCTTATTGCGATTTTTTTTTTTTACCAAAAATATGTAGAAGAATACGTATCGGCCTAAACTGAGTAAAAAAATAGTTTTTTAAAAAAAAAATGGGATATTTAGTATAGCAAATAGTAAAAAATATTGTGTGTTTTTTTTTTTTAAATTGTCGCTCTTCTTTTGTTTATAGCGCAAAAAATAAAAACCGCAGAGGTGATCAAATACCACCAAAAGAAAGCTCTATTTGTGGGAAAAAAAAGACGTCAATTTTGTTTGGGTACAACGTCGCACGACTGCGCAATTGTCAGTTAAAGCGACACAGTGCCGAATCGCAAAAAGTGCTCTGGTAAGGAAGGGGGTAAAATCGTCCGAGGCTTAAGTGGTTAAATAAAAAATAGGGATATCTATTATAGCAAAAAGTAAAAGATAGTGGGGGTTATTTACTAAAGCCAAATCCACTGGAAGTGCAGTCGCTGTAGATCCGAGGGGGACATGCAAGGAAAATAAAAAAACAGCATTTTAGCTTGCACATGATTGGATGATAAAATCAGCACAACTTCCCCTCATTTCAGATCTACCCATCAGGTTTACAGCGACTGCACTTCCAAGTGCACTTTCAGTGCAATTTCAAGTGCACTTTGCACTTGTAGTGCAAAGTGGATTTGCCTTTCGTAAATGACCCCTATTGTGTTTTTTTTTTTTCAAAATTTTCTGTTTTTTTGTTTATAGTGCAAAAAATAAAAACCACAGAGGTGATCAAATACCACCAAAAGAAAGCTCTATTTGTGGGACGTCAATTTTGTTTGGGTACAGTGTTTCACGACCGCACAATTGTCAGTTAAAGCGACGCAGTGCCAAATCGCGAAAAATGCTCTGGTCATTAAGGGGGTAAAATCTTCTGGGGCTGAAGTGGTTAAAGTGTTACTAAACCCAGGAGCCTGCATTCACTATATCTGGTCTCCCACAGTACACAGAACATGGAAATGCAATTATTTTAGTAATTATAAACTGCTAAATACCTTTTTTCTTTTTTATCATCAGCAGTTAGAGCAGTCTTGTGACTTCTTGTCTGTGGAAAGCTTGTAGGAGTTTTCATTCTGCTCTGACTGTCCTATGAGGTTGCAGGACCCCTGACCCTCTGTCTGGACAGTGCTGATTGGCCCTGTGCTGATCACATGCACCCTCCCAAGAAAAATAAAAACTCTCTAGCAATACACACCAAACTGAGCATGTGCAGAGTGCCTCCAAGGCTCTGTTCTATCAGCAGACTGATTGGGGGCAGTGGAAGAAGGAGAGGATCAGAGAAGACAGGATCAAACAGCCTTTTTACAAAATGCAGAGGATTAACCCCTTTAGGCTCCACAGTGAGTATAACAAGCATGCTTTACTGCATATACAGACTGATTTTACTGTTGTGGGTTTAGTAACACTTTAAATACACTAACAACTTGAAGCCAAACTCTAGCTCACACTTCATAAACAGTTACAGCATTTTTTTTTTCCTTTTGGTATAAAGGTTTTGTCTCATTCCTGTAACTGCAAAAGAGCTTGTTCTTTTGAAAAACAACAGACGGGCGGGATCACCAGATGAAAGTGGAAGGAAGAAAGCTTATAAAAAGAAAACAAATGCAGCCATCACATCTAAGTATTGGTAAGCTGCAATATAATAAGTGTTTGCTTTTTGGCTTTAACAATGCCCAGTCTAATAGTCTCCATACAAAAAAGAAAAAAATAGTATCATTGAGGATTAACATACTCAGTGCTGCCAGAGGTAACAGCCAAAAACAGGTAGGGTAGATGCAGAGTGGTCCTCAGGCGGCTGGTCGGGGCATGTGGCAGACAGTAGTAGAGTCAGCAGACTGATGTCCAGGGTCTAGACAGGCAGACAGAGCACAGACTGCCAACAGCAGAGGTACAAGGCCAATGGTCAGGATTACTGATGTGCCAAGGTTCAGCATACCTCACAACTTTTTGAAATGGGAACAAGGGACACCTATTAGCAAAAGTATGTAGGCATAGGACACACCCCCTGCCACACCCCCTAAAAGGAGAATAATACAAAAAAAAATTATTAGTTAGAACCACAAATGCTTTTTTTATTATTATTAGTTTATTTTTATTATTATAATAATACAGGATTTATATAGCGCCAACAGCACTTTACAACATGAGGGCAGACAGTACAGTTACAATACAATTCAATACATGAGGAATCCGAGGGCCCTGCTCGTTAGAGTTTACAATATATTGGGATTTTTTTTACCAAAGACATGTAGCAGAACACAATATAGAAACTCCTTTAAAGATTTAGCTCTGGGAAACACTTTTAACCACCTGAGATCTGCGCTATAGCCGAATGACGGCTACAGCGCGGATCTAAGATGCCGGGACGACGTCTATTGACGTCGTCCCGGCCACGAGCTGCCTGCGCGCCCCCTGAAGGGCGTGCGTGGCGCGCTCTGTGATCCGCGAGTCTGTGAGACTCGCTGGATCACAGATCCAAATAAGGGGTCGATCCCGACCCCTTACCACGTGATCAGCTGTCAGCCAATGACAGCTGATCATGTGATAATAACAGAGCCGGCAATCAGCTTTTTTTCCTGCTCGCGCTGACAGCGCGAGGAGAAAAAAAAAAAGCCGATCACCGGCGGCAGTGAGAGGGACATCTCACTGCAATATGCCCAGGGTCCATGGTGCCCACCTTTGGCTAATAAAAGTGCCGCCTACCAGTTCCCACTAGCTCCACCTGTCAGTGCCCACAGTGCTATCTGTCAGTGCCCACAGTGCCATCTGTCAGTGCCCACAGTGCCATATGTCAGTGCCCACAGTGCCATCTGTCAGTGCCCACAGTGCCAGTGCTGCACATCAGTGTCACCTACCAGTGCTCATCAGTGTCACCTACCAGTGCTCATCAGTGTCCCCTACCAGTGCCCATCAGTGCTACCTATCAGTGCCCATCAGTGCCACCTATCAGTGCCCATCAGTGCCATCTATCAGTGCCACCTATCAGTGCCATCTATCAGTGCCAACCAGTGCCATCTATCAGTGCCATCCATCAGTGCCCATCCGTGCCACCCATCCGTGCCCATCAGTGCCATCTTTGCTGTGCCCATCAGTACCGACTTATCTGTCCCCACCAGTGCAGCCTATCAGTGCCCACCAGTGCAGCCTATCAGTGCCCACCGGTGCCGCCTCATCAGCGCATATCAATGAAGCAGAAAAATTACCTGTTTGCAAAATTTTATAACAACCTATTAACCACTTCCCACCCGGCCAATGTAGATATACGGCCGGGTGGGAGCCATCTACTTCTGATAGGACGTTCAGGAACGTCCTTCAGAAGTAGAGGGATCGCGCGCGCGCGTGCCCGCGCAGCGGCGCGATCCCGATGCGGCCGTGTCACCCGGACACGGCGCATCTCGAATCGGCAGGAGGGCACGGTGATTGGCCCTCCTGATCACATGACGGCCGTGACGAATCACGGCTGTCATGTGATGTAAACAAACAGCCGGTTGCTAGGCAATCGGCCCTCCTCTCCTCACACGGAAGTCGTCGGTGAGGAGAGGAGAGCGGATCGCTGCAGCCGGCTGGTGATCAGTGAGTATGAGATGTTTTTTTACTCACTGATCACCAGTCTAGGGTCCCCCATAGTAAAACACACGTCCCCACAGTAAGACACACATGTCCCCACAGTAAAACACACATGTCCCCAAAACACACATGTCCCCAAAACACACATGTCCCTAAATAATAAAAACACATGTCCCTCACATATGTCCCACTAAAATCACATGTGCCAATGATTATCTGCACACATATGTCCGTGATCACCTGCACACCCCTTTTACATGATCATTTGCGTACATATGTCTGTGATCACGCAAACCAATTATTATACACTTAACGGAATTTTTTTTTACAAAAAACATGTAGCAGAATACATTTTGGCTTAAATTTATGACAAAATTTGATTTTATTGGATTTCTTTTAAAAAAGAAAGGAGAAAATATTGTTTTTTTTCAAAATTTCCGCTATGTTTTCGCTTATACCGCAAAAAATAAAAAACGGAGTCGCGAATAAATACCACCAAACTAAAGCTCTATTTGTGCGAACAAAATGATAAAAAATTCATTTGGTTACAGCATTGCATGACCGCGCAATTGTCACTGAAAGTGCGCGAGCGCTGAAAGCTGAAAATTGGTCTGGGCAGGAAGGGTGTTTAAGTGCACAGTAGGCAAGTGGTTAAACATGATTTTTTTTATTTTTTTTAATTTTCCATCTTTTTTTGTTTGTTTAGCAAAAAATAAAAACCCCAGCTGTGATTAAATACCACCAAAAGAAAGCTCTATTTGTGGGAAAAAAATGGTAAAAATGTCATTTGGGTACAGTGTTGTATAACCGCGCAATTGTCATTCCAAGTGCGTCAGCGCCGAAAGCTGAAAATTGGTCTGGGCAGGAGGGGGGTTTAAGTGCAAAGTAATCAGGTGGTTAAAAAGATAAAAAGTGCATTTTATATACAACTATATCATACCTCCCAACATTTTGAGATGGAAATGAGGGACATCTACTAACAAATGTAAGTAGGCATAGGGCACACCCCCTGCCACACCCCCTTAAAGGATAATTAACCAAAAAAAAAAGGTTAATTAAATCCACAAGGACTTTTTTTTACCACTACTATTCCTTTATATTGGCTTTTAAAATGTACAAATGCAGCAATTTAGAAATCAGATGAAAGGTTTAGCGCTGGGAAACACTTTTTGGAAGATAAAAAGTACATTTTATATACAACTATATAGATCAGAGCAAAATGAGAGACAAATGAGGTGGGATGAGGGACAGAGGGACATTGCTCTAAATCAGGGACAGTCCCTCGAAATCAGAGACAGTTGGGAGCTATGCTATATAGATCAGACCAAAATGAGAGACAAATGAGGAGGAAAGAGGGACAGATGGACTTCCAAAATCAGGGAAAGTCCCTCGAAATCAGGAACAGTTGGGAGCCATGAGTTCAGGCCGAACCCACAGGAAGTTGTCAGATAAAAGCAGACTGCTGGACCAATCAAAGGCATCAGGGAAATTCCCCACCCTACCGCTGCTTGTAACATAGGGTTTGGGGATGCTGGTGACATCACTGACCAAATATGGCCACACAACTAAATTTGATTGATGGGATTGTCCAAATATTTCCATGTGGCCATATTAGGTCAATCATGTCACCAGAAAAATAGAATTCCCTGTCTGCAGCTAATTGGGCTTGCAGCCTACTATTATTTGACAGTGTCATGTAACCAATAAGAGACTGAAATGACAAGGTTTGCCTATCTTGTATCTCCGGCCTGAACACTCCTGGAAGTGTAATACCCCGTACACACGATCAGACTTTACGTCAGCAAAACCGTGGAATTTTGTTCGAAGGTTGTTGGCTCCAACTTGTCTTGCATACACACGGTCACACAAATGTTGGCCAACAATTACGAACGTAGTGACGTACTACGTGGTTTTTCAGCTCTTTAGCACCACCCTTTGGGCTCCTTCTGCTAATTTTGTGTTAGTAGAAGTTTGAGGAGTGTTGATTCGCACTTTTCTTTTTGCGTTTTTTATTTTGCGCTATTATTATTATTCTTGATATCACTTGAAAAAAAAAGCCTTTGAAAAATTTGTTTGCAATAACTCCATCATTATCACCAGCAAAGCAGCTTCATTATTATCCCATTAAAGAAGAAGAGAATTGTGCGCTGCCTTTGGAGATTTCCTAATTTGGCGCTTCACGAATGTTAATTCTTCATTATGAACACTAGTTTACAAGACCGGCCGCTCCTGCTTCTGAGCATGCATGGACTTTTGTCCGACAGACTTGTGTACACACGATCGGAAAGTCCAACAACTAAAATTTGTTGGGAAGGGAAGATATCACCGCTCCAGGAGGACAAACAAGTAGTGAACCTCTCTCTCAGTTCGGAAGCCGCAGGTGCTGGCAATTGCTAGTAGCAATAAACAGTAAATGGTTCTGGACAGCCGCACTCTGAAGAAATTGCCTTTTTTTTTTTTCAAGAAATCAAAAAATCACATCAAAATCAAAAATACATGCTACAGCAGACAGGGGACTGATGCGTTTCGCACTAACAGTAGTGCTTACTGTTAGTGTGAAATGCGTCAGTACCCTGTCTGCTGTGGCATGTATTTTTGATTTTGATGTGATTTTTTGATTTCTTGAAAATAAAAAGGCAATTTCTTCAGAGTGTGGCTGTCCAGAACCATTTCCTGTTTATAACTAAAATTTGTTGGCGGAAAATTTGAGAATCTGCTAGCCAACATTTGTTGGCGGAAAGTCCGCCAACAAATGTTCGATGGAGCGTACACGCGGCCTTCCGCCAACAAGCTCACATCCAACATTTGTTGTCGGAAAATCCGATCGTGTGTACGAGGCATTACAGACAGTGACAAGGGACTGGAGGAACACGAGTGCTGGATGATGTTGACTGCAAAACCTTGGACTGAGGATGCTGAACCAGAGGATCCAGCAGAGCATATGGCCAGAAGTCTCAGGCGAGGGATTGGCAGCACTACGGGAGAAATCAGCAGAGGTTAAAGGGGAACTCCAGTTCAGGATAGCAGAGTCTACAAATGATCCAAGCTGGCAGGCAACAGGAATACAAATACTGTAGATGACTGTAGTTGGTTCTAGAGGTATCCAGAACTGGCACTCATTGATTGCGTGGAACCAAATCAGAGACAGTAGAGTCACGGAGGTGGACGGGGTCAGCACCAGGTAGGCAGCAAGGCACAGAATCAAAAGCTGATTTAGAGTTGTGGATGATCGGATTTTCCGACAACTTTGTCCGACCGTGTTTGCAACACCAGTGTCAGACAAAATTCGTCGGAAAAAATCAGACGGATTTTGTGGTCGTAATTTCCGACCGTGTGGATGAAGCCAAGATTAGAAATTAGTAGGTAGCGGTACAGAGCAGAATACAGGTGAGAACACAGAGCACAAGCTGAAGATCAGTCACTGAGTCTGAGCATCCCCTAAATAGACCACCTGGCGCCAATACTGACTGTGGGCATCCACACACTCTCTGTAAAGCATGCAAATGGGCACACGTATTTCTGCACGCAGGCACGCGCCTCGCCAAGTTTCTACACAGCCATGACTAAAACGATGCACCTACGCAAATGCATATTTCTGAGCCAGCAGGCTAACAGGAATTCCCTGATAGACAGCTTCCTGCAGGTTTGGGCCAAGTTGGGCTTGTCCCCAACCTTAGATCATCACTAGTCAGGATAAGCACAGACAGAACACATGCAGTCCAAACAGCTCACAGGGAGATCCAGTGTATGGACAGTCAGACAGGATCACAAAAACTTTGCTTACTATGTTGCCTTGATAAAGGGACCTTGCAAGGTCCTCAAATATTGTGTATACTATGACAAAACTCTCAGGATAAGAAGATAAAAGAGTAATATATTGGGATTCCAGTACTTACCACAGCTATCTGATACTCCAGTGATGCCCTTGTCATTTCAAGCTCCCATCACCCTTGCAGGGTAACTCCACTTTCATGCTTACCTTTGTACCCTAAGACCCCTTTCAGATGGGGAGAGCTCCATCAAGCGGATCCGTCTGCTCAGCGGGGATCTCTAAGGCGCATGACAGGTCCGGGTCTCTATGGGGCGGTTGGGTGGAAACGGACCACCTGTCCATTTCCATCTGACTATCATCCAATTCAATCTGCCGGACGGATGGGGAATGGATCCCCATCCATCTGTTTTTAGTGGACCGGATCAGAACGGATGTCTGTGGGTGTCAGAGGACACATGTCTGATGACATCTGCGGCTCCATAGGGAGCTATGGATGGTTTGATCAGGTCCGCCTGAAAAACTGACAGGTGGACCCGATCAGACTTGACACGCCATCGGTGTGAAAGGGACCTAAATGGTGATCCCTTCACTGCTTACCTCTGCATCCTACCTGTTCACCTTTGCATCCCAAGCAATAGTCCCCTCCACTCTACTTACCTCTGCAGCAGTGCCGAACCACTCTGCAAGTGCAATATGGGAGTAGAAGTTGCTATTTACATCCTCTAGGTGGGCGGCATGTAGAGGAAGGGGCGTGATTGGCATATGAATCCTGGCAGGTTGGCGACCTAATTTACATACAAATGACCGAGCGATTTACATGTGAATATGAATGCCGACTCCTGGGGGTTAATTACAGAACCATTCCCTGTGTGTCTCTCCCTTCAGCAGATGAAAGCTGGTGGGAAGGGGAAAAACAGTCTTTCAGCTGCTGCAGAGAGCTGCACAGGGCATCGTTCTGCTACTGCACTGATCCCCCTCCATGCTCCTGGCTGGTGATGTCACAAGGGGGTGGGGCCACCTGGTGATGTCACCGGGTGACCTCTCCCCTTAACTATTTAAGAACTGTCAGACAGAGCAGCAGGCAGTCTGTGGGAGCCTTCGTCAGGGCCGAAGGTTCTCGTTTTTCTTTTTTTTGCAGGTCTGGCAGTGCGATGGGCATGATGATTGACGTTGGATCTACTTTGGGGGACATTTTTTATTTTTTAATAAGGGATTTGTCAAAAACTGTGTGTGTTTTTATTTCTTTTTAGGTAAATAAGTAGGGGGTACAAACGTATTTACATGGGGGGCTGGAATCTAGGAGCCCCCTTGTTAAAGGGGACTTCCAGATTCCGATAAGCCCCCTCGCACATAGATCCCTACAACCACAGTCCAGGCTTGTGGACCTACTAAAGCACCCCTCTATGTTGAGGGCATGTGTTCTGGTAAGGTTCAGGACAGGGCGGGGGTGCTCTCGCTCGTCCCCTCTTTCCTGACCTGCCGGGCTGCATGCTCAGATAAGGTCTGGTATGGATTTGGGGGGGGGGGGGGGGCTGAGAGGACCACATTTTTTTTTCATTTTGGGGCTCCCCTCACGCTGGATTTTTTAATAATTTTTAATTGCTGGCATGTATTCTTTACATTCAGCTAATGATTAATCCTTTGTTGAGAACGCGGCAGCCTACTTCTCAGCCCGCTCCTGAGCCTCCAGCGATTGAGGGGGGGGACCCCACATGGTTTCTGAGAAATACAGCATGCTATACCACCAGCAAAACCCTGGTGATAAATATAGCATGTTTTTTTACTCTCTGTTCTGTTGGCGAATCAGACTGCAGAGCTTACCGCATGGTGTTTTGACGATATTTAACAGCACTTTTTTCATTTTGCGGTAAATACCGCATAATCGTTATATTTTTTTGTGTGAATTTACTTTATTTTTACTGCATGCAATAATTTATGCAAATTAGTCATGTGACCATGTTATCGCATGCGGTAAACATTAGTGAATTGACCCCTGAAGACACCCTTCCCTGCATTTTTTCCGAGTAGGGCAGCCCATTAAAATGAATGGGCTGCCCTACACACAACACAAGGCAACTCGCTGAAAATGCATGGAAACCTTCAGGCACCCGCAGTGAACCGATCTTTGCGCTGTAGGTCAGCAACACCACCCCCACCCCACCACATGGACCATTAGGCTCCTTTCACACTGGGGCGGTTTTCAGGTGGTACATCGCTAAAAATAGCGCCTGTACACCGCCTGAAAAAACCGGCCCCATTCACTCCAGTGTGAAAGCCGACGGGCTTTCACACTGGAGCGGTGCGCTAGCAGGACGGTAAAAAAAGTCCGGGTAGCAGCATCTTTGGAGCGGTATAGGAGCGGTGTATTCACCGCTCCTATACCGCTCCTACCCATTGATTTCAATGGGACACCGCGGCAATACCGCCGCAAAGCGCCGTTATGGCGGCGCTTTGTGTGGGATTTTAACCCTTTTTCGGCCGCTAGCGGGGGTTAAAACCCGCTAGCGGCCGAATCCCGCGGGTAAAACGACGGTAAAGCAGCGCTAAATATAGCGCTGCTTTACCGTCGCCGCGGCTCCCGCCCCAGTGTAAAGGGGCCTTAGAGAAGCTTGGATAATGGATAGAGCAGAGTCAAGCTTGACATTTACAGCACTGTAGCTGTCCAATTCTCTGAATTAGGGATACGTGGAGTGATTCTGCCATATAGACTTCGCAGGAAAATTTCCAATATTGCCTTTGGGTAATTGACTTCCAAATTAGTGTTACATTTTCCCATGTGGACTGCTTAGGCTAAATTTGCTTAAAGTAATTTGGCTCTGTTTTCAAAGCTGATGGTGATCAATGTATTTGATGATAAAGAAAGTCAGCTTTAATGCTAACACTAATACTTTCCCAAATAATGGCCCCTCATTAGCTCGGAACATGAGATTAGCCATGGAGAACCAGAAGACGCTGACCCCTAATTCTTTGTTTTTTAGAGAAGCTGACATGGCTTTGCTGATGCAGGGCTGGGGTAAGGATTCCTCTAGTTCTCATTGTGGAATGTCAGCTTCCCGGCTAATGAGGAGCCATTTTTTTTGGCAAGGATTAGGGTTGGAATTAGCATTAGGATCCAACTCTTCTTTAACCACTTGACCCCCCTTCATGACCAGGCCACTTTTTGCAATATGACACTGCGTTACTTGAACTGACAATTGCGCGGTCATGCAATGCAGTACCCAAATAAAATGTATGTCATTTTTTTCCCACCATTAGAACTTTCTTTTGGTGGTATTTGATCATCACTGCGTTTTGAGAAATACTCATACTGCTGATGAGAAAAGGTATTTAGCGGTTTATATTTACTAAAATAATTGCATTTCCATGTTCTGTGTACTGTGGGAGACCAGATATAGTGAATACAGGGCTAGTTTAGTAACACTTTAACCACTTCAGCTCTGAAAGATTTTACCCCCTTCATGACCAGGCCATTTTTTTTGCGATACGCACTGCATTGATTTAACTGACAATTGCGCGACCGTGCGACGTTGTACCCAAACAAATTTGTTGTCCCTTTTTCCCCACAAATAGAGCTTTCATTTGGTGGTATTTGATCACATCTGCGGTTCTTATTTGTGGCGCTATAAATAAAAAAATACCAACAAATTAAAAAAAAAAAAAAAACAATATTTTTTACTTTCTGCTATAAAACATACCCAATAAAAGAATGTAAAAATAAAATGTCTTCATCAATTTAGGCCAACATTGTGTTCGGGGAAAAAATTATTTTAGTAAAAAAATCCCAATAAGCGTATATTGATTGGTTTGCGCAAATGTTATAGCGTCTACAAACTATGGGATATTTTTATGGACTTATTTTCTTTTATTGTTTTTACTAGCAATGGCGGCCCCTGACATGGTGGTCCCTGACATAGTGGTCACTGACAAGTGGCCCTAGTGGTCCCTGACATGGTGGTCACTGACAAGCGGCACTAGTGGTCCCTGATATGGTGGTCAGTGGTCACTGACAAGTGGCCCTGGTGGTCCCTGACATGGTGGTCCCTGACAAGCGGCACTGGTAGTCCCTGACAAGTGGCACTGGTGGTCCCTGACATGATGGTCCCTGACATGGTGGTCCCTGACGAGCGGCACTGGTGGTCCCTGACATGGTGGTCCCTGACAAGTGGCACTGGTGGTCCCTGACATAATGGTCCCTGACGAGCAGCACTGATGGTCCCTGACATGGTGGTCCCTGACAAGTGGCACTGGTGGTCCCTGACATAATGGTCCCTGACGAGCAGCACTGATGGTCCCTGACATGGTGGTCCCTGACATGGTGGTCCCTGACGAGCAGCACTGGATGGTCCCTGACATGGTGGTCCCTGACAAGCGGCACTGGTGGTCCCTGACATGGTGGTCTCTGACAAGCGACACTAGTGGTCCCTGACATTCGGCACTGGTGTTCCCTGACATGGTGGTCCCTGACAATGTGAAGTGGGCGAGTTTACATTTACATGTACAAGCCTAGTGTACCTCCCACATTCACTCCCATCCCAAGGATTCATGGGAAATGTAGATCCTCCCTGCCAGAAAAGATGATGCATTTTTTGAATCAGAAAACTGACTTCCTGAAAATTCATATAGTCATATCTCTTAAACGGTAGGAAATTTCACAAATTTGATAACTGTTTAGTGTTTTGTGGGGGGGGATTACTAATGGGGGATTTTTTGAAAATCCCAGGGTTCTGCTTTAAGTGGCAGTTCAGGGGTGCCGAACAATCACTGTGAGTGAGGGTCACTTTGATTCATGACACCATGGTCACTTCACTACACACACTTTTTTCACACCTGCCTCTAGGGCCGAGCCTTTTGGCTAGGACCAGGGAAAATTTTAATTCCTGGCCAAAGGGCCTGGCCATTGTATTGCACAATGGTCACTCTTTCACTTCTCCCCACTTTCCTATTTATTTTAACCCTGTATTTGTCACTTTTTTTTTTGTTTGATGTTGCACGTTTGTCACAGTGTGATGAGTAGGGTGTGGGTCCTCGGGCCTATCCTGAAAGTCTTGGGAGGTGGTGGACATAGGTCTTCTGGCTTGGTTCGCCCTCTCTCATGGGGTCTTCTTCGGGAGAGTCCCACCGAGTATTTGGGCGGGTCTGTTTTGGCAGACCTTTCAAGGAACGGGGTCTGGTTTTGGCCAGATGGAGCCAGTGAAGTACCTCAGTCCCCGTCTGGAGCCTAACGCCCCGGGGGATCAGGGTAAGGTCCTTCCTAGGGAGGATCAGTGTAACACCCGTTGCACGTTTTGTGTCACCTCTTTATATGTGTGCACTTTTTTTGGCACCGGGTGGAGTTTTTGGGTGTGTTTCACAAAAAGCTCTCATATATGTATTTCACAGTTTTTCTTTACTGATTTACCTGAATTTTAGCTTTAATGTTATCAAGTGAATAACCTTTCAAAGTGCCGTGATTTTCTACATCCAAATGTTTACATTTCCTTGCAACCACAGGACAAGTTTATAGGTAGGATTTCCCAGAATTCTCACTTTCAAGCTCCCAAAATTGGATCACTGGTTTTCCCAGAAGTCTGCACAGAGCCCAAGGTTAAATAAGACAGTCCCAGCAATATCCTACACAAGGGGCTCCAGCTTTGGGAATAAGAAAATAATTGCCAAGACTACAGCACATCTACAAGGATGCTGGGGGGCAGAGTGTCTTATTATGACATGGGGACTGGCCACATAATTATGTCATAGTGTCTCTCACTTAGCACACACTTTCAGCTAGTGTGCTGGATTGGTTTATCACCCTATCTACAAAACTACAAAATGTTATCGGTTAAAGGGTCAGGATTGCCAGTGAAGATTGATAAAATTCCTTGTAATGTGTATATATTAGACCTAGAGGGGATATTTTTATCATCAGAACTGGAGTTTCACTTTTATCTAAAATCTGAATGTCTCTAAAAAGGCAGACGCACAGCCTGTGATGCATTAAATGAAAAAATGCAGGATATTTGCAAATGAGCAGACTCATGCAGCTAAATTATATTAGAAAGTGTCTTAAGGGAGTTGTGGACTTAAAAGTGTGAAGACTGGAACATCATATAATGAACTTATGTTTAAAAAAAAAAAAAAAAAAACATTAAGTGTGTTTCTTTAAGGCTAAACTCCAGGCAGAAATAAAAGATCGCCATTTCATCGACTTAAACAGTCCGGCAAATTTTTTTTTTTAAAGTCAGCAGCTACAAATACTGCAGCTGCTGACTTTTAAAATATGGACACTCACCCGTCCAGCACGCCCGAGATGTCGGCACCCGAAGCCGTTCTGTCGATCGGCTCTCGGGATCTGCCGCGCCGCCATCTGTGCAATAAGGACGGTCCCTGCTGTCTGTGGGATCCGTGTGTTTCCCAGCAGACAACGGGGGCCCCGCAGGAAGTGGCGTAATAGCCGCAGAATCTGCGGCTATCTATGCCCGGAAGTGGGTGCAGATTGTGGCACCGGAGGGGAGAGGGTTCCGATGAGCGGAAGTTCCACTTTAGGGTGGAGCTCCGCTTTAAATATTTCCACAAAATATCTAATTTATTTTCTAAATGCTGTTAAAGCTTGGGCAGGTATTAAGATAACACCAATGACTACAGTTCATATATACAGTATCTATTGCAAATATTTTATTATATCAGCACTCATGCAGCCCCAGACCATGACTCTCCCACCACCATGCTTGACTGTAGGCAAGACACACTTGTCTTTGTACTCCTCACCTGGTTGCCGCCTCACACGCTTGACACCATCTGAACCAAATAAGTTTATCTTGGTCTCATCAGACCAATAGCCATGCAGACCAATTTGATTCAGCGTGTGGTGTATGGTCTGAGCACTGACAGGCTGACCCCCCACCCCTTCAACCTCTGCAGCAATGCTGGCAGCACTCGTATGTCTATTTCCCAAAGACAACCTCTGGATATGACGCTGAGCATGTGCACTCAACTTCTTTGGTCGACCATGGCGAGGCCTGTTCTGAGTGGAACCTGTCCTGTTAAACCGCTGTATGGTCATGGCCACCGTGCTGCAGCTCAGTTTCAGAGTCTTGGCAATCTTCTTATAGCCTAGGCCATCTTTATGTAGAGCAACAATTCTTTTTTTCAGATCCTCAGAGAGTTCTTTGCCATGAGGTGCCATGTTGAACTTCCAGTGACCAGTATGAGAAAGTGAGAGCGATGACACCAAATTTAACACCCCTGCTCCCCCTTCACACCTGAGACCTTGTAACACTAGTGACACATGACACTGAGGAGGGAAAATGGCTAATTGGGCCCAATTTGGACATTTTCACCTAGGGGTGTACTCACTTTTGTTGCCAGTGGTTTAGACATTAATGGGTGTGTGTTGAGTTATTTTGAGGGGACAGTAAAATTTACACTGTTAGGCCTCTTTCACACGGACGGTCCGTTTAGGTCCGCCTGTCAGTTTTTTAGGCGGACCTGAACGGACGCTCCATAGACCTTTATGGAGTGACGGATGTCAGCGATGACATGTCTGCTGACATCCGACCCGCTATGATCCGAAAAAGTGTGACGGAGGAAAACACTACTTTTACATCCGTCTGCGGATTGGATGAAAACGGACTCTACGGTCCATCTTCATCCGATTCCCCATAGGGGAGAGCGGCGCTCTGACAGGTCCGTCCCTGCATAGTGTGCAGAGACAGACCTTTCATCTGCCTGCTCAGCGGGGATCGACGGAGCGATCCCCCGCTGAGCAGAGCGGAGCCCGTACACAGACACGTCCGTGTGAAAGGGCCCTTATACAAGCTGTACACTCACTACTTTACATTGTAGCAAAGTGTAATTTCTTCAGTGTTGTCACAATAAAAGATATAATAAAATATTTACAAAAATGTGAGGGGTGTACTCACTTTTGTGAGATACTGTATATATATACAGCAGTTTAACAGGACAGGTTCCACTCAGAACAGGCCTCGCCATGTGTTTTGCTTTATGTCTATCGATTAAAGTTCCTGCGGTAAAACCAAGGAAGCTTAGACTTCTGTAGTGTATCAATGCTTTACCAAACAGGAAAAGCTGCACATACAACTAGGGTTGCCACCTGTCCGGGATTCACCCGGACAGTTCAGGTTCTGAATCATGTGTTCAATATTCAGACAGGAATGGGGCTCAGAATAGGGCCCCATAGGAGGGTGAGGGGGCACTATGCACGCCACATTACTATTCTCTTTGGAGCGCCCAAAGGTGTCCCAGGTCTGTTACAATCCTATAGTGTATGCTAAAAAAAAAAAAAATGTTTGCCGTGCGCCGCTAAAGTGTTCGGGTTTGGCTTGAAGAAAAAGTGGAAACCCTACATACAACTGTAGGATGCACAATACGACACAACACAATTCATAGTTCGTTAGTGACTATTATAAGATTTGTTGCCATAGGAGACAGCAGTCCTACCTATACAGACGTGGTATCCGGCTGGAGGTCTTCCACTTTATAGCTGTCTACCTATAGAAGTCTCGGAGTCTGCCAATTATCATTGTATCTACTTAAGGGTGTCCTGGCCCTAACCCTCTCTCCCACAGTTCTTGTTCAAGAGACAATAAATCTCTTTGCATTCAAAAAGTGTCTGGCGCCCATCACTTCAGCTTGTATTACATCCATATTACTTCCGACGGAATTTGTCCGAAACTTGTGTTGTACACACGGTCGGACAAAGTTGTCGGAAAAATCTGATCGTTCCGAATGAGGTGATGTACAAAATGTACGACGGGACTATGTAAAGGCCAGTAGCCAATTGATTTTGTCTCCAAATATCTTCTGAGCATGCGTGGCACTTTGTGCGTCGGAATTCTCTACCCACGATCGGAAATAGTCCGATTGGATTTTGCTGTCGGAAAATTTTAGATCCAGCTCTCAAATTTTTTCTGTCGGAAATTCCGACGGAAAAAGCCCGCTAGAGCCCACACATGATCGGATTTTCCGACAACATAATCCGATCAGACTTTTTTCATCGGAATATCCGACCGTGTGTACGGGGCATAACTCAGTAATTTTGTTTATGAATTTTTTATTTTTTTTTATGACATGTTGGTTTTAGATCTTTCAAATGGATGTTATAAGTTGCACTAGTAAATACAGCTGGATAAATCAAAAACTGTGTCTGTCTTCATTTCAGACTGCAAAGCAACAAAATATGATTAAAGGGGGGGTGTTTCTTTTCTATACCCACTGTAGGTGCCTAGCTCTTGCGATGTCCATGTTGCTGATGATGCTGCTGCTGCTTGGGGCCCAATGTGTACAGTGAGTGGAGGTGGAGAGGTAATCAAGCTGTTTTATTATCTCTAAGGCCCCTTTCACACTTATACGACTTGTCCCACGATTTGGGACTGCAAAGTAGCATGACAAGTCGTTCCCCATGATTTCCAATGACAGCCATTCATATTAGTACGACTTCAAGTCGACTTCAAAGTAGTCCCTGCACTACTTTGGTCCGATTTTGATGCCACTTACACAGGCATTCCTTGAAATCGTGGCAAAATCGCGGCAAAAATCGCGGCCGCAAATCGCCGCAAAATCGCGGTAAAATCACGCAACTTTGAAGTCGCACAAGTGTGAAAGGGGCCTTATCTCTAATAGAGAAAAGTGGGGTCACCAAGCTGTGCAGTGTGAATGATAAGACTTGCTAAACACAGCTACTAATCCATTGGCAGATAACGCTGCTCACATATAATGCCGCGTACACACGATCGGAAATACCGCCAGCAAAACTCTGATGAGAGCTTTTTGTCGCAAAATGCGACCGTGTGTGTATGCTCCATCGGTCTTTTGCTGGCGGAATTCCAGCCAGCAAAAGATTGAGAGCATGTTCTCTATTTTTCGGTCGGGAAAAGTTCCTATATACGAAAATGCGATCGTCTGTATGCAATTCGGACGCGCAAAAAATCACGCATGCTTGGAAACAATTCGACGCATGCTCAGAAGCATCAAACTTCATTTTCTCAGCTGGTCGTAGTGGTGTACGTCACCGCGTTCTTGATGGTCCAAAGTTCTGAGAACTTTGTGTGACCGTGTGTATGCAAGGCAAGCTTGAGTGGAATTCCGTAGGAAAAAACATCCAAGATTTTTCGGACGGAAATTCCACTTGTGTGTACGCGGCATAAGCCTTTCACTTTAACTGTGTATTTAGCATTTTGCCTTCAGCTTTAAAAATAGCGTATTTTTTACCAATTATACTTCGGGACTAAAGTAAGGTTTCTGAAAGTTCCTGGAGTTTTTCTTTAGACATATATGCCAATATATTCCCGGTGTAAGATTCCTCGAGGCTTGACAGAAAATTTTAATTTGATGCAAAACCCCTGTCTGCAGAGAAGGTATTTTTGTTCTATCAAACTAATTCTTCATGACAGCAATCAGCAAGAACATTCAGATTTAAAGGAAATGCTCCCAAGGGAACCAGCCAATCCTCCTTCTCTTGATTTAGTAATGTAGCCAGTGTTTAATACACAGCACGGCAGATGCAAACTGCCCTATTTCCTACCGGCGGCAGAACGTAATCCACAAACTGTAAGACTGCAAGTTTTTTTTTTTTTTTTTACATGGATTAAAACACAGTAGAGTACATCTACAAGGATGGCATTTGTTGAATCCTTTCCCTGTAAAAACATGGAAAAAGTTTAATACTATGACTTCTCTACAACAGAGAAAATATTACGAGATTAAATAGGGTTAAGTAAGCTTTTGTTTCTTGGCATCTACCATGAAATTCAAATATAGCAGCAGGTGATAGATTTATACTATATATATGTATTCTAAGTACATATACAGTATATATTCATGTACACTACAGCTTGAGTTTTAATTCTGGAATATAGATAATAAATTTGACCTGCGTTAATATTTTCTGTGGAATAATGGGGGGTTTATTAAAGCTGGATACACACTATACAACTTTTTGTTGTTGAATTTCCTTTAGATTTACCTTCAACTATGTAATACAAGAGCCTGCGTGATTGCATAGAAATTGAAAGTGTCGTATGTTTGATCTCATATTAGATGGTCTTGGTAGATCTAAATAAAAATTATCAAAAAAAAATTGTATAGTGTGTATCCAGCTTTACTGTAACCAGGTGTCCATAAGCGGTCCTTGCAGGGTCCGCGGACGTCGGTCAGCTTGACATGGCACTACTCCCAGTTTTTAACATTAGTGTCTATGGGAAATCTTGGTCAGCTGGACATGGCACTGCTCCCGGTTTTTAACACTGATGTATTTGGGAAATCTTGGTAAGCTTGACATGGCACTGCTCCCAGTTTTTAAAATTGGTGTCTATGGGAAATCTTGGTCAGCTTGACATGCCACTGCTCCCGGTTTTTAACATTGGTGTATTTGGGAAATCTTGGTCAGCTTGACATGCAGGGGCGTCGCCAGGGGGTGGCTAGGGGGGGCTGGAGCCCCGAATGTGTCCCTGCAAAGCCCCGAGTCTCGGAATGCCTGCATTCCATTGCTAGCCCCGAGTGCCTTCGGCTAATTTCGGCTGCACTCGCTAACAGAACGGTTCCTAGCAGCCGAAATTAGCCGAGTGCCATAGCGGCCGAAAGCGGCCGAAATTAGACGAAAGTGGCCGAGTGGCGAGTGCCGCTGGTCCCGCCTTCTGGAGCGGGACGTGTGACGTGACGTCCATCGTAGCCTGCAGGCTCCAGAAGGCGGGAACGCTACATCCCCGCTCGGGCGGGCGGCTCGGCTCTCCTCTCCTCCTTGGCTCCTCTCCCCAGTGACTGACTGACTGCCAGTGCCTGCCTGCCTGCTTGCTGTGACCGCACATCACGGCTGAGGTAGGTCAGACACAGAGACTACCAGTGTATGTATGTCCTTGTCAGGCAGGTCAGTGTATGTAGGTCAGTGGTCAGTGTATGTAGGTCAGTGTGTGTAGGTCAGTGTGTGTAGGTCAGTGGTCAGTGTGTGTAGGTCAGTGGTCAGTGTGTGTAGGTCAGTGGTCAGTGTGTGTAGGTCAGTGGTCAGTGTATGTAGGTCAGTGGTCAGTGTATGTAGGTCAGTGTGTGTAGGTCAGTGTGTGTAGGTCAGTGGTCAGTGTGTGTAGGTCAGTGGTCAGTGTGTGTAGGTCAGTGGTCAGTGTATGTAGGTCAGTGGTCAGTGTATGTAGGTCAGTGGTCAGTCAGTGTATGTAGGTCAGTGTGTGTAGGTCAGTGGTCAGTGTGTGTAGGTCAGTGGTCAGTGTGTGTAGGTCAGTGTGTGTAGGTCAGTGGTCAGTGTGTGTGGGTCAGTGTGTGTAGGTCAGTGGTCAGTGTGTGTAGGTCAGTGTGTGTAGGTCAGTGTGTGTAGGTCAGTGCATGTAGGTCAGTGTGTGTAGGTCAGTGGTCAGTGTGTGTATGTCAGTGGTCAGTATGTGTAGGTCAGGCACTCAGGCAGGTCAGTGTGTGTAGGTCAGTGGTCAGTGTGTGTAGGTTAGTGTGTGTAGGTCAGTGGTCAGTGTATGTAGGTCAGTGGTCAGTGTGTGTGGGTCAGTGGTCAGTGTGTGTGGGTCAGTGTATGTAGGTCAGGCAAGTCAGTGTGTGTAGGTCAGTGTGTGTAGGTCAGTGGTCAGTGTGTGTGGGTCAGTGGTCAGTGTGTGTAGGTCAGTGTATGTAGGTCAGGCAGGTCAGTGTGTGTAGGTCAGTGTGTGTAGGTCAGTGGTCAGTGTATGTCAGTGGTCAGTGTATGTAGGTCAGTGGTCAGTGTATGTAGGTCAGTGTGTGTAGGTCAGTGGTCAGTGCATGTAGGTCAGTGTGTGTAGGTCAGTGGTCAGTGCATGTAGGTCAGTGTGTGTAGGTCAGTGGTCAGTGTGTAGGTCAGTGGTCAGTATGTGTAGGTCAGGCACTCAGGCAGGTCAGTGTGTGTAGGTCAGTGTGTGTAGGTCAGTGGTCAGTGTATGTAGGTCAGTGTGTGTAGGTCAGTGGTCAGTGTGTGTAGGTCAGTGGTCAGTGTATGTAGGTCAGTGTGTGTAGGTCAGTGGTCAGTGTGTGTAGGTCAGTGTGTGTAGGTCAGTGGTCAGTGTGTGTGGGTCAGTGGTCAGTGTATGTAGGTCAGTGTGTGTAGGTCAGTGTATGTAGGTCAGTGGTCAGTGTGTGTGGGTCAGTGGTCAGTGTATGTAGGTCAGGCAGGTTAGCGTGTGTAGGTCAGTGGTCAGCGTATGTGGGTCAGTGGTCAGTGTGTGTAGATCAGTGTGTGTAGGTCAGTGGTCAGTGTATGTAGGTCAGTGTATGTAGGTCAGTGGTCAGTGTATGTAGGTCAGTGTATGTAGGTCAGTGGTCAGTGTATGTAGGTCAGTGTATGTAGGTCAGTGGTCAGTGTATGTAGGTCAGTGGTCAATGTATGTAGGTCAGGCAGGTCAGTGTATGTAGGTCAGTGTGTGTAGGTCAGTGGTCAGCGCATGTAGGTCAGTGTGTGTAGGTCAGGCAGGTCAGTGTGTGTAGGTCAAGCAGGTGAGTGTATGTAGGTAAGGCAGGTCAGTGTGTGTAGGTCAGGCAGGTCAGTGGTCATTGTGTGTAGGTCAGTGTATGTAAACCACACATCCCTACCACACAGGCCAAAAAAAAAAAAAAAAAATGCAGCAAAACCGCCCGCGCCCCCCCCCCCCCTCGGGCTGAAGCCCCTGGTCTTTTTGCCACCTAGCAATGCCCCTGCTGACATGGCACTGCTCCCGGTTTTTAAAATTGGTGTCTATGGGAAATCTTGGTCAGCTTGACATGGCACTGCTCCCGGTTTTTAACATTGATGTATTTGGGAAATATTGGTCAGCTTGACATGCCACTGCTCCCAGTTTTTAACACTGACGTATTTGGGAAATCTTGGTCAGCATGACATGGCACTGCTCCCGGTTTTAACATTGATGTATTTGGGAAATCTTGGTCAGCTTGACATGGCACTGCTCCCAGTTTTTAACATTGGCGTCTATGGGAAATCTTGGTCAGCTTGACATGGCACTGCTCCCAGTTTTTAACATTGGTGTCTATGGGAAATCTTGGTCAGCTTGATATGGCACTGCTTCCAGTTTTTAACATTGACGTATTTGGGAAATCTTGGTCAGCTTGACATGGCACTGCTCCCAGTTTTTAACACTGACGTATTTGGGAAATCTTGGTCAGCATGACATGGCACTGCTCCGGTTTTAACACTGATGTATTTGGGAAATCTTGGTCAGCTTGACATGGCACTGCTCCCGGTTTTTTAACATTGGCGTCTATGGGAAATCTTGGTCAGCTTGACATGGCACTGCTCCCGAATCATACATGTCGGGGACACCAAACTTGGGGAGCACCGATAGGGCACCCAGGACTACAACATACCTGATTTTGGGGTTAGCCAGCTTGCCTAGGTAATCTACCATGTCGTAGTCCTTGGTCCCCTTAACGTGCTCCCCAAGTTTGGTGTCCCTGTCCCTTATGGTTCGGGAGCAGCGCCATGTCAAGCTGACCAAGATTTCCCATAGACGTTAATGTTAAAAAAACGGGAGCAGTGCCATGTCAAGCTGACCAAGATTTCCCATAGACATAAATGTTAAACGGGAGCAGTGCCATGTCAAGCTGACCAAGATTTCCCACAGAGTTAGGGTATTTACATGCATTGAGAAGTGAAAAAAGGTATTGCTTCACTTTAAGTACATTTTCGTTTTACATATATGCTCTGGTCTCATTGTGTACTTAAAAGTGGGGTATGCCTGTATATATTCTTTGCAGGGTGAAAGCCTGGAGTGTAGTGCAGGAAAACCTGGGGAATATAGAGGTGAAAAGGTCAGAGTAAGAAGACTAAAGGGGGGGGGTCTATTCTTTGGGGGAACTGCTGCCCTGTCCTGCTCTAAAGGGGATCTATGGGGGACCCTGGCCTGCTTTAAAGGGGGTCATGTTGGATATATATATATATATTTATATATATATATATATATATATATATATATATATATATATATATATATATTCTTTGCAGGGAGAGCCTGGAGTACCTCGCGGTGCAGGAAAACCTGGTAGCACAGGGAATATAGGTGAAAAGGTAAGACTAAAGGGAGATCTATGGGGACCCTGGCCTGCTCTAAAGGGGGATCTATGGAGATCCCGGCCTGCTCTAAAGGGGGATCTATGGAGATCCCGGCCTGCTCTAAAGGGGGATCTATGGAGATTCGGGCCTGCTCTAAAGGGGGATCTATGGAGATCCCGGCCTGCTCTAAAGGGAGATCTATGGAGATCCCGGCCTGCTCTAAAGGGGGATCTATGGAGATCCTGGCCTGCTCTAAAGGGGGGTCTATGGGGATCCTGATAGACCCTGTTAGCAGTCAGTGTTTTGTTATGGTTTTAATTTGAAAAGTACCTTGGTGTCCTTCAATAAGGTCTGTACTTTGGAAAATGTCAGCCACAGCCTTGGTCTGTGGACTGTAACATGATGGAAAGCATAGTGAGTGAAGCTTTCTAGGTGTGTGTTTTTGTTAATACAATGAAGCAGTCAAAGGATACAAATCTTGGGGGAAAACAATAGTGTGGCTAGTTTGTTTTAAAATCTATTAGCTGGTTTCTTTGTTTAGTGTGATGGCTAATCAATCCCTTTCACAAGCAATGTGAAGTCTATTTAGACCCCCCCTTCTGTCTTCATAATGACTATCCCCATAAGGGCCAGTGTCGATGGACCCTTCAGAAATGCAAATCAGCTGCACTTCCAATGAATTTTAAATGATCTCAGAAGCATCTCAAAGAGTATTTGCCCATTACACGGGCCCTAAATTGCACATCAATTCAAATCGATAAGAAAAAAAAAGTTCAAACCTAGTGCATATTCTGTTCTCTAGGATTCTCTAAACAGACAAGGCCAAAAGATGGTTACTATAAGGCCATGTGCAGTTTGGAACATGCAGGGCCGTTTTTAAGGCAGGGCAAAAGGGGCAGCTGCCATGGGCCCTGTCATTGTTGTGGGGCCCAAAGCAGCTGCCTCATACTTGCCAACTATACTGGTTTAAATTCCCTCATCCCTTGAGGTTTTAGTCCTGTGCTGTGTTCCAATATCTCAGTGAGAAGTGCTGCTACTAATGCTGCCCAGCTCTGCCCTATTGTTGTGTACAGATGACTCACCTGCAGACCCTGTGTTTACATGTAAATTACCTGCATTCATATGTAAATAGCGGCAGCATTCATATGTAAATAGCGTCGGCCAGCGGCATTGATATGTGTATCATGCCCCCCTGAGGTCATATCCACAGTAATCTCTAGCAACCAATCAACAAGCAGAAATCATGTGCTGTAACCTCTAGCAACTAATGAGTGAGTCGTAATGTGTGCTGTAACCTCTAGCAACCAGTCAGTGAGCGGTAATGATACACTGTAACCTCTGGCAACCAATCGCAATAGCTGCCTGATCTGATTCAGTAAACTGATTTTGAGTCTATCTGCTATTTATTGTATGTCTCAGAGCAGGTGGAATGCAAAACTGCATGGGGGGGGGGGGGGGGGGCAAGAAAAGTTTTGCCCAGGGTCCAATCAATATTAAAGATGGCCCTGGAAACATGCATACTTACACAGGCAGCAAGGCTCAGGATCGAGCCAGCAGTTGTGCCACCATAGGAAGCAAATATCTCTGGTGGCACACAGAGAAAAGTAGAAGCCAGGAGTGCCAGTGGGGAACCCTAGAAAAGAGTAGGTAAGTATAGCATGTTTAAAAAAAAATACACTTTACAAAAGGTTTAACTAATCTTAGGTGAAATAAAATTCTGATTGGTTGATATGTTTTGTACACTCTGCACATTTGTATTATTAGCTTTCATAAAGATGCTATAGATGACATGCATTCTTTCTATTTCAGTTGATGAAGAATTGTTCCTCTGTATGAACTCCATGTTGCTCCATCTATTTGTTCTCTGGGGCAATACTTCCCAAACTTCATTGTAATGTCCTGGCTTCAAGATTTCCCTTGTCCACCATGGAACCTGGCAGCACACATAAAGCCTTTTCAGTATTGATTTAAGCTTCTTATGGAGAATTATTCCATTTATTACAAGTCATTGGTTTTAAAACACATACAGTATCTCACAAAATTGAGTACTCCCCTCACATTTTTGTAAATATTTTATTATATCTTTTCATGTAACAACACTGAAGAAATAACACTTTGCTACAATGTAAAGTAGTGAGTGTACAGCTTGTATAACAATGAAATTTGCTGTCCCCTCAAAATAACTCAACACACAGCCATTAATGTCTAAACCTCTGGCAACAAAAGTGAGTACACCTCTAAGTGAAAATGTCCAAATTGGGCCCAATTAGCAATTTTCCCTCCCTGGTGTCATGTGACTCATTAGTGTTACAAGGTCTCAGGTGTGAATGGGGAGCAGGTGTGTTAAATTTGGTGTTATCGCTCTCACTCGCTCATACTGGTCACTGGAAGTTCAACATGGCACCTCATGTCAAAAAATCTCTGAAAAAAAGAATTGTTGCTCTACATAAAGATGGCCTAGGCTATAAGAAGATTGCCAAGACCCTGAAACTGAGCTGCAGCACGGTGGTCAAGACCATAAACAGGACAGGTCCCACTCAGAACAGGCCTCTCCATGGTCGACCAAAGTAGTTGAGTGCACGTGCTCAGCGTCATATCCAGAGGTTGTCTTTTCTGAAATAGACGTATGAGTGCTGCCAGCATTGCTGCAGAGGTTGAAGGGGTGAGGAGTCAGCCTGTCAGTGCTCAGGCCAGAAGCCGAAACACTGCATCAAATTGGTCTGGATGGCTGTCATCCCAGAAGGAAGCCTCTTCTAAATATGATGCCCGCAAACAGTTTCCTGAAGACAAGCAGACTAAGGACATGGATTACTGGCACCATGTCCTGTGATCTGATGAGACCACAATAAGCTTATTTGATTCAGATGGTGTCAAGCGTGTGCGGCGGCAACCAGGTGAGGAGTACAAAGAAAAGTGTGTCTTGCCTACAGTCAAGCATGATGGTGGGAGTGTCATGGTCTGGGGCTGCATGAGTGCTGCCGGCACTGAGGAGCTACAGTTCATTGAGGGAACCATGAATGCCAACGTGTACTGTGACATACTGAAGCAGAGCATGATCCCCCTCCCTTCGGAGACTGGGCCGCAGGGCAGTATTCCAATGATAACGACTCCAAACACACCTCCATGATGACCACTGCCTTGCTAAAGAATCTGAGGACAAAAGGTGATGGACTGGCCAAGCATGTCTCCAGACCTAAACCCTATTGAGCATCTGTGGGACATCCTCAAACAGAAGGTGGAGGAGTGCAAGGTCTCTAACATCCACCAGCTCTGTGATGTCATCATGGAGGAGTGGAAAAGGACTCCAGTGGCAACCTGTGAAGCTCTGGTGAACTCCATGCCGAAGAGGGTTAAGGCAGTGCTGGAAAATAATGGTGGCCACACACGTTTAAAGAGACTCTGTCACTTTGTCTATTCAGGGCACTCCTACCTCTGGGATTCAAATCCTGTGTAAGCTCAGTGTCAAAGCTCATACAAGATTGATGATGTCATCCTCCTCACATGACATTGTTTGAGTCTGCCATTGGCTGGTCAGGCTAGAGCACTACATGCTGGGAGGAAGTAGCAAGATTCCCAATACCCAGGCTTGGAAGCATTGAAATACAATGTGGAAATGAGTTGACCTGATTTAGTCACTGCTGGGGGGTTCAGAAGGAGCTTAGCTGGGGAATCACTTCTCCGAGGGGGAGCAGGGAGAGCTCAGCATTTCAGTCAATGCTCGGAGGATAGAGTAGAGAGCCTAGGTGTAAGTCACGAAGGCTGAGCAAGTAAGTCCCTGCTGGGAGGAGTAGGCAGAGGGAGCTGAACTGCTCTGACACTGTTGGCAGGTGAGAGTAGGGGAAGTTTACCTGCTGAGATAAGGACTTAAATAACTTCAGTCCTGCTGTTGTGAAATTTGAGGATGAGTTGTTCCCCAGTGCCTGAAGGTACAGAGGTCAGTTAATGCTTGTTTTAAAGCTCAACTGCTTGTTACGAAGATATAAATATAATATAAATACTTGAGAGTCCATAGTCTGGCCATAGGTTCACTATAATGTACTACATCAGGGGTCTTCAATTTGTGGCCCTTTGCTTGCCTTTATCCAGCTGATATGAGACGCTATTCTGATGCCAGAAATGGAGCATAATTTCTGCCACCGACATCAACAATGGAGCACTATTCCTCCCCCTAACACCAAAGATGGGGCACTGTTTACTCCCACTGATGCCAGGAAAAAGTCCTATTCCCACTGGCCACCGTGCACCCCCCCCCCCTAAAGTCTGAAGGACAGTAAACTGGCCCTTTGATTAAATGTTTGGAGACCCCTGTACTACATTAAAGTGTTTGTAAACTTCTGGAATTAAAATGAGCAAAGCATTTCCTTCTATGTGTGTACTTGCCTTGATCCAAAGTACCTAGTGTGCTTTCTGTCTTTTCTCTCATTTATCTGCTATCTGCATGAGTCACTTCTGACAGTTTATGCCGACAATCCCAGGAGATGGCATTGCCCACCTCCAGCACACAGCAGGTGATTAACATCCTCAGCCTCATGATTCCCTATATGACTGTGTATAGGGGGGTTCCATTCCCTTTGCTTAAAGTGGTTGTAAACCCTTACAGACCACTTTGACCTACAGGTAAGCCTAGACTAAGGCTTACCTGTAGGTCCAAGAAATATCTCCGTAACCTACACGGTTAAGGAGATATTTTCCAAAAACCGGGCACCGATGTCTGCAGCGAATGCGCGCCGTAGACAATGGCGCAGGTGCACTGAGCGCGCCACAAGTGAAGCCAAACATACCGTCAATGACGGCTCCTGGAGTGACGTCATCGCGGCTCCGGCCAGTCACAGCGCCGGAGCCGCGATACCCGGAAGTATCAAGGCGGCGACAGAGGAGATGGCCGAGGACCGCTGCGGGGGCTTCGATCTCAGGTAAGTAATTCATAATGAGCTAGTATGCTATGCATAATTAATTAATCCCAGGAGGCAGTGCGGAGGTCCTAGGCTAAATCTCGCGTGATTTCAACGACGTGACCTTTCGTGTGATGCTCTCTCCCCGTACTGAGAGAGCTTCACATCACAACGGGGGCGGGAACTTACTAAGACGCCACCCGTTGTGATGGCAACATTTATGATTACGTCGCTCTGCGCATTAGCCACTAAGCATGCGCGGGAACCAGCGAGGAATGCTGGTACTTCAAATGCGATGGAACAAGGAAGTGATTGCTTGTGGGCTTCCAATGCCCACAAGCAAGATGAAATCTGCTGTGAATGATTTTTAAAAGTATCGATTTGACCGAAAACGGACCTGGATACCAGGAAGCAACAATACAAGTGAGTTTGAATTTAGAATGAAATTCATTTTAAACAGTAAAAAAAAAAAAATGTGTGAGCAGAACCACTTTAAATCTCAGATTACACTCAGTTCCCTGCTGAATGCTGTGTAGTGTGTGGCATCAGCTCCTCGCTCCATGCCTATTGGAGCTAAGGATTGCTCTGTAAATTATGTGCTGTAGGAGGCTATAGAGAGGGCTGCAGATGCAGAGGTACAACTTATGTAGGAGGATTTGTTTCATCTGTATTTATCGCCTGGGGCTAGTTTATTCAGTTGTTATATGTAAGGGCTTACAATCACTTTAACCAGTTCCCGACCGGCGCACAACGATATACGTTGGCAGAATGGAACGGACAGGCAGGAGAGCGTATATATAAGTCCCTCCTTAATGCCGTCCGTGCCATCGGGCCATCGGGACACCCGTGAGGCCGGTCGCGGGTCCCGCGGACTCGATCGCCGCGTGGAAACCCGCGATCGTCTCACGGGAAGGCAGTATGGGGAGATGCGGAAATAGACAGCATCTCCCCGTTCTGCCTAGCAACTAGTGACGCCGATCTCTGCTCCCTGTGATTGGAGCAGAGATCAGCATTCACTAGCTGACAGCCACGCCCCCCACAGTAAGAAACACCCCCCTAGGCATACTTAACCCCTACACTGCCCCCTTGTGGTTAACCCCTTCACTGCCAGTGCCATTTATACAGGAATCAATGCATTTAAATAGCATTGATTGCTGTATAAATGACAATGGTCCCAAAAATGTGTCAAAAATGTCCGATGTGTCCGCCATAATGTCGCAGTCACAATAAAAATCGCTGATCGCCGCCATGACTAATAAAAAAAAATTATTAATAAAAATGCTATAAAACTATCCCTTATCTTGTAAACGCTATAACTTCTGCGCAAACCAATCAATAATCGCTTATTGCGATTTATTTTACCAAAAATATGTAGAAGAATACGTATCGGCCTAAACTGAGGAAAAAATATGTTTTTTTATATACATTTTTGGGGGATATTTATTATAGCAAAAAATAAAAAATAATGCGGTTTTTTTTCAAAATTGTCGCTCTTTTTTGTTTATAGCGAAAAAAATAAAAACCGCAGGGGCGATCAAATACCACCAAAAGAAAGCTCTATTTGTGGGAAAAAAAGGACGTCAATTTTGTTTGGGAGCCACGTCGCACGACCGCACAATTGTCAGTTAAAGCGACGCAGTGCCGAATCGCAAAAAGGGGCCTGGTCCTTTGGCTGCAAATTGGTCCGGTCTGAAAGTGGTTAAACAAATTCAGTCCTTCTGCTGTGAAATTTGAGGATGAATTGCTCCTCATTGTCTGAAGGTACAGAGGTCAGTTAATGCTTGTTTTAAAGCTCATTTGTTTAAATATAAATACTCGAGAGTCATTTAAAATATTACATCAGCCTTTCCTCAACCTGTTTAACACAGAGGAACTCTTGGAATAACTTTCTGGGCTTGGGGAACCCCTGCTAAAAATTACTATATCTACAACTCATGATACCTTCGTGTTATATTCAGTGGGAAGAATGCTCCTTACGTTTGTAAACATTGGAAAGAATTATCCACTTACAGAAAGCTAAAAAGATGAATGGTGTCAGTGGGAACTTATCTGAGAGGCAGAAATTGCACATTGCTCAAGGAACCTCTAGCAAACTCTGGAGGAACCCTGGTTGAGAAACCCTTTACTACATTAATACAATGAGATCTGATATTTTTATTTTTTTTACTTTTTCACATTGACAGAGTGAATTTTGAGGACAACCTTTGCAAACAGCCAACAGTTTACATTTTCATCATCTGTTCAACTCCTATAATGAACCAGGGGCGGATCCAGAGTCTATTCTCGGGAGGGGCACTGCCAAAATGTTCGCTGGCAATTTGTCAAGACAATGGCTGGTGTTGGCGCTTAAATCATCATGGCACCGTGCTTGTATGGTGTCAGGATGATTGAAGCGCATTATTTCTATTATTACATTGTAATGTATAATGAAATAGTTCAACTCACCATAATGCAGAATCGGTGGGAGCCCTGAGCGTGTCACTTGCCACCAGATGGGGATTGTCACTTGCTATGTCGCCTGTTATCAGATGCAGCTTGTCACTTGCCAGTGTCCCTGTTGTCCCAGACTGAGGGCGGGCAGTGAGAGATGATGTCATCTCTCTGCTACCTGCGCCTGCTCAGTCTTCTTTTAGATGCAAAATGCAGTGATGCAGGGGTCTGTGAGAGACAGCGGTGTCAGGAGCTTTCATATTTGGGGGGGGGGCACATGGGGGGACAGGGACGAAAGTAGGGGGGGCAGGGTGGATGCAGCCAGGTGGAGGGGAGGACAGAGTGGGAGCAGCCAGGTGGAGAGGAGGACAGGGTGGGAGCAGTCAGGTGGAGGGGAGGACAGGGTGGAATCAGCCAGGTGGAGGGGAGGACAGGGTGGATGCAGCCAGGTGGAGGGGAGGACAGGGTGGATGCAGCCAGGTGGAGGGGAGGACAGGGTAGGAGCAGCCAGGTGGAGGAGAGCACAAGTTGGGAGCACAAGTTGGGAGTAGCCAGGTGGAGAGAAGGACAGGGTGGATGCAGCCAGGTGGAGGGGAAGACAGGGTGGGAGCAGACAGCTGGAGGGGAGCACAAGGTGAGAGCAGCCAGGTGGAGGGGAGCACAGGGTGGGAGCAGCCAGGTGGAGGGGAGGACAGGGTGGATGCAGCCAGGTGAAGGGGAGGACAGGGTGGGAGTAGCCAGGTGGAGGGGAGCACAGGGTGGGAGCAGCCAGGTGGAGCGGAGGACAGGGTGGGAGCAGCCAGGTGGAGGAGAGCACAGGGTGGGAGCAGCCAGTGATAAGGTCCTGTTCTGTCCTCTATGGAAGCCTGCATCCCCGCCCCCCCTCATCCCCCCTCACCTGGAGCCAGCCGAAAGCCTCATGGTCACTCTTCTCCTCTCACTTTCCTCTCTCCCCTCCTTTTGCGCCTCCCGCTCAGCATGTTGGGGGCTGCAGTGCACTCTCAGGGAGTCATCCTGGGGCCTGCTGGTATCCGGGACTACATGTCCCATAATCCTCTAGTTATTAGTTTCCAAGCCATTGGCCCTGAATGTAGCCAATAGGAGCGGGCATTGCCGGGTGAATGAGAGCAGCTCGGCTCAAGGAGGAGAAGGAGGGGTGGAAATCCTTTGCAGCTGCAGCTCTGCCTGTGTCACTCCCTTCATAGAGTCTGTCAGTTTCCGCGCCGCTGCCCTGTCCTGTGGCACTTTAATTGGGGGGGGGGGGGGGCACAGTAGAATGTCGCCACTAGTGAGAGATGTCATCTCTCTGCTCACTCACCCGCCAGCCTGCTCACTCACTCGTGGCCCGCTCAGCAGCCTGCCCACTAAGTCGCCAACAGCCTTAAATAGCGAATCCACAGACACAGCTCTTACTGTTATATATTTTTTATTTATTAGTTATATTATTTTTTCTTGTTTTTTAACGTCACATGATGGAATGTTGAAATTCTTCTTGCTCAAGTACTATGTTAGTGTATGAGTTACATTTTTTCTATACAATTATTTGCTTGATTATAACTCTTTATTAATAGTAATGTATTGTTCTTTAACTATGTTATAGATGTATTTTCCTCTTCATACACCCCTGAAGAAGGAGAAAGATTGTACTCCGAAACGCGTTGGGTGCAAAGAGGACTTCATATGTGTTTACAAATATGGTGACAATATCAGAAACTGTTTAAACATTCCACAGTTTCATATTTATATATGTAAAATTTAAGTGACTATGTTTAATCATTAACAAATAGTTTTTTTGTTTATTGTATATACTTTGTATACTCCTTCAACTATACTTCTATGTGCCTTTAAAGTCCACTTTAGGGGATATTTTCTTTCTGCAGTCATCAACAGCCTGCTCACTATTTTCTGAGGGGGGGGGGGGGCAATTGCCCCGTTGACCCCCCCCCCGGATCCACCCCTGTAATGAACAAGTGACATCACGGAACCTGTACACTCAGCTGGTTTATATACCACAGTACAAGGTGAGATATAGAACCTGCTAAATAACCCTCTCATTATATAAATTACATTTTATCATATTTATTAAAAGCAAACAAAAAATGATCAGCTTTTTTACAGGCGCGGCTGCCAACAAAAACTTGTATGAAAATTTATAAACACAAATCTACAAGGCACATCGCTACTCAGAGAGGCTGATCAGTATGTATTAATCCTAATTTCATACAGCAGAGCACACAACAAATTTGTTTATTTGAAGACATTACCCTGAAAATGTCAACCGCTATTAGTACTGCATGTTCTTTGTCTCGGAAAATCATAGTTTAAAAAAAAAAAAAAGTGAATTCCGAAATTAGGCAATATGTCGGGAACACATGTTTTTCCTAAGGCCTCTAACAAAAAAGCTACTGTAAAATGAGACTGGACGAGCAGCAGAGGCTCAAAGTTGGCACAGGAATGGGGCCGTGTGTTTAACCAATAAGAGAGACCAGGCAGAGTCCAAGTTAAGCTAACATTTCTAGTGGAAGGAAAAACTGAACAAATACCGGACTGAACAAATACTGATGAGATGAGGATTATGAAATGTTTTGCAAGAGCTCTCTTCTGCTCAGGGTCATCAGCTGTTCTCTTTTATGATACTGGGCCAAATTAACCAATGTCAAGCTTGTTTCTGAAGGTCAACACCAACAAAACCAATGTTCAAAGTGGAGATACATACTGTAGCAATGAAATGAATTTCTTGGAATTTCCAATATCAAAACATCCCTCCATCTCTGCCTAAGTGGATGTGTTCCTCACCCTAATCCCCCGTACACACGGTCGGAAATTTCAACCACAAAATCCGTCAGATTTTTTCCGATACTGGTGTTGCATACACACGGTCGGACAAAGTTGTCGGAAAATCCGATCATTCTGAACGTGGTGACGTTCGTTGCGTACGATGGAACTATGTAGAGGCTAGTAGCCAATAGCTTTGGTCTCATAGTTTGATCTGAGCATGCATGGCACTTTGTCCATCGGAAGTCGGAATTCTCTACACACGATCGGAGAAAGTCCGATCAGATTTTGTTGTCGGAAAATTTGAGAGCAGGATCTCAAATTTTTGGATGGAGTCAGATGGAGCCCAAACGCGGGCGGATTTTCCGACAACATGGTTTCGATCGGACATTTTCCGTCGGAATTTCCGACCGTGTGTACGGGGCATTAGGAGGTTAATGACATGACACCATTTGTTAGACATGTGCAATTCATTTCGTTTTTTTTCGTTTTTCGTTTTTTTTGTTCGTTCGTTTTCGTACGAATGAACGAATCGTTCGAATCGAACGAATCCGAATAACGAATCGAACGAATCCGAAAAACAACGAAAATCCGAAAAAAAAAATTAGAAACAACGAATGTACGAATGAAGAAAATCCGAAAAATGAAAAAAGGAACAAGGAAAATGAACGAAAAAATTCGTACATTAGTAACTTTTTTTTTTGTTGAATTGGTAATTTTCCGTGTCCCTTACAATGGCGCTGCTTAACGTGCTTCGAATAGATTGAACGAAAAAATTCGTACATTCGTAACTTTTTTTTTCAATTCGTAACTTATTTTTTTCGATTCGTAACTTTTTTTTTCGATTCGTAAATTATTAAAATTTAATAATAGCATACACATTACATCAAATTATGAATTATGCTCCGATTACGAATGTACCAATAAATACGAATGCGTCCGAATTTCGAATAAACGAATAAACGAAAATTAAACTAACGAAAATACGAATCAACGAAAAATAACTCTTACGAATGTATGAATCGTTACGAATACGAACACCGACGACTTACGAATGTACGAATCGTTATGAATACGAACACCGACGACTTACGAATGTACGAATCGCTACGAATCAACGGAAACGAAAAAAACGAAACGAAAATAAACGAATTTTTTTCGGAAACAAAAAAAACGAAACGAAAATAAACTAATTTTTTTGTTGTGCACATGTCTACCATTTGTCTTTTTTAAGGCTGTTTAGACAGGAATTTTGGGGAGACATCTTGTTACTTTTCATTTCAATTTTTTTTTCAGTTCACAAAAGCACAATACCATACAGTAGATTTATTTCCATGCATAATTTACTACTATAATTTTTTTATCTATATATATTTCCTAAATGTCCACCTGTCCATTTTTTGGAACCAGATCCCTTTCGTCCCGCTTTCCTCTTCAGTTGTCCTTACTTTGCATAACTTGACACAATTTCAAAGTGTACCAGTGTACCCATAACTCCCAACTGTCCCTGATTTTGAGGGACAGTGTCCCTCGTCCCCCCTCATTTGTCCCTCATTTTGGTCTGATCCATATAGTTGTGTATATAATTTCAATGTGTTTATTGTATCAATAAAGTAATGGTACAGCAATAGAGTGAACATAACAGGTTCAAGCCACAGTGGTCGACAAATTGTTAACAAAACTAGAATAGTGGATAACTCATAAGAATAATATAAAGATCATGCATATGTATGTAAAGTGACTGATCCTGTTAACAATTAGATGAAATACAGATACTTTGAACATAAAGGGGGAAAAAAGCTCTGATGGTTTTCCCGTCGGAATTCCGAGGGAATTTCGCTCAAACAGTCTTGCCTACACACGGTCACACCAAATTCCGAAGGTCAATAACACCGCGGCATACAACACGTTCGACTGCACTATAAAAAGGGAAGTTTAATGCTTCCGAGCATGCGTTGGAATTTTGCATGTCGGAATTGCATACACATGGTCGGAAAATCCGATAGAAAGGTTTTCCGTCAGAAAAATTAAGAACAGGTTCTCAATCCAAAGCCCTTCGGAAATTCCGACAGAAAAAGATCGATGGGCATACACATGGTCGGAAAATCCGATGAAGAGCTCCCATCGGACTGTTTCCATTGGAAATTCCAACTGTGTGTACGCGGCATTAGAAAGCCGAAGATTCCATTTATCTCGGAATGATGCACCTGTAAGGTTGGTAGTAGCTAGTAATTTTTCCATTTCACATTGGTGGTTTTAGTTGTGTATATAAAATGCACTTTTTATCTTTCAAAAAGTGTTTCCCAGTGCTAAACCTTTCATCCAAATTCTAAATTGGGGCACTTGTACATTTTAAAAGCCAATATAAAGGAATAGTATTGGTAAAAAAAAAAGCTCTTGTGGATTTAATTAACTATCAACTATTTTGATTTGGTTAATTCCCCTTTTAAGAGGGTGTGGCAGGGGGGCATGTCCTATGCCTACATACGTTTGCTAGTAGGTGTCCCTCATTCCCATCTCAAAATGTTGGGAGGTATGGTGTACCCAACACCTGCAACCTTCTCGGACATGTCACACCTCCCAGGAGGCTGTGGGGCTAGTCACATGCAAGCAGTGTTGGTCATCTTACTTTAAAAAAGTAATTAGTTAAGTTACAAATTACTTCTCCCAAAAAGTAATTGCGTTAGTAACTCAGTTACTACATTGGAAAATTAATTAGTTACGCAGCAAAGTAACTGACTTTTTTTTAATATTCTATACGTGTAACTAAGGGGCGGGCCTAGTATTACTGTAAGCAAGGGGCGCATTTATTATTATTGTTATATATCGTGTAACCAAGGGGCTGCTCTATTATTACTCCAACCAAGGGGCAGATCTGTTATAGCGTGTAAGCAAGGGGCGGGTCTATTATTATTATATTGTGTAAGGGGCGGATGGCTACAGAAGAGGGCGAATGTTAAATTAATGGGCAGAGCTCGATATATAACAAATAATAATAAATGCGCCCCTTGGTTACAGTAATACTTAGTAACCCCTTAGTTACACGATAGACGCCCCTTGCAGAGTAGCACAAGCATCGGAAGCGCGCGGCATCGCCTCGTACAATTACATGTTAACTGCGCCTGCGCGGTGTAGAGTTCACTCAGAGCTGTTTAGGTTTGGCCATTTTCGTAAGCTCCGTAGTCCTTCGCACTGCGCAAGCGCTGCACCTGCGCAGTACAGGGGGTCCTTATCCGGCGGGGGAACTTTTTCAGCAGGACACCGAAATTACACTACTGCCATCTAGTGGCGGTAGATGTACTAGATACTAGACCAGTCATCCCCGGTTTCCGGGGACAGTCCCTGGATTGAGGACACTGTCCCTGGACCAAGTCTGTCCCCTGTTTTGTCCCCGGATTGTATTTGAACCCCCTGGGACAATTTCAAAGACAGTCAGTGCAGAATAAAAAAAAAAATTCTGAATTACACACCCCCACTCCATCACTCCTACTAGCTTGGGGGAGGTGTATTTCTTTCCATTATCTGTGCCCCTTTCTGATGATCATGTGCTGGTCGGAGCGGAGGGAATATTTCTTCAGTTTCAGGTGCATGCCCATCCAGCTCCGCTTGCATGTTCTTCTGCCATGGCTCATGCCGCCTGCCTGCTTATCTCCTTGCCTTCCCTGGCAGAGTGATTTTCTTCCGCTCCCCACCCAGTAGTACCCGGGGCCCGAAGAGTAAGACTTGACAGGCTGTGAGGCGGGCGGCAATCGGCGATGGGCACTGGCGGCGGGCTTTCACACTGGAGTGGTGCGCTAGCAGGACGGTCCAAAAAGTCCTGCTAGCAGCATCTTTGGAGCGGTATAGGAGCGGTGTATTCACCACTCCTATACCGCTCCTACCCATTGATTTCAATGGGCCACCGCGGTAATACCGCGGCAATACCGCCGCAAAGCGCCGCTACGGCTGCGCTTTTCGGGGGATTTTAACCCTTGATCGGCTGCTAGCGGGGGTTAAAACCGCACCGCTAGTGGCTGAATCCCGCGGCTAAAACAACGGTAAAGCAGCGCTAAATATAGCACTGCTTTACCGTCGCCGCGGCTCCCACCCCAGTGTGAAAGGGGCCTTAAAGCACTTGGGTTTTCACATTGGAATTGCAGATGAGGCTTCTTTCAAGCGCTTTACAGGTGCTTTTTTTAATGCTAAAGCGCCTGAAAAATGCCTGAAAAATGCCCCAGTGTGAAAGGGGTCTTAAAAACAATTCACAAATGACAGCTATAAATTTCTTCTCTAATAGGTTCCTTTCAAGTCACCTTTTTCTGTTTGAATTCCTTTAAAGGTCTCGGAAAGCTAAAAAAGAAAATGTTCATCTGCCAGGTGAGTTCACTTCAGTTGATCGGACGTGACTGCGTTATGCGGGTGAACATCTTGTTATGCAATTTTTCTATCAATGGGATAAATTTTAATCCAAGAAAAATATTTTTGGTCTTACGAAAGCTTGGGGTTTTCCCGAAATAATCCTTCTCCAACTTCAAGTATGAAGGGAGTGGTTTGAAGTTGGCAGACCTTACTCAGTAATAAACTCAGATCTCCACAACCCCGGCCGAGCCTGCAGAAAATATTTTGGACAGAACTGAACGTCTTCGGTAAAGCTCCGGATTAAGTGACTTGTCCTTGCTTGTCCCTTAGACTGCGGAATAAGACACAGGGGTAAGTGCTCCTAGACCTTCTGAGAAAATGCAGAATTATATCTCATACTAGGTATATTAACGATACTATAGAAAAGAGCAACTGCCGTCTGCAGCTAGCTGGATTCCATTTCTTTTACTTCCCAGCTAATTTCTGATTGGTTGTTCTGGACAGGTGCCCAGTGGTCCAACTTTAAAAAAAAGCCCCAATGTGCTCAGTTCAGCATAGCTCCCAACTGTCCCTGATTTCGAGGGACTGTCCCGGATTTGGAGCAATGTCCCTCTGTCCCTCTTTCCTCCTCATTTGTCCCTCATTTTGGTCTGATCTATATAGTTGTATATAAAATGCACTTTTTAGCTATCAAAAAGTGTTTTCCAGCACTAAACACATACCTCCCGACATTTTTAGATGGGAATGAGGGACACCTACTAACAAATGTATGTAGGCATAGGGCACGCCCCCTGCCACACCTCCTTAAAGGAGAATTAACCCCAAAAAAAAAGGTTAATTAAATCCACAAGGACTTTTTTTTTACCACTACTATTTCTTTATATTGGCTTTTAAAATTTACAAATGCAGCAATTTAGAAATCAGATGAAAGTTTTAGCTTTTTTGAAAGATAAAAAGTGCATTTTATATACATCTATATGGATCAGACCAAAATGAGGGACAAATGAGGAGGAAAGAGGGACAGAGGGACATTGCTCCAAATCAGGGACAGTTGGGAGCTATGTAAACATTTCATCTGATTTCTAAATTGCTGCATTTGTAAATTCCAAAAGCCAATATAAAGGAATAGTAGTGGTAAAAAAAGCACTTGTGGGTTTAACCAATCTTGTTTTTTTGTACAATTCTCCTTTAAGGGGGCGTGGCAAGGGGTGTGTCCTATGCCTGCATACTTTTGCTGATAGGTGCCCCTCATTCCCATCTCAAAAAGTTGGGAGGTATGATTCAGTGACCAATCTAAACTCATCTTTTACTGGTGCAAACTGATTGGCTGATAGGGTGCTGCTGTCTGCACCCCATATCTGCCATTATCACTAACCCATTGTGTAAATGCAAAAGAGCAAAGGACATATTTAAACCATTGTTAGAAATGGATCTGTGAGGAGAGCCCCGATTTTATTTTTGCTGCTGTTTTGGTAAATAAGTTTGAGGCTGGGTTCACACTGGTGGGATTGCAGACATTGCATGTGATTCGCACCGCATTCATGTTCACATCACATGCGATGTCTGTGCAGAGTGATTTCAGCCATACAAACTTTTGTTTGTATGGCTGAAATTGTATTGCATTCTCACTAACGTGGTGCAGAACCCTTTTTTTTTCCCTCTGCACCTAAATCGCAGCCAGGGGCGGACTGACCATTCGGCCACTCGGGCACTTCCCGAGGGCCCCGGACCACTAGGGGGCCCCATCAGGGTTGCCAGCCTCAGTAAAACCAGGGACAGTATGTAAAAATCTGTTTCTAAAATGTACCTTACTGACATCCTTTTGGTCTAAAAATCCAGAGATTATAGCTGCCCCACCTCTCCAGTACCTTCTTAGCCAATAGAAACATGTCTGTGTATACTGTGTGTACATAGTTACATAGTTAGTTAGGTTGAAAAAAGACACAAGTCCATCCAGTTCAACCACAAAAAAAAAAAAAAAAAATATATATATATATATATATATATATATATATATATATATATACATATATCATACAATCCCATATACCCCATTCTATACCCACAGTTGATCCAGAGGAAGGCAAAAAACCCCAGCAGAGCATGCTCCAATTTGCTAAAGCAGGGGAAAAAATTCCTTCCTGATCCCCCGAGAGGCAATCGGATTTTCCCTGGATCAACTTTACCTATAAATGTCAGTACCCAGTTATATTATGTACATTTAGGAAAGTATCCAGGCCTTTCTTAAAGCAATCTACTGAGTTAGCCAGAACCACCTCTGCAGGGAGTCTATTCCACATTTTCACAGCTCTTACTGTGAAGAAACCTTTCCGTATTTGGAGATGAAATCTCTTTTCCTCTAGACGTAAAGAGTGCCCCCTTGTCCTCTGTGTTGACCGTAAAGTGAATAACTCAACACCAAGTTCACTATATGGACCCCTTATATATTTATACATGTTGATCATATCCCCCCTTAATCTCCTCTTCTCAAGGGTGAATAAATTCAGTTCCTCTAATCTTTCCTCATAGCTGAGCTCCTCCATGCCTCTTATCAGTTTGGTTGCCCTTCTCTGCACTTTCTCCAGTTCCCCGATATCCTTTTTGAGAACTGGTGCCCAAAACTGAACTGCATATTCCAGATGAGGTCTTACTAATGATTTGAACAGGCAACATGATATCTCTCTCTCTGGAGTCCATACCTCTCCTAATACAAGAAAGGACTTTGCTCGCTTTGGAAACCGCAGCTTGGCATTGCATGCTATTATTGAGCTCATGATCTACCAAAACCCCCAGATCCTTCTCCACTATGGATTCCCCCAGTTGTACTCCCCCTAGCATGTATGATGCATGCATATTCTTAGCCCCCAAGTGCATAACTTTACATTTATCAACATTAAACCTCATCTGCCACATAGTCGCCCAATTAGACAGAGCATTGAGGTCGGCTTGTAAATTGGAGACCTCCTGTAAGGACGTTATTCCACTGCATAGCTTGGTGTCATCTGCAAAGACAGAAATGTTACTTTTGATCCCAGACCCAATATCATTTATAAAGATATTAAAAAGTAAGGGTCCCAGCATTGAACCTTGGGGTACACCACTGATAACCTTAGACCATTCAGAGTAAGAATCATTAACCACGACTCTCTGAATTCTGTCTTTTAGCCAGTTTTCTATCCATTTACAAACCGATATTTCCAAACCTGTAGACCTTACCTTACACATGAGCCGTGTGTGGGGAACTGTATCGAACGCTTTACATGTATGTGTATACTGTGTGATTGTATACTGTGTGTGTGTATACTGTGTGGCCCCATAATCTCTGATTGCCTGGGGGCCCCATAATCTCCTATTGCCGGGGGGCCCCATGAGTTGTCAGTCCTCCCCTGATCACAGCGCATTGGGTGTTCACACCTATGTGATGCGATTCTGGCAATTGCATTGCTTTCTGTGATCTGTTTTGTCGTTAATTTACCATTGACCCCCCGAGGCAGATTGCATGGACGCTGTGCGATTGCTTAGAGTGCAATAGAGTGAAAACGCAGCGAATCCTGTGCGTTTCCTGCATCGCACCAGTGTGGACAAAGACTAAAGCATGCTTAAACTTAAAAAACAAATATTTTAGAAATTGACATTTACCTTTTACTAAAAGTGGTTGTAAACCTCAGACATGAACAAAGCACATCCCTCTATACTGTTTACTTGTCTCACTTAAAGCGGAAGTAAACCTATCCATAAAACGGTTTTATTTCCGGTATGTAACACTCCCATTGATTGTGCTCTCAACCAAACTGTCAAACCATCCAATGGCTGGTGTCTAAACTGATCACATGTGGAGCATCATGACAGTTGTAGATTAAACAGAGGCAAAGATGGCAGCTTCCTTGGCTTAAAACGATAGGAGGGTTTACTTACACTTTAAAATGTTACTAAACCCAGGACCCTGCATTCACTATATCTGGTCCCCCACAGTACAGAACATGGAAATGCAATTATTTTAGTAATTATAAATACCTTTTCTCATCAGCAGTATATAGCAGTCTTGTGACTTCTATCAGTGTCTGGTTAAAGCTTGTAGGAGGACTTTTCATTCTTCTCTGACTGTCCTATGAGGCTGCAGGACCCCTGACCTTCTGTCTGGACAGTACTGATTGGCCCTGTGCTGATCACATGCATTCTCCCAAGAAAATAAAAAAAAACTCTCTAGCAATACACACCAAACTGAGCATGTGCAGAGTGCCCCCAGGGCGCTGTACTATCAGGAGATGGATTGGGGACAGTGGAAGTAGGGGGGGATCAGAGAAGACAGGCTCAAACAGCCTTTTTATACAATGCAGAGGATTTACCCCTTAAGTTCCACAGTGAGTATAACAAGCATGCTTTACTGCATATACAGACTGATTTTACTGTTGTGGGTTAAGTAACACTTTAAGGGGGATTTACTAAAACTGGAAAGTGCAAAATTTGGTGCAGGTCTGCATAGAAACCAATCAGCTTCCAGGTTACATTGTCAAAGCTTAAATGAACAAGCTGAAATTAGAAGCTTATTGGCTACCATGCACAGCTGCACGGGATTCTGAGTGCTCCAGTTTTTGTAATTCTCCCACTAAGTATAATTTCTATCTGCTGCTTCATTCCTCTGGTAACTGCAGGAGTCATTTGTGTCAAGTTTTCCTGACACCAAGAGAAAAAAAAAAGGTGATAGGGGAGGGATCTCCAGCACACAGCCTGTGATTGACAATCTCAGATCTGTTCCCGTGGGCTGTGTGCAGGGGTGTCCCTTCCCTCCAATCAGCTCTCAGAGCTCTCCTCACTGAGTGTAATTTCAGCTCTCCACACCCTTTTTTCTGAAATCTCAGACAAGCTCATAGGCGTGCGCACAGGGTGTGCCAGGTGTGCCAGGGCACACCCTAATCAGCCTGTGCTGCATAGATTCCCCCAGATGCTTGGCTGCAGAGGAAGGGACTGGGGAATCTGTCTCCTCAGTCCCTTTTCTCTGTCTCAATAGTGAGACCCCTGATTTTCACCAAAGCTGCCCAATGGGGCTCCTAAAAAATTGTAAAAAATAAATAAAAATAAAAAAATGATTGTAAAAAAATATTGTAAAAAGATGAGTAATAAAAAATAGAGATAGATATAAAGATAAACTACTGACATGGGCCACTGCTCTACTGCTATATAAACAGTATATACATGTGTGTTTGAGGGTGCACACCCTAATGCGCACACCTATGGTTAAGCTCTATAATTTCTGAACTTCGATCAGATGTAGAAAAGAGAAGATTGCAGATAAACAAGTATAACTTATGTAGGAGGATTTGTTTAATCTCACTGTTTCATCCGAGGCTGTCACTTCACTGGGTGAAGGGTTTACAACCACTTAAATGCATTCATTTTCTTTTTTTTAGCCCAGGTTGACACTGACTGCGGGTTAGAAAGTTCAGCTGAACTCGCACGATTTCACACCCGCATGTCAGTCCGACTTCGGGAGCGATTTCAGAGACATTTGTGTGTATTCATGCACAGATGTCTATACAAATCGCCCACCAAAGTCACCAAAAGTAGTACAGGAACTACTTTTGGGAATCTGTGCGGCGCCTCAAAGCCGGTGCCATCCCGATTCGAACGGTTCCATTGCCGGCAATAGCCGCCGATTTGGAATGCGATTTAACATGTCAAATCGCACGCCAAATTGCTCCAATGTAAACCTGGGCTTAAGCTTTTTTTCCCTTTACTTTCACCTGGTGAAAACACACTTCCTGTCTTTGGGTGTCTCCCCTCTGGATGGAGAAGCAAAGGAGCCACCCTTGGACAGCAGCATTGTCAAGCTGTGAAGAGGGTAGTAATAAGCTGGCCATTTTCTGTGCTGATAAACCGGCTGAAATTCGCTCAGTGGGTTGCCCTTTTAGCAGAGGCAGCTGGTGGGTTTTTTTTTTTGTTGGGGTGGCAAACAACCACCCCCCCCCCCGGCAGGCTGGAGGTGGTACTCCCCCGCCTACTGTCTGCCGGCCGGTCCAGCATTTACCCCATCTAGGTGGTGGGTGGCGGGCTGCAGGCAGCGGCTCCGGTGTCCTCTGCTCCAGTATGGATGACCCGATCTGGGTGACGTGCGGTGGCTCCAGTCTCCTCACCTACAGTTTTAGTCATAGTCTTTTGACTAAAATGGCATTTTAGTTTTAGTCGTATTTTAGTCATCTGAGTTGTTTTAGTTTAATGCCCCATACACACGGTCGGAAATTCCGACCACAAAATCCGTTTTTTTTCAGACGGATTTTGTCCGACACTGGTGTTGCATACACACGGTCGGACAAAGTTGTCAGAAAATCCGATCATTCTGAACGTGGTGACGTTCGTTGCGTACGACGGAACTACGTAGAGGCTAGTAGCCAATAGCTTTGGTCTTGTAATTTGATCTGAGCATGCGTGGCACTTTGTCCGTCGGAATTCGCTACACACGATCGGAAAAAGCCCGATCGGACTTTGTTGTTGGAAAATTTGAGAGCAGGATCTCAAATTTTTTCCGACGGAAATAGTCCGATGGCGCCCATACGCCACACGGTCGGATTTTCCAACAACATGGTCCGATAGGACATTTTCCGTCGGAAATTCCGACCGTGTGTACGGGGCATTAGTTGCATTTCAGTCAACTAAAATTACCAGTACATTTTAGTCAACTAAAATCGAATGGGTTTAGTTAAAGTTATTGCAAAGGTGTTTTTTTTTTTTTTTTTAAATAACAAACATAACATACTTACCTTCTCTGTACCCTACCCCCAGCAGCGCTCCTGGCTCCTCCTCCACATTGGGTGCCCCCACTGAGAGCTCCTTTCCATGGGGGCACTCTTGAAGGGGCGCTCCCGAGTCCTGCTGCGCATCCATTGACACAGACAGCAGGACTCGGCCCCGCCCCCTGGCACTCGTGTCACTGGATTTGATTGACAATGTTTAAGCCGTCTGGACACTCCTCCTGATTGGCTGAGACACAGTAGCGGCGCCATTGGCTCCTGCGGCTGTCAATCAAAGTCAGTCAACCAATCAGGGGAGAGAGGGGGTGGATCTGGGTCGGGGCTCCGTGTCTAAACGGACACACAGAGCTGTGACTCGGCTCGGGTGCCCCGATAGGAAGCTGCTGACTGTGGGGGCACTTGATAGGAGGGAGGGGCCAGGAGCAGCAAAGAGGGACCAGAGAAGAGGAGTATCTGGACTGCTCTGTGAAAAACCAACTGTACAGAGGAGGTAAGTAGAACATGTTTGTGTTTTTTTTGTTTTTTTTTTAAACAAGACTTTACAATCACTTTAACTTGTCACTTTTATTACAGTAAAAAATGGAATTGCTAGAACACAGTGGTATGTTATTTTGCAACCATAATGCTTTTTTTTCCCTACCATTTAGTTTCCAGCTTGCTAAGTGTACTTGGCTGTGTATACCCCACTGTGCCCAGACCGTGGGCTCTCTCTGTTGGTAATTTAAAACGAACAGCGCACATAAGATTTTAAGCGGCTCAGTTTGAGTCCACTGAAGAGGGTTGGGGAGAGGCGGAGTTTCCAAAGACAGCGCTACATTTCCCGGCTGTTTTTTAGGGAACATAATGCTGTTTGGCTTTAAAGGTAATTACCTCTTAGAAAATGAATATGTCAAAAATGCGTTACACATACACTTTAGGCAAATGCAAACTTTCTGACTCAGAAAACACAGCCTACCTGGTCATTTTATACCTTGGCGTTAATTGTGTGTAGCTGGCAGCTGTGCTGGATAAATAATAGTGTTAAAGCGGTTCTGCACACATTTCATTTAGTAAATCTCTTTGCCTTCCAAATCAGGCAAAGAGTACTAAATGAAATGTGTTTTTTTTTTTTTTTTTTCACTTACCTTGATAATCGCCGACTTCCTGTCCTCTGTGTCTGCGGCGGTGGGCGGGGTCTTTGCGGGGATCGTCGTCACGCCGCACTGTCTACTGGGATCTGGTGTCATTGATCCCAGGAGTCTGTGCGGGCATCTTCCGAAATCTCGCGAGATTTCGGCCACATCTTCCGAAATCTCGCGAGATGTCGGCCACATCTTCCGAAATCTCGCAAGATGTCGGCCACATCTTCCGAAATCTTGCGAGATGTCGGCAGATGTGCCGACATCTTGCGAGATTTCGGAGAACGTGAGCTGCACTTCGCCGTTACTGCGCACGCGCGAGATCGGCGCAGTAACGGCGATGCATGCTGGGCCATCTGAAGTGCCTGTGGGGTTTCACATGCCCACAGGCAAGATGGCCCCCAGCAGGAAGGATGATTCTAATTTTTTTTACAGGACGAAAACCGGCAGCAATGACTCGGAGAACAGGAACACGTGAGTACTAACAAAACATGTTGCAATCCATAGCATCGCTCAAAAAAAAAAAAAAAAAAAAATAGACAGTGCAGAACCGCTTTAACTTCAGGATTTCGTAAAAAAAAAAACAAAAACAAAAAAACAAGCTGGTGTGTTATGTGGTTTCCTTCCCTGTTCCCCAGTAAACATACATCACCAGCATCTCAGCTCCATCGTTCCTTCATCTGTTCTCCCGGGCAGAGAGCCTCTCGGCTTTTTATTCACACACAAACAGGAAGCCACCAACACCATGTGACCTCAACACAGGATATGACCAAATAAGGATATGACAACACAGAAACTCATGACCCCAACAGCCAATCACTTCCTCAATACAAAATGACATCACAGGAAATGACAAACAGTAAAGGGGAGGGCACTCACAGGAAGGAAAAGGGGAGGGAGAGTGCACACGCCCCATCATTGTCAGCACGGATCCCACTCAATACTGTGCCGTGTAAGCAGTATTTAATAAGATCATTCTACTTCTTACAGGCTTGAGAAGATCTGCAGGGACATTGCTACTGGTGTTGTCAATATACGGTACGAGTATATTAACAAGGCAGATATCAATGTCCTCTTATTAAAGCAGATATGTATCCAAAAGGGATAGCGTAGCCACACAGAGATAAAATAATATGTTTCTCTCATTATACAGACTTTGCTTCTCTAATACACATAGACATTTGAAGGCAAGAAGTCCAGCGCATTGCTTGTTACTTACAAACCGGCAAAGGCCCACACACACAGAGAACACGTCTCCAAGCCCATGAGAAGTGTTTTATACAAGGGTTTTACCGCTGGTCCCGATTCAACTCAAGTGCGCTCTGCCAGAGCGCTCCTTGGTTAGATCAGATACAAGGAGACAGATGACAATCTATAAAACACACATCCTAGAATAAAATGTCCACATGAGTCCATATAATAAAAATTTCCACAACACTGGGCACTTTCACCCCCTTCCTGCCCAGGCCAATGTTCAGCGTTCAGTGCTGTCGCACTTTGAGGGCAGGTTCGCATATGTCCGAATTGGATGTGGTTTTCACCACATCTTGTAAAACAACCCATTCAATTTAAATTAGAAATGAAAGGCAAAACATTTGTGTATAGATATAAAAAAATTAAAAAAATTATAAGAGACGTGTAAACTGTAACATAAAAACATTTATATCCTTTATTTCAACAGGTACAAATACACACTTTTGTTCGGTTATAATCATGCATATAGATGTTTTTTCAGCACTCGAGAAAGTAACCAGAATTTGCATTCTTTGCATTCCATCCACAGGTTGTAGAGGGAAGCTGAAACCATTTCCAAAGACGGGATCTTATGGGTTTTTTGTTTTGTTATTGTAGATTTTTTCAGGAAAGTTGCCTTATAAAAATATACAGCCTCCAAATTCAAGGTTGGTGCATTAAGTATACAGGGCATTTGAAGTGACAGGGTCTCTTAATTAAACAACCTGCCCACTGATTTTCACTTTTGCTGCACTAGAACTCTTCAGGAATGCCCAGTACTTCCAGATATGGGCGATCATGTGACCTCTCCCCCTTCCTCTTAGGCCTAAGCCTGAGCAGTCAATCCTGTGAAAAGTGGAAATCATTTACAGCTCCAATGGGACATACACAGGGCTTGGATTTCCTGATCCAATGTAGGCACATTGTGGTGGAGAGTACAGTGAAGGTGTGTACTAGTGGGAGGTTATTTCTTGCTAAAAGCTCAACTCTAGGCAATACTAGTGTAGCGCCCTCTAGTGTGCTAGATGTAACTATGTTCAGCTGTTAGTGTAGGTAGATTGGCTTGGCTGAGAGTCAGGCCTGGTTTGAATCTTGGTCAGGGCTGAGTGATTCAGGGAGGCTGGATGACTCAGCAAGCAGCATCTCTGGTGACTCCCCCTACTTTCTGGAACCTTGGAAAAGCTTCCAGAAGTAGAAGGCAGAGTCTAGGTAGAGTCTAGGAGGAGCTGCTTGGAGTACCGCTGAGTGCCCCAGCCAATTCCCAGCAAAATGGGCTGGCAGGGGGCAGGTCACCTCATAAATACTCATGAATCATGCCAGCTGGGGCAGTTGGGTGGAAGATGGAGATGGAGTGCTGAGGAGGCTGTCGGTGGCCCTTGAGGGTGCCCCCTAGTCTGGGGGGATAACCTCGGGCCTGAGGCTCGGGTGCTGGTGGGACCCTGTACAACACACTGAGGAATCCTTCCTGGAGGCACGGGAGCAAGGAGAGGACAGCGGGAGCAGGTCAGCACGTCAGTCTGATCAGTCTGGGCATACCTCCCAATTTTTGAACATCAGAATGAGGGACACTTGAGGGAGGAAGTTACCTGCGGTGTGCGTAGCATGCCAAAATGGGTGTGGCCAAATGCTTAATAGTGGGGGCTAAAGGGGCGTGGTTAAAAAAACTTGCTTCCTTGTACTTATAAAAAGGCTTTGATTGCTGTGCCACAATCTGGAGTCTCAAGGTCACAAATCCAAGTACGATAGTTTAAAAAAAATTATAATAGAAAGCTTCTATTACAAATGTTTTTACACAAACTGTGTGGAAGAGTCCGTTACAATTCAGGAGTGCGTTTCATACAGAGTGCAAGGTTCAGGGGTGCATTTCACACAGAGTACAGGGTTCAGGAATGCGTTACGTACAAGGTGCAGGGTTCAGGAGTGCGTTGTACAGAGTGCAGGGTTCAGGAGTGCGTTGTACGGAGTGAAAGGTTCAGGATTGCATTGTACAGAGTGCAGGGTTCAGGGGTGCGTTACACACAAGGTGCAAGGTTCAGGAGTGCGTTGTACAGAGTGCGAGGTTTAGGAGTTAAACTGCAAAGACACCAATGAATTAAACATAGCACACTTATCTTCTAAAATCTTGATTACCTTACCAGCATACAGGAGCCGAGGCAAGAATGGCGGCATCAGATGGATAGCAAATGGGCGCAGCCTAGCAGGACAGTGTTATCCATCCAGCACAGTCAGGAATTGGTGGGCAAGCCGGCGAGAGTACCGCCACAGTGAGAGTGAGTGCAGCTTTCAAATCGAAGCTCTGACGCCAGCTTGCCCACCAATCCCTGGCTGTCCTGGATGGATGTTCACACTGCTGTATGTCCTGCTACGCTGTCAGCAATGGAGTAATGCGGGACAAGGTCTCTGTACACTGGGACCGCGGGACAAAGTTTGAAATGCGGGAAAGTCCCGCCCAATCTGGGACTGTTGGGAGGTATGTAAATACCTGCAAAGCAGGGATAAGAAACAAAGAGATCTTTAGTAAAAAGCAGCACACATTAAACATTGTTAGACACACATTTAACCCCTTGATTGCCCCTAGATGTTAACCCTTTCCCAGCCAGTGTCATTAGTACAGTGTCAGTGTATAGTATTATCACTGATCACTGTATTAACCCCCCTAGTGCCAGTTATTGTCAGATTGCAGTCCCATTATACTTTGCTGATTACTGCCATTAGTAGTATAACATAACAAAAAAATAATTCCACTATAAATACCATGGTTTTTAGAAGCTATAACTTTCACTCAAACCAATCAATATGCACTTTTTGTAACAGAACACATTTGTATTGTAGCACAATACATTTTGGCCAACATTTATGAAGAAATTAGATTTTTCTTTTCTTTTTTTTTTTTTTTATTTGAACATGATTTATAGCAGAAAGTAGAAAAATATTGGTAGTTTTTCAAAATTTTCAGTCTTTTTAAAATTCATATAATAAAAAATCTAATACCGCCAAAAGAAAGCTCTATTTATGTGAAAAAAAGTATATACAATTAATTTGTGTACAGTGTTAATTACCAGTTAACATAACACAGTGCGGAACTACAAAAAATGGCCTGGTCATGAAGGGGGTAAAACCTTCCGGAGCTGAGGACGGTAAACAGTCTAGGAGATGTATTTTTAGATTTCTATTTTGTAAAGCTTTAACAGGAGAGGGACAATGGGGTCTGAGATACTCCAAAAATTCAAAGCACTATTATCCAAGGACATTCTTCAAAGTAACACAGCAAAGTAACCCAGTCTACCTCTCACAGCTGGGGACCGTAAGGTAGTTTAGCAGACTAAAGCAGTCTATTAGCTCACCGCTGAGGACTATGAGATAGTTTGAATATCAGTGAAGTCATTTATCAGATTGAAGCAGTCCATAGCTTTACGGCTAAGGACCATACAATAGTTTTCAGCATAGATAAAGGCTCTTATTAAAAAATCCTGACGCATGATAAGTCCATAGGTTCAGTCACTTGGAGAGCAGTCCAGCATCCAGCCCAAAAATTGCCTCGGGCAAACAGCCCCCCCGAGGCTGGGTTTACATATATTCGAATTGGATGCGGATTTCCCTGCATCCAATTCGCATAACAGGAGAGTGTGACCGCCTCTCAATGGAGCAGGTTCACACAGCTTCGGGACAGCCGGGGTCTGCATTTGGAAAGGATCCTGTGCATCTTTGGTTCCAATTCAGGCAAAAGCTCTAATCTGATTCGCACCTGAATTGGTAAACAGACGCACCAGATCCCCTGCTGTGAGCTGCGACCGCAGCATGTGTGAACCCAGCCTGAAGCTCGCAAATCCATCCCTCCATCTCCAACCTATTTACCCCCTCAATGACAGGGCATAGTAAATATTCAGGCTGGGCATTTGATTTTTCCTGCCCTAAGCTCTAGAACAGGGATCTCCAAACTATGGGCCTCCAGCTGTTGTGGAACTATATGTCCCATGATGCATTGTAAAACTCTGACATTCATAACTAGGCATGATGGGAATTGTATTTCCTAAACAACTGGGGGGCCATAGTTTGGAGACCCCTGCTCTAGAAGATTCTTACAGAGGCAGGAGGAAACCATCAAAGTTTCAGCCTATGAAACCATGAGCAGACCCAAGCAATCAATTACTGCTCCTCTGATTACAGAGCAAACCAAAATATACAGAGCAAGCCAAAAAATATTTGCCTAGCATCCTATACTAGGAGGGTGCTACAACCACAATTAAATCGGTTGTAAACCCTGGGGAAAAAAAACAAACAAAAAAAAAAACCTGTAAGACAAAGGCATAATGTGCTAGTATGCATCGCATACTAACTCATTAAGAAATACTTACCTTAGAATGAAGCCCTCCAGCAGCACCCGCACACCGCTGAGATGGCTGACATCTTCCCCGGAGTTTCTTCTGGGTTAGTGGGATCTGTCGTTGTGAGAAGCCAGAGCTGTGATTATGTCACTCCCACGCATGCGGGCGAGTGCCGCCGTTTACTGCATGGGCTCCGAAGGTCCAACACGGTAAGTCGGCCTTCAGAGCGCATGCGCTGATGATGTCATTGGCTCAAGCACTCTGAATATCTTCTAAACTGTGCAAGTTTAGGAGATATTCACAGTACTTTACAGGTAAGCCTTATTATAGGCTTACCTGTAGGTACCAGTAAAAAATAAGACTTTACTTCCACTTTAAAGGTTTGATGAAAATATGACACATTTTTCATATGCTTTTGAGGTGTTCAAATGTACAAAGGTGCTGCTGCTATTTTGGTCACTTTTGTTCATCAAACAAATCATTGTGGCAATTCTGCCATTTTGAGTCCACCCAGGTTTACCAATATCTGAGCTTTGATAAAGGGAAATACTGATGAACCCCCGAAACGCGTTGGCCTTTTTGTGATGCTTTGCAGAAGTTTTTCACTTTCAGCACATTGGTCTGGCACTCTTTTTGAACTTTGCATATGTTGCTTCCAAATTTGCTTCCAAATTTCCCCCCGTTTATAGGTGCACCCTGTTTGTGTTTTAGGACAGCCTCCCCAGACACCCCATATAAATGTGTATGACCTTCAAACATGATCCATTCATGAGTGGAAGTCAGCACTTCAGTTTTAACATATTCCAGTTTGCTGCAGCACTGTGATTCTCACCAACAGATATATGTATATGCAATCCTTCTGCAAAATTGTTGCTTCCAGAGTTGTCTGATAGAGAGCGTGCCAGGTTGCCCACATCAACGTTCCCCAACCCCTACATCATGCACAAGTCTAATACTGGCCTTAGAAACGCACATGTTCTGGGTGGAACTGAAGCCTCCAGGACAGGAAGTGATGGGAAAACTCCCCAATGGGACACAGATAGAAAAAATAACCCTTAACACTATTTTACTCCATTCAAAACTAAAATAAAAAGTTTAGACAATACAGGGGCGTGTGTACAGGGCTTGCAGGGGTCACCATTGTGGCCCCCCTGTATGCCTGAAAAGGAGAGCGGCAGGGTCGAGGGAGGCAGCATGTAGAGGAACTGATCCCTCCATGTAGCCGCTGAATGACTGCTTCTCCTCCTCTCGTCCCGCAGGCATTCAGTGGCGGCAGGAGAGAAATAAAGGGCATCAGTTCCTTCACCCGCCACTCCCACCACCTCCCTATCCCTGTCCTGGTTCCCTAGGCCCATGTGTGCCTCCCTGAAACCCCCGCCTGCGCTGCCGGCCTCTCCCCCCTCCCACCGGTTGCTGCGGGGGATCGGCCAGGATGGAGAGCGGTGAAGGGGCAAGTAAATTACACATTCCTTGTCTTAATGAATAGAGTCAGTAATTGGTACCGATCACTGACTCTATTTTTTTTCTTCATTCATTCATAGCTGAGGCATAGTAAACTTTGTTTAAAAAAGTCTTCATCAAAGCATCAACTAACACCAGCGGTGGAACTACCAGGGTCACAAAGGTTGCACTTGCAACTAGACTCTGGTGTGTGGGGGGACCCCAAGACGGCAGGAAGGTGGCCCACTGTGGGACCATAATAAAGGGTCCCACGATGGGAGTAAAGGGCCCCAGAATCAGTGGAAAGGGCCCCGGTCTGGGTGCCCTTATGGTTTCTTGCACCATGGCCCTGAAGGTCCAAGTTATGCCTCTGGGGCTATACATAACTTCTACTGGCTGTAACAGGTTGGTGTATGATAACAATGAATGGTCAAAATGATAAACCCTTTGGCCAGTAGAACAGTAAACAAATATATTTGTTAGTTGTTTCTCTAACACTTATTTTTAAAAAGTGGATCTGATGTGTAGGGTTGCCACCTGTACGGGATTCACCCGGACAGTTCGGGTTCTGAATCATCTGCCCGGTTTTCAGACTCTCCGAAACCCGGACAGACCATTCAGGCAGGGGGAGCTTCATTAGCATATCTGTCACTGTGGAGACAGCAGCAGTGCCACTGCTTCTCCATAAATACACTGTGCTAGTGTGTTTGTTAGAATATAAAGCTCATTCCTGTCCCCCCCTCTCCAGGGCATGTGTGCCGGCTTGCATTATTTGGCAGTTCTTGTTTGATTGGTAATTGGAATACAACTGCAAAGTGTACTGCTATAGACATATATTGCTACAAAGCAACCTGTGCCTTTTGTTTTTCAGGAGATGGATGAATCCTTGAACAACATTCCTCTTCAAGTGCATTCAGATCCAACAAAACGTGGAACCGTTTGTATATTTGGCACTGGAGATTTCGGAAGATCTCTGGGGTATAAGTTACTCCAGTGTGGTTATGTGGTTGTCTTTGGAAGCAGAAACCCAAATTTCAATTCCAACCTCATTCCAAGAGGAGCCGAGGTTCTCAGCCATGCCGAGGCCGTGATGAAGTCCTCCGTCATTATAATAGCCGTTCACAGGGAGCACTATGACTTTCTAGAGCCATTTTCTGACATCTTGAAGGGAAAAGTCTTAGTAGATGTCAGTAACAACTTGAAAATCAATCAGTACCCGCAATCCAATGCTGAGCACCTCGCCAGTCTGTTACCAGGTGCTAAAGTGGTCAAAGCATTTAATACAGTGTCTGCCTGGGCTCTGCAATCAGGAACATTGGATGCCAGCAGACAGGTAAGAGATACACAATCCATTGTGCTAAATCAATAATCTTTGTTTTATACAAATAGGGCCATGTCGGAACGTCGGAATTTGGTGTGACCGTGTGTAGGCAAGACAGTTTGAGCGAAATTCCGCCGGAATTCCGACGGGAAAACCATCAGAGCTTTTTCCGACGAAAATTCTGACCGTGTGTATGCGGCATTCGAAGCAATGTACTGTACAGGACTTTCTTTGGGGCAAGACTGTGTGTTTTTTGTCCCATAGACACTTATTATGGGAGCGCCTAATAAACGCGCCTAATAAACGCATTGTCTTTTCATGTTTTTTTTTCAGATGCCCTGATTGAAGTCTATGGGGCAAAAATGCCACAATCTGCATTAAAAGTGTACTTTTTTGAGCTACAGGTACCTTTTTCAGGAGCAGACTTGATGCGTTTGTTTAATTACATGTTTTAGCGCATTTGCTGCAGGTTTTGTCACAATTTTAAATACGCATTTCCTTGCTGCTCTATTAAAAAACACTGGCACCATTGTTAACTACTTAAGGACCGAGCCTCTTTCTGAGATTTGCTGTTTACAAGTTAAAAAAAAATGTTTTGCTAGAAAATTACTTAGAACCCCCAAACTTTATACATTTTTTTTTCTAACACCCTAGAGAATAAATTGACGATCGTTGCAATACTTTCTGTCACATATTTGTGCAGCGGTCTTACAAGCGCACTTTTTTTGGAAAAAAATACACTTTTTTGAATTAAAAAATAAGACAAGATAAGTTAGCCCAATTTTTTTTTTATATTGTGAAAGATAATGTTACGCAGAGTAAATTGATACCCAAAATTGCACCCGCTCGTGGAATGGCAACAAACTTTTACCCTTAAAAATCTCCATAGGCAACGTTTAAATAATTCTACAGGTTGCATGTTTTAAGTTACAGAGGAGGTCAAGGGCTAGAATTATTGCTCTCGCACTACCAATACCTCACATTTGTGGTTTGAACACCGTTTTCATATGCGGGCGCTACTCATGTATGTGTTCGCTTCTGTATGCAAGTTCGTTGGGACCGGGCACGTTTAAAAAAAAAAATGTTCTTATTTATTTTACCTTTTATTTATTTTTCTTATTTATTTTACCTTTTATTTATTTTTCTCATTTATTTTACCTTTTATTTTTTAATTTTTTACAGATTTTAAAATTTTTCACTTTTATTCCTATTACAAGGAATGTAAAAATCCCTTGTAAAAGAAAAGAGACATGACCTCTTAAATATGAGATATGGGGTCAAAAAGATCTCAGATCTCATATTTAGACTAAAATGCAATAAACAAACATTTTTTTTTTTTTAACCACCTCACTACAGTGCATTTTCACCCCCTTCCTGACCAAGCCATTTTTCAGCTTTCAGTGCTGTCGCATTTTGAATGACAATTGCGCGGTCATACAACACTGTACCCAAATGAAATTGTTATCATTTTTTCCCCACAAATAGAGCTTTATTTTGGTGGTATTTGATCACCTCTGCGTTTTTTATTTTTTGCGCTATAAACAAAAGAAGAGCGACAAATTTAAAAAAAAACAATATTTTTTACTTTTTGCTATACTAAATATCCCCAAAAAATATATAAAAAATTTATTTTTTCCTCCGTTTAGGCCGATACGTGTTCTTCTACATATTTTTGGTAAAAATAATTGCAATTAGCGATTATTGATTGGTTTGCGCAAAAGTTATAGCGTTTACAAAATAGGGGATAGTTTTATAGCATTTTTATTAATATTTTTTTTTTTACTAGTAATGGCGGCGATCTGCGATTTTTATTGTGACTGCGACATTCTGGCAGACACATCGGACATTTTTGACACATTTTTGGCACCATTGTCATTTATACAGAAATCAGTGCTATTTAAATGCATTGATTCCTGTATAAATGACACTGGCAGTGAAGGGGTTAACCACTAGGGGGCGGGGAGGGGTTAATATGTTCCCTGGGAGTGATTCTTACTGTGGGGGGATAGGACTCACAAGGGGAGGAGACCGATCGGTGTTTCTCTGTATAGAGAACACACCATCGGCTCCTCTCCTCTGACAGGACCGTTGATCTGTGTGTTTACACACACAGATCCACGGTCCCGCTGTGTTACCGGGCAATCGCGGGTGCCCAGCGGACATCGCGGCCGCTGGGCACGCGCATCGGGTGCCCAGTGACACGGCGAGTGCGCGCGCGCTCCCGGCGGCGCGCGCGCGCTCCCTGGAGTGCAGTGAAGGGGAGGACGTCATATGACATCCTCCTGCGCTGAGAGCTGCGGCGCCTGGCCGTCAATTGACGGCCGGCGGTAGCAAGGTAGTTAAATCTGTCATTTAAAAAAATCTTTTTAAAAAAATGGCTCTTTAAGAGCTATGGGCGGAAGTGACATTTTGACGTCGCTTCCCCCCAGCAATTACATGGAGACGGGTGGGGACCATCTTCCCCTCACCCGTCTCCATACCCAGCTAGTGACAGGACACGATCGCCCCACCGCTGCCGACGGCTCCGGTAAGCGGCGGTGGTCACCCTCCCGCCGCCGATAAAAGTGATCTTGCGGAGAAGCCGCTGGAGAGACCACTTTTATGTTGTAGCAGACTGCCTGCTGAAGTAGGGGATACCGGGGTTACTCTGTGCAAAACCACTGCACAGAGTAGGTAAGTATAAAATGTTTGCTATTTTTAAACAAAAAAAATAGACATTAGTATCACTTGAATTTTTATTTCAAATTTCGATTGAATTTTTGACTAAAATGCCATTTTAGTTTTAGTCATATTTTAGTTGACTAAAATAGTGTCAATTTCGTCAACAAAAACACTCACTGGCACCACAAGTGCATAGCACATTTGTTGCGCATTTTAAGACATGCTGCCCTGATGCTGCCCCCATTAGATTTTAGTTGACTAAAATCAAATGGATTTAGTTAAATTGTAATGCATTTTTTAAGCATTTCTCCAGAATTTCCAAACTCAATCTATACTCCTTAAATAAAAATTGAATAACATGTTATTATTTATGGTATTAAGGTTTAAACATGTGCTGCAGACACAGATTGAGCCCTGGTTCACATTGGTACGATTTGACATGTCAAATCGCATGTCAAATCTGCGGCAATTGCCGGCAATGGCACTGTCCTATTCAGTGCGACGCTGCATTTGCGGCACCGCACCGATTTCAAAAAGCAGTTTCTGTACTACTACTTGACATTTTACATATACATTTTGTTTTTGTTTTTTTAATGGATATGTTATATAACAAAGTAGAAAATATTGTGGTTTTCTTTTTCAAAATTTTTCTAAAAAATTTATTTTTTTCATTTATATAATAAAAAATAAAAAACCTAGTGGCGATCAAATACCACCAAAAGAAAGCTGTATTTGTGTGAAAAAAAATTATATAAATGTAAAATTGCATACAGTGTTGAACGACTTCGAAAATACCAGTTAAAGAGGAAGTAAAGCCTCTTTAAAAAAAAAAAAAAAAACGGAACCTGCAAGGCAAAGGCATAATGAGCTAGTATGCATAGCATACTAGCTCATTATGAATGACTTACCTGAGAACGAAGCCCCCGAAGCGTCCCTTATCCACGATCTTCTGCGCCGCCATCAAACCCGGAGTGACTTCCGGGTCTCGCTGCTCCAGCGCTGTCATTCGCTGGAGCGGCGATGACGTCACTCCCGCGCATGCGCACGAGATCGGCATATCCCTGTGATCTCGGCATCCTCAGTGCGCCTGCGCGCCGCTGTCTACGGCGCATGCGCCGTAGATAGCGGTGCCTTTTCTTTTCTAAATATCTCCTAAACCATGTAGGTTTAGGAGATATTTATTGGACCTACAGGTAAGCCTTAATCTAGGCTTACCTGTAGGTCAAAGTGGTTTGGAAGGGTTTACAACCACTTTAAAGCAGTACAGTGCAGAATAGCAAAAAATGCTCTAATCATGAAGGGGCTAAAGTGGTAATTCCTGGTAGCAAAATCCTTCAGTAGTGAAAGCAAAAGTGACGGGAAAGAATTTAAATGTGTGTGTCCTCTGTGCAGCTGATAAGGGCTGAGATAATCATCTGCAGCTGGTCAGGGATGAACTTCATCAATTGTTTTGAACAGCTGCCCAGGGATGAGAATCATAATGTAGTGGCCTAGGTGTGCAGAAAATATAAATCCCTTCCTGACTAAAGCCTCGTACACACGATCGGATTTTCGGCAGGAAATTGTGTGATGACAGACTGTTTGCCTAAAATCCGACCATTAGTATTGATGTCCGACTTTCCACCAACAAATGTTGAATAGCAGGCTAGTAAATTTTTCCGGCAGACAACGGTCTGTTGTCATATTTTCCTATCGTGTGTACTAGGGGTGCAACGGATCGTCGCCGATCCGTGATCCGAATGGGTCATCCAGTTCGGATCGGCACACCCCGCGATCCGCGGAGCGCTCCGCGGCCTCGGCCTTAGGAAAGGCCGCGGCTTCGGCCTAGCTCCGGAGCGGCGGCCATCTTGGTACACCCGGCGGCCGTTTACAATGTGATCGCTCCGTTAAATGACGGAGCGATCACTTGTAAACATACTCTGCATTACACCCTGCCAATACTCTGCATACTCTGCATTACACCCTGCCAATACTCTGCATTACACCCTGCCAATACTCTGCATTACACCCTGCCAATACTCTGCGATACCCAGGCAATATTACAGTGGGGAGATGGCGTGGATATTACAGTGGGGAGATGGCGTGGATATTACAGTGGGGAGATGGCGTGGATATTACAGTGGCGGAGATGGCGTGGATATTACAGTGGGGGAGATGGCGTGGATATTACAGTGGCGGAGATGGCGTGGATATTACAGTGGGGGAGATGGCGTGGATATTACAGTGGGGACTATATAGTGGTGGAATTTTTACAGGTTTTTGCAAATTCATATATTATTTGCTGATCCGAAAAATGATCCAATCCGTGACTCTGATCCGAGGATCGATCCGATCCATGAGTTTTTTGATCCGTTGCACCCCTAGTGTGTACACAAGTCCATCAGTACAAAGACGCATGCTTGGAATCAATGCTTACCAAACACGACATTAGCAGAAGGTGCCCAAAGTGTGGCGCTCAAGAGCTGAAATTCCAAGTCATACGTCACTACGTTCGTGTTTGTTGGCCGACAATTGTGTACCGTTTGTATGCAAGACAATGGCACACGCCCTTCGGACAAAAGTCTGACGCTTTGTTGGCCAACAATCCGATCGTGTGTACGAGGGCTTTAGGGTCAAAAAAATGAAGAAAAATTTGTTATGATCTAAGGTAATTTCCCAATATCGCTGCAGCAGGTGTTGAGCACTGCTATTTTTTTTCTTTTCAGGGAGCCATGGGTATATTGCAACCAATTGCAATAAAAAAATCCCACATATGTAGAGGATTGTTGTTTTTAGGCGCACTGGTGGCAAGGGTCCAGGGCTTGCTTGTCCTTAGAAAAGCCCTGGAGCTGGAGTGAGTACAGTAAAAAATTTATTTTTGCAGTTGGGTAGAATAGGACGTCAAGAATATGAAAAACAAGAACAATAATAATAAAATGACAAATAATAATCATGGTAGTATTGACAGGTTCAATATGTATTAATTGCAATACTGTAATGACTGTTTTACTTTTATGATAATGCAACACTCAAACCCATGTTTATACCCGAACAGGTTTTCCTTTGTGGAGATGATGCAAAAGCAAAGGAAGTGGTTATGGATATTGTTCGATCTCTTGAACTGACACCATTGGACCAAGGATCTCTGCTGGCAGCCAAAGAGATTGAGAATTACCCACTGCAGTTATTCCCAATGTGGAGACTTCCCTTTTATATTTGCTCTGGATTCACCATATTGGTCTTCCTTTATTGTCTTATCTTTGATGTTTTCCATCCCCTAGCCACAAATAAGGAGGACACTTCCTACCTCATCATGATTTCCATTGCCAACCGAGTGTTCCCCATCGTCTCTCTCATACTGCTGGCCTTAGTCTATCTCCCAGGAATCTTTGCAGCCATCATCCAGTTATACCGAGGCACCAAATACAGCAGGTTTCCGGACTGGTTGGACAAATGGATGCTCTGCCGGAAACAGCTTGGGCTGGTAGCATTGGCCTATGCCTTTCTACATGCCATCTACACACTGGTGATGCCCATACGTTACTATGTAAGGTGGTGGACGGAATATTACATAAAGGCACAGGTAATTATTTTAACCTCAGAAATATTAAATTCAATTACCGTATATACTCGAGTATAGGCCGACCCGAATATAAGCCGAGGCACCTAATTTTACCACAAAAAAAAAATAGGAAAACTTATTGACTCGAGTATAAGCCTAGGTTGAGAAATGCGCAGCTACTGTAAGTGGAAAAGATGGTCAACAATGGCCATTTGCAGCCTCACTGTGCCCATTTGCATGCCTCACTGTGCCCACTTGCACATGTTTTTGTTTAAAAAAAAATCCCAATTAGCGTATATCGTTTGATTTGCGCAAAAGTTATCGTGTCTACAAACTATGGGATATTTTTATGGCATTTTTATTTTCATTTTTACTAGTAATGGCGGCGATCAGCGATTTTTAGCGGGACTGTGACATTGTGGCGGACAAATCGGACACTAAGTGACACTTTTTGGGGACCAGTGACACTAATACAGTGATGAATGCTAAAAAAAATGCACTGTCACTGTACAAATTACACTGGCAGGGAAGGGGTTAATATCAGGGGCGAGCAAAGGGCTAAATGTGTTCCCTGGGAGTGCTTTCTAACTGTGTGGGGGGTGGACTAACTAGGAAAAGAGAGAGATCTGTGTTCCTGATTAGCAGGAACACAAGATCTCGCTCTTCCTCTCTGACAGACCGCCGTTCTGTCTCTCCAGCAAACGATCGGCGGGTCCCGGTGTTCTGTCATATAGTGTCCGCCTATCAAATTTTGTCCGCCCCGTACTGCGCAGGCGCAGCGCTTTCGCAGTACGGAGCACAAGGAGATTCGGAAAATCTCTGAAGAAGAGCGGCACCTGCGCCGTGAGTCCAGATGCAAGCCCCACCATCCAAGTGGACATAGGGCTGCAAATAGTTAGAGGGCCCCTCGCGGGCTCGCTTCGCTCACCACGCTTCGGGCACGGCCTCGCTGCGCTCGGCTCTTTTACATTCTAACTCTATGTCCACTTGGATGGTGGGGCTTGAACCTGGACTGATGGCGCAGGCGCCGTTCATCTTCGGCTATTTTCGGAATCTGCTTGTGCTGTGTACTGCGCATGCGCAGTACACAGCGGACACTATCCAATGGACACCGGCACCCATGCCAGCCGAAGGACCCGCTAATTGGCTCCCGATGTGTCCAATCACAGTGGGAGCAGGTCGCCGGTGGCACGTGCGTGCCCCCCAGACCAGGAAGAAGCGAACAACAGGTACGTTGTTTTACGCAGTCGTGCTGCCCTGCCGCAGTATATGTGCGGTGGGCGGTCCGGAAGTAGTCAATCATGTATTTACATCGTATCACAAAAGATTTCCCAGCACACTTACCAGCCAGCCTGCAAAATATCTAAATTGGCCCTGTCTAACAGTTTACATGAAAAAACAGGGGTTTGGTTTGCACACATTTGCAAATATATGCGTAAGCTGCAGGGCCAACATCAAGGCTCCTCTGTATACTGCTGTCCTAATTTTACATTTCCAGAGCCTCCATAGCTAGAGCACATACTGTATAAAGTGGGGTACACACTATAAGAAAATCTGGCGAACGATCGTCTGATTTTCCTCATGGTTTCACAGCAATTTGGAGCCGATGAACGAAAATTTGTGCAAAAATTCTCATACGGCAAAGGCTTTTTTTTTTGTTGTTTATTGTTTCTGATCATGCATTGTCTTTCTTTTCTTATTTTTCTCGTAGGAAAACGGTACACATTAACCACTTCAGCCCCGGAAGATTTGGCTGCTGAATGACCAGGCCATTTTTTGCGCTTGACGTCCTTTTGTTCCCACAAATAGAGCTTTCTTTTGGTGGTATTTGATTGCCTCTGCGGTCTTAATTTTTTGCGCTTTTTTTCAAAAAGAGCGAAATTTAAAAAAAAAACATATTTTGTACTTTTTGCTATAATAAATATCCCCATTTTTTTTTATTTTTTTTAAAAAAGCTAATTTTTTCTCAGTTTAGGCCGATATGAATTCTCCTACATATTTTTGGTAAAAAAAAAAACTTGCAGTAAGCGTATATTGATTGGTTTGCACAAAAGTTATAGCGTCTACAAAATAGGGGATAGATTTATAGCATTTTTATTATTATTATTATTTATTTTTTTACTAGTAACCGCGGCGATCTTCGATTTTTATCGGGACTGCGACATTATGGCGGACACATCGGACACTTTTGACACATTTTTGGGACCATTGGCATCTATACAGCGATCAGTGCTATAAAAATGCACGGATTACTGTAAAAATGTCACTGGCAGGGAAGTGGTTAACACTAGGGGGCAATCAAAGGGTTAACTGTGTTCCCTGTGTGTGTTTTTAACTGTAGGGGGAGGGGACTGACCAAGAGGAAATGACAGATCGTGGTTCCTAGCTATTAGGAACACACGATCTGTCTCTCCTCACAGAACAGGGATTTGTGTGTTTACACACACACGTCCCTGTTCTGCCTCTTGTGCCTGTGTTCGGTCATCACGACTGTCCGCCACAAGCATCGGCAACCCCGCAGTGCAGTGGGCTCGTGCCTGCTATCTCGATCCCGCAAGCCAACGTATAGCTACGACGGTTTACGGGATCGTGCCGACCTGCCGCAGTATAATGACGGCAGCTGGTCGGCAAGCAGTTAAACGAAAATCATTCGTTCTGTTCCCGTACAAGAATAATTTGGGCTTTGTCCCTTCGGGAATTTTCGGGCGAAAATTAGTAATCAGCTGTCGAAAGTTGTGTACACACTATACGAAAATCGTATGAAAATTCTTTGGACGAAAATGTTTGCCTGATTTTTTTATAGTGTGTACGAGCCTTAAGGGCAGTTATGCCTGGAGGGAGCCCGCCCCTCTTTAAAGGCACGGGGGCGCACATGACACCCATAAAAGCACAATGGCAGCGAAGGCATCCCGTGCATCCCTGCACCCAACTGTACAAAAAGTGGCAACCACCCCAACCTATAACTTGTCTGGAGTTTGGATTTAACTTCCAAATGGGACCTATTACCCCGTTATATTACAGAACAGAAACTCCCTAAATACTCAGACAACCATAAGGCTCCTTTCACACTAGCAGCAGTGTTTACTGCCCCCCTGAAAAGCATTCTGGAGCTTTGCAGGCATTCAAGAAACTATGCGGTTTCCTTTTTTGGATTTTGTTACTGCTGGTCTGTTATCTTGCATTGTGAGACTGCACTGCAACTGCAAGGCAAGCGTTTGGCTTGCGGTTGCGGCGTGGTCCCATCCACTTACATGGCAGAGTTCGACAGACAGTCCCACCTATTGCTGCTCCTCATTGCAAAGCATCACGGCGGCAGCAATGTGTACTCAAACAAGTGGCACCATGTCTGCTTGTAGGTGGGCAGCTGGGAGGCTTTAAAATTGCAAATCAACTGTTTGTATTTACCACCCCCTGGCTGCCCTTGTGCAAGGAGCCTAAGACTGCTACTCCTCTGAAAAGTGATCCGCACTTAGAGGCTTTGACAGGCAATATATTTGCACCTGTTTTAACCCCCTAAAATGCCACAGTACCACGCCGTGATGGTTGCAGCACAGCCATATTCACTTGAATAGGCTGTGTTTGGTGGGTGTTAGTGCTCATGGAGGTATAATTCCTGCCCTGCCCTCAAAGCATCATGGCCGCGGAATGTGTAGACCTCTAGCCAATGCCTTTGCAGCTTAAAGTAGTAGTAAACACTGCAACACCACTTATACCTATAGGTAAGCCTATAAGAAGGCTTACCTGTAGGTACTCTGAACAGTGGTGGTGGGTGGTAATATTTTTTTTTAACAGTGACACCACCATCCGTCCCCTCCTCCCACCGGTTGGTTGGTCGGGTCTGGAGCACTTACCCCATCTATTGGCCGGCAGCTTCCTTTGCTCTCCGTGGGCTTTATGGCGATGGCGGCTTCCCCTGCCCTTCGCGGGCATCGTGACAGTGGCAGTGGCTGCTTCCCCTTCCCCTGCTCTCCGCGGTCATCGTAGCAGTGGTGGTGGCTGCTTCCCCTTCCCTTGCTCTCCAATGGCATTGTGGCAGTGGCGGAGGCGGCTTCCTCTTTCCCTGCTCTCCGCGGGCATCTTAGCAGTGGTGGTGGCTGCTTCCCCTTCCCTTGCTCTCCAATGGCATTGTGGCAGTGGCGGAGGCAGCTTCCTCTTCCCTCCGCGGGCATCATGGCAGTGGTGGTGGCTGCTTCCCCTGCTCTCCGCGGGCATCGTAGCAGCGGTGGTGGCTGCTTCCCCTTCCCTTGCTCTCCACGAGCATCGTAGAAGTGGTGGTGGCTGCTTCCCCTTGCCCTGCTCTCCGCGGGCATCGTAGCAGTGGTGTTGGCTGCTTCCCCTTCCCTTGCTCTCCACTGGCATCGTGGCAGTGGCGGAGGCGGCTTCCTCTTCCCCTGCTCTCCGTGGGCATCGTAGCAGTGGTGGTGGCTGCTTCCCCTTCCCTTGCTCTCCAATGGCATTGTGGCAGTGGCGGAGGCGGCTTCCCCTTCCCCTGCTCTCCATGGGCATCGTGGCAGTGGCGGCTTCCCCTTCCCCTGCTCTCCGCGGGCATCGTAGCAGTGGTGGTGGCTGCTTCCCCTTCCCCTGCTCTCCGCGGGCATCGCAGCAGTGGTGGTGGATGCTTCCCCTTCCCTTGCTCTCCACTGGCATCGTGGCAGTGGCGGAGGCGGCTTCCCCTTCCCCTGCTCTCCGCGGGCATCGTAGCAGTGGTGCTGGCTGCTTCCCCTTCCCCTGCTCTTCGCGGGCATCGTAGCAGTGGTGGTGGCTGCTTCCCCTTCCCTTGCTCTCCATTGGCATCTTGGCAGTGGCGGAGGCGGCTTCCACTTTCCCTGCTCTCTGCGGGCATCGTAGCAGTGGTGGTGGCTGCTTCCCCTTCCCCAGCTCTCCACAGACATCGTGGCAGTGACGTGGTGGCTTCCCCTTCCTCTGCTCTCCACGGCTTCCGTTTCCTCCCTCCTCCTCGGCGGCTAATCGAAACGCTTCTTTTTTTTCTCCCCTAAGATTGCACAGTTTAGGAGATATTCAGAGTGCATGCCGCCGCTGATGTCACCAGCGAATGCGACCGAGAAGGTCTGGCATACAGTGCTGGACCTTTAGAGCCCAGCGGCTCATGCGCGGTAGTGACATCATCACACCCCAACCACTCATATAGCCGGGGGCTGCATACCCAGAAGGAAGACTGGGTGAGGATGGAAGCCCTCTCAGTGGTGACGGCGCAGCACTGGAAGGCTTTGTTCTAAGGTAAGTTTCTCATAATGTACTAGTATGCAATGCATACTAGCACATTCTGACATTGCCTTGCAGGGATTTTTTTTCACAAGTTGCGATTTACTACCGCTTTAAGGGTAAGCGGTTAAGGGAAAACTCTGTATTTTTACTGCCCCACACACACACACAAACCGCAATTGTAAATAAGCCCTGGAACCTGCACATTTAGACCCCTTTCACACTGGGGTGTAATTCAGGCGTTTTTCAGGTGCTTTAGCGTTAAAAAAAGCGCCTGTAAAGCACCTGAAAGAAGCCACAACTGCAATCTGTGAAAGCCCGAGTGCTTTCACACCGAGGCGCTGCGCTGGCAGGGCGTCAAAAAAAGTCCTGCAAGCAGCTTCTTTGCAGCGCTTTTGGAGCGGTGAATACACCGCTCCTAAAGCGCCTGTTCCCATTGAAATCAATGGGAAGCGCCTGAAAAACGCCTGAAAAGTGCATGCAAATCGCTTTTAGCAGCGGCGCTTTGTGGGTGCTTTTAACCCTTTATTTGGCCACTAGCGGGGGTTAAAAGCGCCCCACTAGCGCTCGAAAAATGCTGGTAAAGCACCACTAGTTTAAGCTGCGCTTTACGAGCGTTTTTCGGACGCTGGCAGTGTGAAAGGGCTCTTAGGCCCCTTTCACACTGGGGCGTTTTTACAGCGCTAAAAATAGTGCCTGTACACCGCCTGAAAAAAACAGCCCCATTCACTCCAGTGTGAAAGCCCGCCGGCTTTCACACTGGAGCGGTGCGCTAGCAGGACGGTCAAAAAAGTCCTGCTAGCAGCATCTTTGGAGCGGTATAGGAGCGGTGTATTCACCGCTCCTATACCGCTCCTACCCATTGATTTCAATGGGACACCGCGGTAATACCACGGCAATACTGCCGCAAAGCGCCGCTGCGGGGGATTTTAACCCTTTATCGGCTGCTAGCGGGGGTTAAAACCGCACCGCTAGCGGCTGAATTCCGCGGCTAAAACGACGGTAAAGCAGCGCTAAATATAGCACTGCTTTACCGTCGCCGCGGCTCCCGCCCCAGTGTGAAAGGGGCCTTAAAGCACTTGGGTTTTCACATTGGAATTGCAGATGAGGCTTCTTTCAAGCGCTTTACAGGTGCTTTTTTAACGCTAAAGCGCCTGAAAAATGCCTGAAAAACGCCTGAAAAAGGCCCCAGTGTGAAAGGGGTCTTAAAAACAATTCACAAATGACAGCTATAAATTTCTTTTCTAATAGGTTCCTTTCAAGTCACCTTTTTCTGTTTGAATTCCTTTAAAGGTCTCAGAAAGCTAAAAAAGAAAATGTTCATCTGCCAGGTGAGTTCACTTCAGTTGATCGGACGTGACTGCGTTATGCGGGTGAACGTCTTGTTATGCAATTTTTCTATCAATGGGATAAATTTTAATCCAAGAAAAATATTTTTGGTCTTACGAAAGCTTGGGGTTTTCCCGAAATAATCCTTCTCCAACTTCAAGTATGAAGGGAGTGGTTTGAAGTTGGCAGACCTTACTCAGTAATAAACTCAGATCTCCACAACCCGGCCGAGCCTGCAGAAAATATTTTGGACAGAACTGAACGTCTTCGGTAAAGCTCCGGATTAAGTGACTTGTCCTTGCTCGTCCCTTAGACTGGGGAATAAGACACAGGGGTAAGTGCTCCTAGACCTTCTGAGAAAATGCAGAATTACATCTCATACTAGGTATATTAACGATACTATAGAAAAGAGCAACTGCCGTCTGCAGCTAGCTGGATTCCATTTCTTTTACTTCCCAGCTAATTTCTGATTGGTTGTTCTGGACAGGAGCCCAGTGGTCCAACTTTAAAAAAAAAGCCCCAATGTGCTCAGTTCAGCATAGCTCCCAACTGTCCCTGATTTCGAGGGACTGTCCCTGATTTGGAACAATGTCCCTCTATCCCTCTTTCCTCCTTATTTGTCCCTCATTTCGGTCTGATCTATATAGTTGTATATAAAATTTACTTTTTATCTATCAAAAAGTGTTTTCCAGCACTAAACACATACCTCCCGACATTTTTAGATGGGAAGGAGGGACACCTACTAACAAATGTATGTAGGCATAGGACACGCCCCCTGCCACACCCCCTTAAAGGAGAATTAGCCAAAAAAAAAGGTTAATTAAATCCACAATGACTTTTTTTTTACCACTACCATTTCTTTATATTGGCTTTTAAAATTTACAAATGCAGCAATTTAGAAATTGGATGAAAGGTTTAGCACTGGGAAACACTTTTTGAAAGATAAAAAGTGCATTTTATATACAACTATATAGATCAGACCAAAATGAGGGACAAATGAGGAGGAAAGAGGGACAGAGGGACAATGCTCCAAATCAGGGACAGTTGGGAGCTATGTAAACATTTCATCTAATTTCTAAATTGCTGCATTTGTACATTCCAAAAGCCAATATAAAGGAATAGTAGTGGTAAAAAAAGCACTTGTGGGTTTAACCAATCTTGTTTTTTTGTACAATTCTCCTTTAAGGGGGCGTGACAAGGGGTGTGTCCTATGCCTGCATACTTTTGCTGATAGGTGCCCCTCATTCCCATCTCAAAAAGTTGGGAGGTATGGTTCAGTGACCAATCTAAACTCATCTTTTACTGGTGTTACTGGTGCAAACTGATTGGCTGATAGGTTGCTGCTGTCTGCACCCCATATCTGCCATTATCACTAACCCATAGTGTAAATGCAAAAGAGCAAAGGACATATTTAAACCATTGTTAGAAATGGATCTGTGAGGAGAGCCCCGATTTTATTTTTGCTGCTGTTTTGGTAAATAAGTGAGGCTGGGTTCACACTGGTGGGATTGCAGACATTGCATGTGATTCGCACCACATTCTTGTTCACATCACATGCGATGTCTGTGCAGAGTGATTTCAGCCATACAAACTTTTGTTTGTATGGCTGAAATTGTATTGCATTCGCACCAAAATGGTGCAGAACCCTTTCTTTTTCCCTCTGCACATAAATCGCAGCCAGGGGCGGACTGACCATTCGGCCATTCGGGCATTTCCCGAGGGCCCCGGGCCACTAGGGGGCCCCATCAGGGTTGCCAGCCTCAGTAAAACCAGGGACAGTATGTAAAAATCTGTTTCTGAAATGTACCTTACAGACATACTTTTGGTCTAAAAATCCAGAGATTATAGCTGCCCCACCTCTCCAGTACCTTCTTAGCCAATAGAAACATGTCTGTGCATACTGTGTGTACATGTATGTGTATACTGTGTGATTGTATACTGTGTGTGTGTATACTGTGTGGCCCCATAATCTCTGATTGCCTGGGGGCCCCATAATCTCCTATTGCCGGGGGGCCCCATGAGTTGTCAGTCCTCCCCTGATCACAGCGCATTGGGTGTTCACACCTATGTGATGCGATTCTGGCAATTGCACTGCTTTCTGTGATCCGTTTTGTCGTTAATTTACCATTGACCCCCTGAGGCAGATCGCATGGACGCTGTGCGATTGCTTAGAGTGCAATAGAGTGAAAATGCAGCGAATCCTGTGCGTTTCCCGCATCGCACCAGTGTGGACCGAGACTAAAGCATGCTTAAACTTAAAAAACAAATATTTTAGAAATTGACATTTACCTTTTACTAAAAGTGGTTGTAAACCTCAGACATGAACAAAGCACATCCCTCTATACTGTTTACTTGTCTCACTTAAAGCGGAAGTAAACCTATCCATAAAACGGTTTCATTTCCGGTATGTAACACTTCCATTGATTGTGCTCTCAACCAAACTGTCAAACCATCCAATGGCTGGTGTCTAAACTGATCACATGTGGAGCATCATGACAGTTGTAGATTAAACAGAGGCAAAGATGGCAGCTTCCTTGGCTTAAAACGATAGGAGGGTTTACTTACACTTTAAAATGTTACTAAACCCAGCACCCTGCATTCACTATATCTGGTCTCCCACAGTACAGAACATGGAAATGCAATTATTTTAGTAATTATAAATACCTTTTCTCATCAGCAGTATATAGCAGTCTTGTGACTTCTATCAGTGTCTGGTTAAAGCTTGTAGGAGGACTTTTCATTCTTCTCTGACTGTCCTATGAGGCTGCATGACCCCTGACCCTCTGTCTGGATAGTACTGATTGGCTCTGTGCTGATCACATGCACTCTCCCAAGAAAAGAAGAAAAAAAACTCTCTAGCAATACACACCAAACTGAGCATGTGCAGAGTGCCCCCAGGGCTCTGTACTATCAGGAGATGGATTGGGGGCAGTGGAAGGAGGGGAGGATCAGAGAAGACAGGCTCAAACAGCCTTTTTATACAATGCAGAGGATTTACCCCTTAAGTTCCACAGTGGGTATAACAAGCATGCTTTACTGCATATACAGACTGATTTTACCGTTGTGGTTAAGGGAGATTTACTAAAACTGGAGAGTGCAAAATTTGGTGCAGGTCTGCATAGAAACCAATCAGCTTCCAGGTTACATTGTCAAAGCTTAAATGAACAAGCTGAAATTAGAAGTTTATTGGCTACCATGCACAGCTGCACGGGATTCTGAGTGCTCCAGTTTTTTAAATTCTCCCACTAAGTGTAATTTCTATCTGCTGCTTCATTCCTCTGGTAACTGCAGGAGTCATTTGTGTCAAGTTTTCCTGACACCAAGAGAAAAAAAAAGGTGATAGGGGAGGGATCTCCAGCACACAGCCTGTGATTGACAATCTCTGATCTGTTCCTGTGGGCTGTGTGAAGGGGTGTCCCTTCCCTCCAATGAGCTCTCCTCACTAAGTGTAATTTCAGCTCTCCACACCCTTTTTTCTGAAATCTCAGACAAGCTCATAGGCGTGCGCACAGGGTGTGCCAGGTGTGCCTGGGCACACCCTAATCAGCCTGTGCTGCATAGATTCCCCCAGATGCTTGGCTGCAGAGGAAGGGACGGAGGAATCTGTCTCCTCAGTCCCTTTTCTCTGTCTCAATAGTGAGACATCAGGGGTCTGTTTAGACCCCTGATTTTCACCAAAGCCGCCCAATGGGGCTCCTAAAAAATTGTAAAAAATAAATGAAAATAAAAAAATGATTGTAAAAAAATATTGTAAAAAGATGAGTAATAAAAAATAGAGATAGATATAAAGATAAACTACTGACATGGGCCACTGCTCTACTGCTATATAAACAGTATATACAGTATTTATACACACACGCATGTGTGTTTGAGGGTGCGCACACCTATGGACAAGCTCTATAATTTCTGAACTTCGATCAGATGTAGAAAAGAGAAGATTGCAGATAAACAAGTATAACTTATGTAGGAGGATTTGTTTCATCTCACTGTTTCATCCGTGTCAACATGTCAAATCGCACGCCAAATTGCTCCAATGTAAACCTGGGCTTAAGCTTTTTTTCCCTTTACTTTCACCTGGTGAAAACACATTTCCTGTCTTAGGGTGTCTCCCCTCTGGATGGAGAAGCAAATGAGCCACCCTTGGACAGCAGCATTGTCAAGCTGTGAAGAGGGTAGTAATAAGCTGGCCATTTTCTGTGCTGATAAACCGGCTGAAATTCGTTTAGTGGGTAGCAGCTGGTGAGGTTTTTTTTGTTGGGGGCGTGGCAAACAATCACCCCTCCGGCCAGGCTGGAGGTGGTACTCCCCCCGCCTACTGTCTGCCGGCCGGTCCAGCATTTACCCCATCTAGGTGGTGGGTGGCGGGCTGCAGGCAGCGGCTCCGGTGTCCTCTGCTCCAGCATGGCGGACCCGATCTGGGTGACGTGCGGTGGCTCCAATCTCCTCACCTACAGTTTTAGTCATAGAATTTTGACTCAAATGGCATTTTAGTTTTAGTAGTATTTTAGTCATCTGAGTTGTTTGTTTTAGTTGCATTTCAGTCAACTAAAATCACCAGTACATTTTAGTCAAATAAAATCAAATCGGTTTAGTTAAAGTTATTGTAAAGGTGTTTTTTTTAAAATAACAAACATAACATACTTACCTTCTCTGTACCTTACCCCCGGAATCGCTCCTGGCTCCTCCTCCACATTGGGTGCCCCCACTGAGAGCCGATTTTCATGGGGGCACTCTTAAAGGGGCGCTCCCGAGTCCTGCTGCATGTCCATTGACACAGACAGCAGGACTCGGCCCCGCCCCCTGGCTCCCGTGTCACTGGATTTGATTGACAATGTTTAAGCCGTCTGGACACTCCTCCTGATTGGCTGAGACACAGTAGCGGCGCCATTGGCTCCTGCGGCTGTCAATCAAAGTCAGTCAACCAATCAGGGGAGAGAGGGGGTGGATCTGGGTCGGGGCTCCATGTCTGAACAGACACACAGAGCTGTGACTCGGCTCGGGTGCCCCAATAGGAAGCTGCTGACTGTGGGGGCACTTGATAGGAGGGAGGGGCCAGGAGCAGCAAAGAGGGACCAGAGAAGAGGAGGATCTGGACTGCTCTGTGAAAAACCAACTGTACAGAGGAGGTAAGTAGAACATGTTTGTGTTTTTTTTGTTTTTTTTAAAACAAGACTTTACAATCACTTTAACTTGTCACTTTTATTACAGTAAAAAATGGAATTAATAGAACACAGTGGTATGTTATTTTGCAACCATAATGCTTTTTTTTTCCTACCGTTTAGTTTCCAGCTTGCTAAGTGTACTTGGCTGTGTATACCCCACTGTGCCCAGACCGTGGGCTCTCTCTGTTGGTAATTTAAAACGAACAGCGCACATAAGATTTTAAGCGGCTCAGTTTGAGTCCACTGAAGTGGGTTGGGGAGAGGCGGAGTTTCCAAAGACAGCGCTACATTTCCCGGCTGTTTTTTAGGGAACATAATGCTGTTTGGCTTTAAAGGTAATTACCTCTTAGAAAACGAATATGTCAAAAATGCGTTACACATACACTTTAGGCAAATGCAAACTTTCTGACTCACAGCCTACCTGGTCATTTTATACCTTGGCGTTAATTGTGTGTAGCTGGCAGCTGTGCTGGATAAATTAAAGTGTTAACTTCAGGATTTCGTAAAAAAAAAAAAAAAACAAGCTGGTGTGTTCTGTGGTTTCCTTTCCTGTTCCCCAGTAAACATACATCACCAGCATCTCAGCTCCATCGTTTCTTCATCTGCTCTCCCGGGCATAGAGCCTCTCTGCTTTTTATTCACACACAAACAGGAAGCCACCAACACCATGTGACCTCAACACAGGATATGACCAAATAAGGATATGACAACACAGAAACTCATGGCCCCAACAGCCAATCGCTTCCTCAATACAAAATGACATCACAGGAAATTACAAACAGTAAAGGGGAGGGCACTCACAGGAAGGGAAAGGGGAGGGAGAGTGCACACGCCCCATCATTGTCAGCACGGATCCCACTCAATACTGTGCAGTGTAACCAGTATTTAATAAGATCATTCTACTTCTTACAGGCTTGAGAAGATCTGCAGGGACATTGCTACTGGTGTTGTCAATATACGGTAGGAGTATATTAACAAGGCAGATATCAATGTCCTCTTATTAAAGCAGATATGTATCCAAAAGGGATAGCGTAGCCACACAGAGATAAAATAATATGTTTCTCTCATTATACGGACTTTGCTTCTCTAATACGCATAGACATTTGAAGGCAAGAAGTCCAGCGCATTGCTTGTTACTTACAAACCGGCAAAGGCCCACACACACAGAGAACACGTCTCCAAGCCCATGAGAAGTGTTTTATACAAGGGTTTTACCGCTGGTCCGGATTCAACTCAAGTGCGCTCTGCCAGAGCGCTCCTTGGTTAGATCAGATACAAGGAGACAGATGACAATCTATAAAACACACATCCTAGAATAAAATGTCCACATGAGTCCATATAATAAAAATTTCCACAACACTTTTTTCAGCGTTCAGTGCTGTCGCACTTTGAGGGAAGGTTCGCATATGTCCGAATTGGATGCGGTTTTCACCACATCTTGTAAAACAACCCATTCGATTTAAATTAGAAATGAAAGGCAAAACATTTGTGTATAGATATAAAAAAATTAAAAAAAATGATAAGAGACGTGTAAACTGTAACATAAAAACATTTATATCCTTTATTTCAACAGGTACAAATACACACTTATGTTCGGTTACAATCATGCATATAGATGTTTTTTCAGCACTCGAGAAAGTAACCAGAATTTGCATTCTTTGCATTCCATCCACAGGTTGTAGAGGGAAGCTGAAACCATTTCCAAAGACGGGATCTTATGGGTTTTTTGTTTTGTTATTGTAGATTTTTTCAGGAAAGTTGCCTTATAAAAATATACAGCCTCCAAATTCAAGGTTGGTGCATTAAGTATACAGGGCATTTGAAGTGACAGGGTCTCTTAATTAAACAACCTGCCCACTGATTTTCACTTTTGCTGCACTAGAACTCTTCAGGAATGCCCTGTACTTCCAGATATGGGCGATCATGTGACCTCTCCCCCTTCCTCTTAGGCCTAAGCCTGAGCAGTCAATCCTGTGAAAAGTGGAAATCATTTACAGCTCCAATGGGACATACACAGGGCTTGGATTTCCTGATCCAATGTAGGCACATTGCGGTGGAGAGTACAGTGAAGGTGTGTACTAGTGGGAGGTTATTTCTTGCTAAAAGCTCAACTCTGGGCAATACTAGTGTAGCGCCCTCTAGTGTGCTAGATGTAACTATGTTCAGCTGTTAGTGTAGGTAGATTGGCTTGGCTGAGAGCCAGGCCTGGTTTGAATCTTGGTCAGGGCTGAGTGATTCAGGGAGGCTGGATGACTCAGCAAGCAGCATCTCTGGTGACTCCCCCTACTTTCTGGAACCTTGGAAAAGCTTCCAGAAGTAGAAGGTAGAGTCTAGGAGGAGCTGCTTGGAGTACCGCTGAGTGCCCCAGCCAATTCCCAGCAAAATGGGCTGGCAGGGGGCAGGTCACCTCATAAATACTCATGAATCATGCCAGCTGGGGCAGTTGGGTGGAAGATGGAGATGGAGTGCTGAGGAGGCTGTCGTGGTCCTTGAGGGTGCCCCCTAGTCTGGGGGGATAACCTCGGGCCTGAGGCTCGGGTGCTGGTGGGACCCTCTACAACACACTGAGGAATCCTTCCTGGAGGCACGGGAGCAAGGAGAGGACAGCGGGAGCAGGTCAGCACGTCAGTCTGATCAGTCTGGGCATACCTCCCAACTTTTGAACATCAGAATGAGGGACACTTGAGGGAGGAAGTTACCTGCGGTGTGCGTAGCATGCCAAAATGGGTGTGGCCAAATGCTTACGAGTGGGGGCTAAAGGGGCGTGGTTAAAAAAAACTTGCTTCCTTGTACTTTTAAAAAGGCTTTGATTGCTGTGCCACAATCTGGCGTCTCAAGGTCACAAATCCAAGTACGATAGTTTAACCACTTCAGCCCCGGACCAATTGGCAGCCAAAGGACCAGGCCCCTTTTTGCAATTCGGCACTGCGTCGCTTCAACTAACAATTGCGCGGTCATGCGACGTGGCTCCAAAACAAAATTGGCGTCCTTTTTTTCCCACAAATAGAGCTTTCTTTTGGTGGTATTTGATCGCCCCTGCGGTTTTTATTTTTTGCGCTATAAACAAAAATAGAGCGACAATTTTGAAAAAAATTCAATATTTTTTACTTTTTGCTATAATAAATATCCCCAAAAAATATATAAAAAAACATTTTTTTTTCCTCAGTTTAGGCCGATACGTATTCTTCTACATATTTTTGGTAAAAAAAATCGCAATTAGCGATTATTGATTAGTTTGCGCAAAAGTTATAGCGTTTACAAAATAGGGGATAGTTTTATAGCATTTTTATTAATATTTTTTTTTTATTAGTAATGGCGGCGATCAGCGGTTTTTATTGTGACTGCGACATTTTGGCGGACACATCGGACATTTTTGACACATTTTTGGGACATTTGTCATTTATACAGCAATCACTGCTATTTAAATAGCACTGATTCCTATGTAAATGACAGTTGTAGTTAGGGGGTTAACCACTAGGGGGCGGGGAGGAGTCAGTGTGACGTGTTGTGTTTTTTTTTACAGTAGGGGGGCGTGGCTGTACGTCTGACGTCATTGATCGGCGTTCCCGATGACAGGGAACCGCCGATCACTGACAGTCAGTGTAGGAAGCGCGGGGAGAGGTTTGTTTACATAGACCTCTCCCCGTTCTTCAGCTCCGTAACCCGATCGCGGGATACCAGCGGCGATCGGGGCCGCTGGTCCCGCGGCCGGGGTCACGGAGCTCCCGACCGGGTCGTGAGCGCGACCCACGGGCAGGCACATGCACGATCACGTACAGGTACGTGATTCTGCCTGCCCGTGCCATTCTGCTGACGTATATATGCAGTGGCCGGTCGGGAAGCGGTTAAAAAAAATTATAATAGAAAGCTTCTATTACAAATGTTTTTACACAAACTGTGTGGAAGAGTCCGTTACAATTCAGGAGTGCGTTTCGTACAGAGTGCAAGGTTCAGGGGTGCATTTCACACAGAGTGCAGGTTTCAGGAATGCGTTACGTACAAGGTGCAGGGTTCAGGAGTGCGTTGTACAGAGTGCAGGGTTCAGGAGTGCGTTGTACGGAGTGAAAGGTTCAGGATTGCATTGTACAGAGTGCAGGGTTCAGGGGTGCGTTACACACAAGGTGCAAGGTTCAGGAGTGCGTTGTACAGAGTGCGAGGTTTAGGAGTTAAACTGCAAACACACCAATGAATTAAACATAGCACACTTATCTTCTAAAATCTTAATTACCTTACCAGCATACAGGAGCCGAGGCAAGAATGGCGGCATCAGATGGATAACAAATGGGCGCAGCCTAGGAGGACAGTGTTAACATCCATCCAGCACAGTCAGGGATTGGTGGGCAAGCCGGCGAGAGTACGGCCACAGTGAGAGTGAGTGCAGCTTTCAAATCTAAGCTCTGATGTCGGGGATGGGCGGGGCCAATATGCACTCACTCTCATTGCGGCTGTACGCCCGCCAGCTTGCCCACCAATCCCTGGCTGTCCTGGATGGATGTTCACACTGCTGTATGTCCTGCTAGGCTGTCAGCAATGGAGTAATGCGGGACAAGGTCCCTGTACACTGGGACCTCGGGACAAAGTTTGAAATGCGGGAAAGTCCCACCCAATCTGGGACTGTTGGGAGGTATGTAAATACCTGCAAAGCAGGGATAAGAAACAAAGATCTTTAGTAAAAAGCAGCACACATACAGTGTCAGTGTATAGTATTATCACTAATCACTGTATTAACCCCCCTAGTGCCAGTTATTGTCAGATTGCAGTCCCATTATACTTTGCTGATTACTGCCATTAGTAGTAAAATGTAACAAAAAAAAAAAAAAATCCACTATAAATACCATGGTTTTTAGAAGCTATAATTTTCACTCAAACCAATCAATATGCACTTTTTGTAACAGAACACATTTGTATTGTAGCACAATACATTTTGGCCAACATTTATGAAGAAATTAGATTTTTATTTTCTTTTTTTTTATTTGAACACGATTTATAGCAGAAAGTAAAAAATATTGGTAGTTTTTCAAAATTTTCAGTCTTTTTTAAATTCATATAATAAAAAAATCTAATACCACCAAAAGAAAGCTCTATTTATGTGAAAAAAATTATATAAAATTAATTTGTGTACAGTGTTAATTACCAGTTAACATAACACAGTGCCGAACCACAAAAAATGGCCTGGTCATGAAGGGGGTAAAACCTTCCGGAGCTGAGGACAGTATACAGTCTAGGAGATGTATTTTTAGATTTCTATTATGTAAAGCTTTAACAGGAGAGGGACAATGGGGTCTGAGATACTCCAAAAATTCAAAGCACTATTATCCAAGGACATTCTTCAAAGTAACACAGCAAAGTAACCCAGTCTACCTCTCACAGCTGGGGACCGTAAGGTAGTTTAGCAGACTAAAGCAGTCTATTAGCTCACCGCTGAGGACTATGAGATAGTTTGAATATCAGTGAAGTCATTTATCAGATTGAAGCAGTCCATAGCTTTACGGCTAAGGACCATACAATAGTTTGCAGCATAGATAAAGCCTCTTATTAAAAAATCCTGAAGCATGATAAGTCCATAGGTTCAGTCACTTGGAGAGCAGTCCAGCATCCAGCCCAAAAAATTGCCTCGGGCAAACAGCTCCCCGAGGCTGGGTTTACATATATTCGAATTGGATGCAGCTTTCCCCACATCCAACAGGAAATAACATAACAGGAGAGTGTGACCGCCTCTCAATGGAGCAGGTTCACACAGCTTCGGGACAGCCGCGGTCTGCATTCGGAAAGAATCCTGTGCATCTTTGGTTCCAATTCAGGCAAAAGCTCTAATCTGATTCGCACCTGAATTGGTAAACAGACGCACCGGACCCCCTGCTGTGAGCTGCGACCGCAGCATGTGTGAACCCAGCCTGAAGCTCACAAATCCATCCCTCCATCTCCAACCCATTTACCCCCTCAATGACAGGGCATAGTAAATATTCAGGCTGGGCATTTGATTTTTCCTGCCCTAAGCTCTAGAACAGGGATCTCCAAACTATGGGCCTCCAGCTGTTGTGGAACTATATGTCCCATGATGCATTGTAAAACTCTGACATTCATAACTAGGCATGAAGGGAATTGTATTTCCTAAACAACTGGGGGGCCATAGTTTGGAGACCCCTGCTCTAGAAGATTCTTACAGAGGCAGGAGGAAACCATCAAAGTTTCAGCCTATGAAACCATGAGCAGACCCAAGCAATCAATTACTGCTCCTCTGATTACAGAGCAAACCAAAATATACAGAGCAAGCCAAAAAATATTTGCCTAGCATCCTATACTAGGAGGGTGCTACAACCACAATTAAATCGGTTGTAAACCCTGGGGAAAAAAAACAAACAAAAAAAAAAACCTGTAAGACAAAGGCATAATGTGCTAGTATGCATCGCATACTAACTCATTAAGAAATACTTACCTTAGAATGAAGCCCTCCAGCAGCACCCGCACACCGCTGAGATGGCTGACATCTTCCCCGGAGTTTCTTCTGGGTTAGTGGGATCTGTCGTTGTGAGAAGCCAGAGCTGTGATTATGTCACTCCCACGCATGCGGGCAGGTGCCGCCGTTTACTGCATGGGCTCCGAAGGTCCAACACGGTAAGTCGGCCTTCAGAGCGCATGCGCTGATGATGTCATTGGCTCAAGCACTCTGAATATCTTCTAAACTGTGCAAGTTTAGGAGATATTCACAGTACTTTACAGGTAAGCCTTATTATAGGCTTACCTGTAGGTACCAGTAAAAAATAAGACTTTACTTCCACTTTAAAGGTTTGATGAAAATATGACACATTTTTCATATGCTTTTGAGGTGTTCAAATGTACAAAGGTGCTGCTGCTATTTTGGTCACTTTTGTTCATCAAACAAATCATTGTGGCAATTCTGCCATTTTGAGTCCACCCAGGTTTACCAATATCTGAGCTTTGATAAAGGGAAATACTGATGAACCCCCGAAACACGTTGGCCTTTTTGTGATGCTTTGAAGAAGTTTTTCACTTTCAGCACATTGGTCTGGCACTCTTTTTGAACTTTGCATATGTTGCTTCCAAATTTCCCCCCGTTTATAGGTGCACCCTGTTTGTGTTTTAGGACAGCCTCCCCAGACACCCCATATAAATGTGTATGACCTTCAAAAATGATCCATTCATGAGTGGAAGTCAGCACTTCAGTTTTAACATATTCCAGTTTGCTGCAGCACTGTGATTCTCACCAACAGAGATATGTATATGCAATCCTTCTGCAAAATTGTTGCTTCCAGAATTGTCTGATAGAGAGCATGCCACATCAACGTCCCCCAACCCCTACATCATGCACAAGTCTAATACTGGCCTTAGAAACGTACATGTTCTGGGTGGAACTGATGCCTCCAGGACAGGAAGTGATGGGCAAACTCCCCAATGGGACACCGATAGAAAAAAAAAAAAAAAACCCTTAACACTCTTTTACTCCATTCAAAACTAAAATAAAAAGTTTAGACAATACAGGGGCATATGTACAGAGGTTGCAGGGGTCACCATTGTGGCCCCCCTGTATACCTGAAAAGGAGAGCGGCAGGGTCGAGGGAGGCAGCATGTAGAGGAACTGATCCCTCCATGTAGCCGCTGAATGACTGCTTCTCCTCCTCTCGTCCCGCAGGCATTCAGTGGCGGCAGGAGAGAAATAAAGGGCATCAGTTCCTTCACCTGCCACTCCCACCACCTCCCTATCCCTGTCCTGGTTCCCTAGGCCCATGTGTGTCTCCCTGAAACCCCCGCCTGCGCTGCCGGCCTCTCCCCCCTCCCCCCGGTTGCTGCGGGGATCGGCCAGGATGGAGAGCGGTGAAGGGGCCAGTAAATTACACATTCCTTGTCTTAATAAATAGAGTCAGTAATTGGTACCGATCACTGACTCTATTTTTTTTTTCTTTATTCATTCATAGCTGAGGCATAGTAAACTTTGTTTACTATGCCTCAGTTTATAAATGAATGGGAAGCTCTGTACAGAGCTATTCCTGTTCATTCATTCTGTGCAGCTGAGGCTGCAGAGAAGGGGACTGGCGAATCTGTCCGCAGTCCCTTTCTCGGTCTCAAGAGTGAGACATCAGGGGTCTGTTTCGACCCTTGATATTTCACCAAAGCCCCCCCAACATTGGTCCTAAAAAAATATGCAAAAAATGTATAAAAAATTGAATTGTAAAAAAAATTAAAAAACAAAAATGAAAAACTACTAACACCCACGGAGAAGCAAAATGATACCCCAGCTCCACTGCCAATATGATGATCTATGAACTGTGGCCCGGTCCTCTAGCCAGGACGTTCAGGCCTCAAAATACAGTACTTGAATCAGAAAACGGCTGGCGACTCGGATGCTCTTGAATAAAAGTCCTTTATTTGGTTACATGGGTACACAGGCTACGTTGACGCGTTTCGGCTAAAAAGTCTTCATCAAAGCATCAACTAACACCAGCGGTGGAACTACCAGGGTCACAAAGGTTGCACTTGCAACTAGACTCTGGTGTGTGGGGGGACCCCAAGACGGCAGGAAGGTGGCCCACTGTGGGACCATAATAAAGGGTCCCACGATGGGAGTAAAGGGCCCCAGAATCAGTGGGAAGGGTCTGGGTGCCCTTCATGGTATCTTGCACCATGGCCCTGAAGGTCCAAGTTATGCCTCTGGGGCTATACATAACTTCTACTGGCTGTAACAGGTTGGTGTATGATAACAATGGTCAAAATGATAAACCCTTTGGCAAGTAGAACAGTAAACAAATATATTTCAACCTCATAATTAGTTGTTTCTCTAACACTTATTTTTAAAAAGTGGATCTGATGTGTAGGGTTGCCACCTGTACGGGATTCACCCGGACAGTCCGGGTTCTGAATCATCTGCCCGGTTTTCAGACTCTCCGAAACCCGTACAGACCATTCAGGCAGGGGGAGCTCCATTAGCATATCTGTCACTGTGGAGACAGCAGCAGTGCCACTGCTTCTCCATAAATACACTGTGCTAGTGTGTTTGTTAGAATATAAAGCTCATTCCTGCCCCCCCCCCTCTCCAGGGCATGTGTTCTTGTTTGATTGTTAATTGGAATACAACTGCAAAGTGTACTGATATAGACATATATTGCTACAAAGCAACCTGTGCCTTTTGTTTTTCAGGAGATGGATGAATCCTTGAACAACATTCCTCTTCAAGTGCATTCAGATCCAACAAAACGTGGAACCGTTTGTATATTTGGCACTGGAGATTTTGGACGATCTCTGGGGTATAAGTTACTCCAGTGTGGTTATGTGGTTGTCTTTGGAAGCAGAAACCCAAATTTCAATTCCAACCTCATTCCAAGAGGAGCCGAGGTTCTCAGCTATGCCGAGGCCGCGACGAAGTCCTCCGTCATTATAATAGCCGTTCACAGGGAGCACTATGACTTTCTGGAGCCATTTTCTGACATCTTGAAGGGAAAAGTCTTAGTAGATGTCAGTAACAACTTGAAAATCAATCAGTACCCGCAATCCAATGCTGAGCACCTCGCCAGTCTGTTACCAGGTGCTAAAGTGGTCAAAGCATTTAATACAGTGTCTGCCTGGGCTCTGCAATCAGGAACATTGGATGCCAGCAGACAGGTAAGAGATACACAATCCATTGTGCTAAATCAATAATCTTTGTTTTATACAAATAGGGCCATGTCACTAATAGATATTTTATCACAACAGACAATTGGCAAAAGCACTAAGCAATAAGGCTCCATTTGCCCTTAAACATAACAAATTCAGGAGATTTTAAATACTTTTTTGGGTGTTTAATGCCGTGGGATTTCCAATGGAAACAGTCCGATGGGAGCTTTTAATTGGATTTTCCAACCGTCTGTATGCCCAACGGTCTTTTTCTGTCAGCATTTCCGGACTTTGGAATGAGAGCCTGTTCTTAGTTTTTCCCCGGAAAACCTTTCCATCGGTTTTTTCAATGGTGTGTATGCAATTCCGACACGCAAAATTCCGCCGCATGCTCGGAAACAATTTGACACATGTTCAGAAGCATTAAACTTCCCTTTTATAGTGCCGTTGAACGTGTTGTATGTCGCGGTGTTATTGATCGTCAGAATTTGGTATGACCGTGTGTAGGCAAGACAGTTTGAGCGAAATTCCGCCGGAATTCCGACGGGAAAAGCATCAGAGCTTTTTCCGACGAAAATTCTGACCGTGTGTACGCGGCATTAGAAGTAATGTACTGTACAGGACTTTCTTTGGGGCAAGACTGTGTGTTTTTTGTCCCATAGACACTTATTATGGGAGCGCCTAATAAACGCGCCTAATAAACGCATTGTACTTTCATGTTTTTTTTTTTTTTCAGACGCCCTGATTGAAATCTATGGGGCAAAAATGCCACAATCTGCATGAAAAGTGTACTTTTTTGAGCTACAGGTACCTTTTTCAGGAGCAGACTTGATGCGTTTGTTTAATCGCATGTTTTAGCGCATTTGCTGCAGGTTTTGTCACAATTTAACCGCTTCCCGACCGGCCACTGCATATATACGTCAGTAAGTACAGAAAAAATTGCGCTGGACTCAAAAAACTAACACGTGAAGCAGCAACAACAAGTGCGATATGACACAATCATGAAAGGAAAATGGTAAAAAGTTGCGCTAAAAAACAAAAAAATGATAAAGTCGTGACTAAAGCAAAAATACCAGTGACAAAGTAAGTGTGCTAAAGTTAATAACACAAATAATTAAAAAACAATCACCACAGAAGTGAGGTGTGCATAATGTGATAAATATCCATATGTACAAACCAAGTGTATGTATAATATCTCAATGGATAACAATTTTACTGAAAAAACCTGTGAAGAGAAAATGTTCAGCAAAAAAAAAAAAAAAAATTAATATATTTTTGAAATAAATCCTGTGGAAAAGAAAAAAGTTCAATCGAAGGTAGATTATGAATTGTCCAATGGAACTCCAACGATGGACAAATCTGTGCAATCCGTGTTGGTGATACGCTAATCAAAAAGTGACTGTGTGATTTCTAGAGAAGTTCTTTATCCACCACCGTTAAGGTTATTCTCTTACCAGCTCCAGGAGAAATGACAGCAGATGGCTAATACCCAGCCAGGGCCTTTTTCCTCCTAGGTCCTCTATTCCTTTGATGGAACCGTCACCTTCCACTGCTGTGTTGGAATCTCCAAACGGGGAACAGCAGTTTACAGACCCTCTGATTTCCGGTGCCTCAATGTGTGGACAGGGGACTCGATCGTAGGGTGAAAAAATAAAATAAAAACACCGAGAGGGGATCATAGATGGGACCCGCTGGGGTATTTATTAAGCAATATAAACACATAAAAAGCACCCTAAGGTGCATAAAAGAAGAGCACTCCAAGGTGCATAAAATAGGAAGTAAAAAGTGCGGCCGGCCGGCTGCAACACTAAGCGTCCGTACTTCATTCGGGAACGCTGACACTCGCGGTGACGTCAGCACGTCACTCCTCCGACGTTTCGTCTCAAAGCGGACGTAATCATGGGGATACGAGTGACGTGCTGGATCACCACTTATAACACAGATACACAAGCCTCGCTCTGAACACAGGGGAGCCCGTGAGTCTGTAAGCACCATTGTTGTTATGGGCAAAAGTAATGGCATACCAAAAGTAATGCCATACTGTGGTTGTATTCAAATGGAAGGTTAAAAAAGAAAAAGAAAAAAGACGTAGCGAAAAAGAAAAAAACATTAACCCCTTAGTAAAATTGGCCAGAACTAATGGGAGTATGCTTGGTATTACTATCTCAAAAGTGTCTTGGCCAGAAAATCGTGATGTTATTATCTCGGAAATATCTTAACCAGAGATTATAAAAATGACTCCATCCCGTAATGCTAAGTAATATATAAGTATATGTGATATTCGCATAACAAAGATAGTGGTATACTGCTCGGAAGGTAAGCTATAAGGCAGTTGGTTATCATTACTGATTTTCCGATCATTTGTGGAAAAAGATTCTACTAGCAAGGTAGTAAGATAAAGTAGTTACAAATGGGCCCTAGTAGAATAAACACAAGGTCCAAATGTGAGTCAATAATGGAACAGGACCGATAATCCATATAATGAATATGGGGTTGAATAGTTCGCAATGGGTCCTCTACAATGATGATAAAAAATGATATTATAAGATATATGATAAGGTATAAAAAATAATAAAAAAAATGTTATTATAAAATATGTAGTGTTATCTGACTTACTACATGTAACTCCACCCCCAAAGGGGACAGACCAAAAAGTAAACAAACATGGAAAAAAGAGGGGACGGGCTCGCCTGTACTCAAAGCAAGTTTACACACGTAAATGTTATATAACATACAGAGTAATACGTCCACTTTCCTAAGGGGGGAAGAACAGAGCATGCATAAAAAGGGGCGGGCTTGCCTATACCTAGACCAAGTTACCAAACCCAAGTCTGTTTGAAGTGGTATATTCCTAATCATGCATTATCTATAAAGGCGTTCACATCCACCTCTATATTCAAACCGAAGGGAGTGTAGGTTTTTAATCTATGGACCCAAGCCATTTCACATTTAGAAATGGATCTCACTAGGCAACTGCCCCTCCAATGGGGGCTATATTTGTCTATGCCTATGAAAAACGTGTTGGTGGGGTCTCTATTATGCTTGAGTAAATAGTGTTTGGAGACCGAATGCTTAGTATAGCCTCTCCTAATGTTGGCAATATGCTCATTTAATCTGACACGGAGGGGGCGTTTAGTCCTGCCCACATATTGGAGCCCACAAGGGCATTCCAATAGGTAGACTACCCCCTCCGTGGAGCACGTGATAAAATCCTTGATTTGATATTGCTTAGAGGTGGCAGTGGAGATGAATTGTTCAGTTTTCTTGATGCGACACCTATTCAAACTGCAGACCTGACATCTCCGGCATTGGTAGAAACCTTTTAATTCGCCAAAGAAAGAAGGTTTGTGGATAGGGGGATCCAAAACGTTTGGAGCTAACCTGTCCTTTAAGGAGGGAATATACGTCAGCAGAATGGCACGGGCAGGCAAAATCACGTACCTGTACGTGATCGTACATTTGCCTGCCCGTGGGTCGGGAGCGCGCCGCCAGCGGCGCGCTCGCCACCCGGTCGGGAGCTCCGTGACCCTGGCCGCGGGACCAGCGGACCCAATCGCCGCTGGTGTCCCGCGATCGGGTTACGGAGCTGAAGAACGGGGAGAGGTCTATGTAAACAAACCTCTCCCCGCGCTTCCTACTCTGCCTGTCATTGATTGGCTGTTCCCGGTCATCGGGAAAGCCGATCAATGACGTCAGATGTCAGACCCGCCCCCTAATGTAAAAAAAAAAACACACACGTCACAGCCCATAACCCCTCCCCTCCCCCTAGTGGTTAACCCCTTCACTACAACTGTCATTTATACAGGAATTAATGCATTTAAATAGCATTGATTGCTGTATAAATGACAATGGTCCCAAAAATGTGTCAAAAATGTCCGATGTGTCCGCCATAATGTCGCAGTCACAATAAAAATCGCTGATCGCCGCCATTACTAGTAAAAAAAAAAAAATATTAATTAAAATGCTATAAAACTATCCCCTATTTTGTAAACGCTATAACTTTTGCGCAAACCAATCAATAATCGCTAATTGCGATTTTTTTTACCAAAAATATGTGGAAGAATACGTTTCGGCCTAAACTGAGGAAAAAAAATGTTTTTTTATATATTTTTTGGGGATATTTATTATAGCAAAAAGCAAAAAATATTGCATTGTTTTCAAAATTGTCGCTCTATTTTTGTTTATAGCGCAAAAAATAAAAACCGTAGGGGCGATCAAATACCACCAAAAGAAAGCTCTATTTGTGGGAAAAAAAGGACGCCAATTTTGTTTTGGAGCCACGTCGCACGACCGCGCAATTGTCAGTTAAAGCGACGCAGTGCCGAATCGCAAAAAGGGGCCTGGTCCTTTGGCTGCCAATTGGTCCGGGGCTGAAGTGGTTAAAATACGCATTTCTTGCTGCTCTATTAAAAAACACTGGCACCATTGTTAACTACTTAAGGACCGAGCCTCTTTCTGAGATTTGTTGTTTTTTTGCTAGAAAATTACTTAGAACCCCCAAACATTATACATTTTTTTTCTAACACACTAGAGAATAAAATGGCGATCGTTGCAATACTTTCTGTCACATTGTATTTGCGCAGCGGTCTTACAAGCGCACTTTTTTTGGAAAAAAATACACTTTTTTGGATTAAAAAATAAGACAAGATAAGTTAGCCCAATTTTTTTTTATATTGTAAAAGATAATGTTACGCCGAGTAAATTGATACCCAAAATTGCACCCGCTCGTGGAATGGCGACAAACTTTTACCCTTAAAAATCTTTATAGACGACATTTAAATAATTCTACAGGTTGCATGTTTTAAGTTACTGAGGAGGTCAAGGGCTAGAATTATTGCTTTCGCACTACCAATACCTCACATTTGTGGTTTGAACACCGTTTTCATATGCGAGCGCTACTCATGTATGCGTTCGCTTCTGCACACAAGCTCGTCGGGACGGGGCGCGTTTAAATTTTTTTTTTTTTTTTTTATTATTTTTCTTATTTATTTTACCTTTTATTTTTATTTTTTTTAAGTTTTTTTTAATTTTTCACTTTTATTCCTATTACAAGGAATGTAAAAATCCCTTGTAATAGAAAAAAGCATGAGAGGACCTCTTAAATATGAGATCTGGGGTCAAAAAGACCTCAGGTCTCATATTTACACTAAAATGCAATAAACAAAAAAAAAATGGCTCTTTAACCACTTCAACACCGGGCCATTTTACACCCTTCCTTACCAGAGCACTTTTTGCGATTCGGCACTGCGTCGCTTTAACTAACAATTGCGCGGTCGTGCGACGTACACCCAAACAAAATTGACGTCCTTTTTTTCCCACAAATAGAGCTTTCTTTTGGTGGTATTTGATCGCCCCTGCGGTTTTTATTTTTTGCGACTATAAACAAAAGAAGAGCGACAATTTTGAAAAAAAAAACAATATTTTTTACTTTTTGCTTTACTAAATATCCCATTTTTTAAAAAAAAAACTATTATTTTACTTAGTTTAGGCCGATACGTATTCTTCTACATATTTTTGGTAAAAAAAAAAAAAAATTGCAATAAGCGTATATTGATCGGTTTGCGCAAAAGTTATAGCGTCTACAAAATAGGGGATAGATTTTATTGCATTTTTTTTTTTTTTTTTTTTACTAGTAATGGCGGCGATCTGCGATTTTTTTTTCGTGACTGCGACATTGCGGCGGACACTTCGGACACTTTTGACACATTTTTGGAACCATTCACATTTACACAGCGATCGCTGCTATAAAATTGCATTGATTACTGTGTAAATGTGACTGGCAGGGAAGGGGTTAACACTAGGGGGCGCTGCAGGGGTTAATGTGTTCCCTATGTGAGTGATTCTAAATGTGGGGGGAGGGGACTCACAAGGGGAGGAGACCGATCAGTGATCCTCCGTACTGGGATCACATGATCGGTCTCCTCTCCCGCTGACAGGACATGGAGCTGTGTGTTTACACACACAGCTCCACGGTCCCGCACGGTCCCGTTGTTTTAACGGGCAATCGCGGGTGCCCGGCGGACATCGCGGCCGCCGGGCACTTGCATGGGGTCCCGAGCGAAGCCGCGCCCCCCAGGCGGCCGGGAAGGGGAGGACGTCATATGACACCCACCCAGGATGGGAGATCCACCTTGTGGGCGTCATATGTACATGGGCGGGTAGGGAAGTGGTTAAGAGCTATGGGCGGAAGTGACATTTTGACGTCGCTTCCGCCCAGCAATTATATGGAGACAGGTGGGGGCCATCTTCCCCTCACCTGTCTCCATACCCAGCTAGTGACAGGACGCAATCGCCTCCGCCGCTGCCGACGGCTCCGGTAAGCGGCAGTGGGCACCCTCCCGCCGCCGATAAAAGTAATCTTGCGGAGAAGCCGCCGCAGAGACCGCTTTTATGTTGTAGCAGACTGCCTGCTGAAGAAGGGGATACCGGGGTTATGGTAGCTAGGGGCTACTCTGTGAAAAACCACTGCACAGAGTAGGTAAGTATAACATGTTTGCTATTTTTAAACAAAAAAAATAGACATTAGTATCACTTAAATTTTTATGTCAAATTTCGATTGAATTTTTGACTAAAATGCCATTTTAGTTTTAGTCATATTTTAGTTGACTAAAATAGTGTCAATTTCTTCAACAAAAACACTCACTGGCACCACAAGGGCATAGCACATTTGTTGCGCATTTTAAGACACGCTGCCCTGATGCTGCCCCCATTATATTTTAGTCGACTAAAATCAAATGGATTTAGTTAAATTGTAATGCATTTCTCCAGAATTTCCAAACTCATTCTATACTCCTTGAGTAAAAATTGAATAACATGTTATTATTTATGGTATTAAGGTTTAAACATGTGCTGCAGACACAGATTGAGCCCTGGTTCACATTGGTACGATTTGACATGTCAAATCTGCGGCAATTGCCGGCAATGGCACTGTCCTATTCAGTGCGACGCTGCATTTGCGGCACCGCACCAATTTCAAATCTACTACTTGACATTTTACATATACATTTTGATTTTTTTTTTTTAATGGATATGTTATATAACAAAGTAGAAAATATTGTGGTTTTCTTTTTCAACATTTTTCAAAAAATTTATTTTTTTCATTTATATAATAAAAAAATTAGTGGCGATCAAATACCACCAAAAGAAAGCTGTATTTGTGTGAAAAAAATAATCTAAATTTAAAATTGCATACAGTGTTGCATGACTGCGTAAATACCAGTTAAAGTAGTACAGTGCAGAATAGCAAAAAATGCTCTGATCATGAAGGGGCTAAAGTGGTAATTCCTGGTAGCAAAATCCTTCAGTAGTGAAAGCAAAAGTGACGGGAAAGAATTGAAATGTGTGTGTCCTCTGTGCAGCTGATAAGGGCTGAGATAATCATCTGCTGTGAGCAGCTGGTCAGGGATGAACTTCATCAATTGTTTTGAACAGCTGCCCAGGGATGAGAATCATAATGTAGTGGCCTAGGTGTGCAGAAAATATAAATCCTTTCCTGACTAAAGCCTTGTACACACGATCGGATTTTCGTCAGGGAATTGTGTGATGACAGACTGTTTGCCTAAAATCCGACTGTTAGTACCCTCCAGCTAGTAGCTCCGGAGTGGCGGCCATCTTGGTACACCCGGCGGCCGTTTACAATGTGATCCCTCCGTCAAATGATGGAGCGATCACTTGTAAACATACTCTGCATTACACCCTGCCAATACTCTGCATTACACCCTGCCAATACTCTGCATACCCTGCATTACACCCTGCCAATTACTCTGCATACTCTGCATTACACCCTGCCAATACTCTGCATTACACCCTGCCAATACTCCGCGATACCCAGGCAATATTACAGTGGGGAGATGGCGTGGATATTACAGTGGGGAGATGGCGTGGATATTACAGTGGGGAGATGGCGTGGATATTACAGTGGGGAGATGGCGTGGATATTACAGTGGGGGAGATGGCGTGGATATTACAGTGGGGAGATGGCGTGGATATTACAGTGGGGAGATGGCGTGGATATTACAGTGGGGAGATGACATGGATATTACAGTGGGGAGATGGCGTGGATATTACAGTGGGGGAGATGGCGTGGATATTACAGTGGGGAGATGGCGTGGATATTACAGTGGGGAGATGGCATGGATATTACAGTGGGGAGATGGCATGGATATTACAGTGGGGAGATGGCGTGGATATTACAGTGGGGAGATGGCGTGGATATTACAGTGAGGAGATGGCGTGGATATTACAGTGGGGACTATATAGTGGTGGAATTTTCACAGGTTTTTGAAAATTCAATTATTATTTGCTGATCCGAAAAATGATCCGATCCGTGACTCTGATCCGAGGATCGATCCGATCCATGAGTTTTTTGATCCGTTGCACCCCTAGTGTGTACACAAGTCCATCAGTACAAAGACGCATGCTTGGAATCAATGCCCACCAAACACGACATTAGCAGAAGGTGCCCAAAGTGTGGCGCTCAAGAACTGAAATTCCAAGTCATACGTCACTACGTTCGTGTTTGTTGGCCGACAATTGTGTACCGTTTGTATGCAAGACAAGTTCCTGGCACACGCCCTTCGGACAAAAGTCTGACGCTTTGTTGGCCAACAATCCGATCGTGTGTACGAGGGTTTTAGGGTCAATAAAATGCAGAAAAATTTGTTATGATCTAAGGTAATTTCCCAATATCGCTGCAGCAGGTGTTGAGCACTGCTATTTTTTTTCTTTTCAGGGACCAATTGCAATAAAAAAAATCCCACATATGTAGAGGATTGTTGTTTTTAGGCGCACTGGTGGCAAGGGTCCAGGGCTTGCTTGTCCTTAGAAAAGCCCTGGAGCTGGAGTGAGTACAGTAAAAAATTATTTTTGCAGTTGGGTAGAATAGGACGCCAAGAATATGAAAAACAAGAACAATAATAATAAAATGACAGATAATAATCATGGTAGTATTGACAGGTTCAATATGTATTAATTGCAATACTGTAATGACTGTTTTACTTTTATGATAATGCAACACTCAAACCCATGTTTATACCCGAACAGGTTTTCCTTTGTGGAGATGATGCAAAAGCAAAGGAAGTGGTTATGGATATTGTTCGATCTCTTGGACTGACACCATTGGACCAAGGATCTCTGCTGGCAGCCAAAGAGATTGAGAATTACCCACTGCAATTATTCCCAATGTGGAGACTTCCCTTTTATATTTGCTCTGGATTCACCATATTGGTCTTCCTTTATTGTCTTATCTTTGATGTTTTCCATCCCCTAGCCACAAATAAGGAGGACACTTCCTACCTCATCATGATTTCCATTGCCAACCGAGTGTTCCCCATCGTCTCTCTCATACTGCTGGCCTTAGTCTATCTCCCAGGAATCTTTGCAGCCATCATCCAGTTATACCGAGGCACCAAATACAGCAGGTTTCCGGACTGGTTGGACAAATGGATGCTCTGCCGGAAACAGCTTGGGCTGGTAGCATTGGCCTATGCCTTTCTACATGCCATCTACACACTGGTGATGCCCATACGTTACTATGTAAGGTGGTGGACGGAATATTACATAAAGGCACAGGTAATTATTTTAACCTCAGAAATATTAAATTCAACTACCGTATATACTCGAGTATAGGCCGACTCGAATATAAGCCAAGGCACCTAATTTTACCACAAAAAAAAATGGAAAACTTATTGACTCGAGTATAAGCCTAGGTGAGAAATGCGCAGCTACTGTAAGTGGAAAAGAGGGTCAACAATGCCCATTTGCAGCCTCACTGTGCCCACTTGCAGCCATACGTCCCCTGAACTTCAAACTCTGTAGTTAAGGGTTCCTAGATGCCCCCTAGCTGCAGCCAAATTTGGGGTCTCTGGACCCAAAGGGTCCCGAAATTACATTGCTGCAGATGGACACAGTTGACCGAACTTGGGGCCCCGTATCTCGGGGCCACTTAGTGCTAGGAACCCCAAATTTGGATATGTTGTAGTGTTGGTTCCACTGGGTTTGCACACCAATTTGGGGTTCCTAGTACTGAGATACGGGGCCCCAAAGTCGGGTCAGGAAATGTCATTCTCTGCTGCAGAAAAGTGCTTGACTCTAGTATAAGCCGAGGTGCTGAAAAACTCTGCTTATACTCGTGTATATACGGTAAATTAATATAAACTGAAAACTGAAAAGTAAGTCTAAAGCCAAAACCTCTTTCCTTAATTTTGATATTTTAGAGTAGCCTGAAGAATAAGATTGTGGCAGGTATGGTATGAGTCCATTAATGCCCCGTACACACAATCGGACATTCCTATAACAAAACCGTGAATTTTTTTCCGATGGATGTTGGCTCAAACTTGTCTTGCATACACACGGTCACACAAATGTTGTCGGAAATTCCGATCGGCAAGAACGCGGTGACGTACAACACATACCACGAGCTGAGAAAAATGAAGTTCAAAAGCCAGTGCGGCTCTTCTGCTTGATTGCGAGCATGTGTGGACTTTTGTGCATCGGAATTGTGTACACACGCTCGGAATTTCCGACAACAAGGTTTGTTTTCGGAAAATTTGAGAACCTGCTCTCAAACATTTGTTGTCAGAAATTCCGACAGCAAATGTCCGATGGAGCATACACACGGTCGGAATTTCCGACAACAAGCTCAAATCGAACATTTACCGTCGGAAAATCCGACCGTGTGTACGAGGCATACGTTTTAAATGAACACAACAGGTGGAAAGTTCAGAGAAGGGCAACCAAACTGAAAAGGCATGAAGCTGTGAAGAAAGATTAGCTGAACTAAGACCCCTATCACACCGGGGCGGTTTTCAGGCACTTTAGCGCTAGAAATAGCCTCTGCAAAGCGACTGAAAACCGCCTCCCATTCATTCTAGTGTGTCTTCCCACACTAGGGCAGTGCGCTTGCGGGACGTTCAGAAAAGTCCTGCAAACAGCATCTTTGGGGCGGGTTGGGAGTGCTGTATTTAGCGCTCCCAAAACGCCCTGCCCATTAGAATGAACGGACATCGATTTCAAATCGCCTTAAAAGCGATTTGAAAGCGATGCAAAATGGGCTTTTATAACCCTTTTTTGGGGTTAAAAGCGTCTGAAAAGTGGCGCAAAAGCGCTGCTTAAACAGCGATAAAGTGCCACTAAAATGAGCGGCGCTTTAGCACTAGCGGCCATCGCTTTCAGTGTAAAGGCAGCCTTAAATGTATTCTCTCTTGAGAAGAGGAGATTAAGGGAGGATATGATTAACAAGTATAAATACATAAATGGTCCATATAGTGCAGTGGTTCTCAACCTCAGTCCTCAAGTACCCCCAATGGGCCATGTTTTGGGAACTTGCTTTAGATAAAATAGCTCTTATCAATACCATGTCATTGATATTGATTTAAATCAGCTGTGCAAAGTAAATGAAAACCTGAAAACGTGGCCGTTGGGAGTACTTGAGGACTGAGGTTATTCACCTTTATGTCATCAAAGAGAACAAGGGAGCACTCCTCTGAAGGAAAAGAGATTTAACCTCCAAATACGGAAAGGTTTCTTCTAGGGCTGTTACTGATTAAAATTTCGATTAATTGATTTTTTTTTTAATCGATTAATCGACTAATTTCGATTAATTATAACGCACAATTTTTACAATTTTTGTACTGTAATGTCCACATCTGCCCCCATACTGTAATGTCCACATCTGCCCCCATACTGTAATGTCCACATCTCCCCCCATACTGTAATGTCCACATCTGCCCCACATACTGTAATGTCCACATCTGCCCCACATACTGTAATGTCCACATCTCCCCCCATACTGTAATGTCCACATCTCCCCCCATACTGTAATGTCCACATCTCCCCCCCATACTGTAATGTCCACATCTCCCCCCCATACTGTAATGTCCACATCTCCCCCCATACTGTAATGTCCACATCTCCCCCCATACTGTAATGTCCACATCTCCCCCATACTGTAATGTCCACATCTCCCCCATACTGTAATGTCCACATCCCCCCCATACTGTAATGTCCACATCTCCCCCCATACTGTAATGTCCACATCTGCCCCCCATACTGTAATGTCCACATCTCCCCCCCATACTGTAATGTCCACATCTCCCCCCCATACTGTAATGTCCACATCTCCCCCCCCCCATACTGTAATGTCCACATCTCCCCCCATACTGTAATGTCCACATCTCCCCCCATACTGTAATGTCCACATCTCCCCCCCCCCCATACTGTAATGTCCACATCTCCCCCCCCATACTGTAATGTCCACATCTCCCCCCATACTGTAATGTCCACATCTCCCCCCATACTGTAATGTCCACATCTCCCCCCCCCCCCATACTGTAATGTCCACATCTCCCCCCATACTGTAATGTCCACATCTCCCCACCCCCCCCCCATACTGTAATGTCCACATCTCCCCCCATACTGTAATGTCCACATCTCCCCCCCATACTGTAATGTCCACATCTCCCCCCATACTGTAATGTCCACATCTCCCCCCCATACTGTAATGTCCACATCTCCCCCCCCCTCCCCCATACTGTAATGTCCACATCTCCCCCCATACTGTAATGTCCACATCTCCCCCCATACTGTAATGTCCACATCTCCCCCCCATACTGTAATGTCCACATCTCCCCCATACTGTAATGTCCACATCTCCCCCCCCATACTGTAATGTCCACATCTCCCCCCATACTGTAATGTCCACATCTCCCCCCATACTGTAATGTCCACATCTCCCCCCCTACTGTAATGTCCACATCTCCCCCCCATACTGTAATGTCCACATCTCCCCCCATACTGTAATGTCCACATCTCCCCCCATACTGTAATGTCCACATCTCCCCCCCCCCCATACTGTAATGTCCACATCTCCCCCCCATACTGTAATGTCCACATCTCCCCCATACTGTAATGTCCACATCTCCCCCCATACTGTAATGTCCACATCTACCCCCCCCCCATACTGTAATGTCCACATCTCCCCCCATACTGTAATGTCCACATCTCCCCCCTGTAATGTCCACATCTCCCCCATACTGTAATGTCCACATCTGCCCCCATACTGTAATGTCCACATCTCCCCCCATACTGTAATGTCCACATCTCCCCCCATACTGTAATGTCCACATCTCCCCCATACTGTAATGTCCACATCTCCCCCCATACTGTAATGTCCACATCTCCCCCATACTGTAATGTCCACATCTCCCCCATACTGTAATGTCCACATCTCCCCCCCCATACTGTAATGTCCACATCCACCCCCCCCCCATACTGTAATGTCCACATCTCCCCCCCATACTGTAATGTCCACATCTCCCCCCATACTGTAATGTCCACATCTCCCCCCCATACTGTAATGTCCACATCTCCCCCCCATACTGTAATGTCCACATCTCCCCCCATACTGTAATGTCCACATCTCCCCCCACTGTAATGTCCACATCTCCCCCCCCCCATACTGTAATGTCCACATCTCCCCCCCCCCCATACTGTAATGTCCACATCTCCCCCCCTGTAATGTCCACATCTCCCCCATACTGTAATGTCCACATCTCCCCCCCATACTGTAATGTCCACATCTCCCCCATACTGTAATGTCCACATCTCCCCCCCCCCCCATACTGTAATGTCCACATCTCCCCCCCCCCCATACTGTAATGTCCACATCTCCCCCATACTGTAATGTCCACATCTCCCCCATACTGTAATGTCCACATCTCCCCCCATACTGTAATGTCCACATCTCCCCCCTGTAATGTCCACATCTCCCCCCCCATACTGTAATGTCCACATCTCCCCCCCCCATACTGTAATGTCCACATCTCCCCCATACTGTAATGTCCACATCTCCCCCCCCATACTGTAATGTCCACATCCCCCCCACCCCCCCATACTGTAATGTCCACATCTCCCCCCATACTGTAATGTCCACATCTCCCCCCATACTGTAATGTCCACATCTCCCCCCATACTGTAATGTCCACATCTCCCCCCCCCCATACTGTAATGTCCACATCTCCCCCCATACTGTAATGTCCACATCTCCCCCCCCCATACTGTAATGTCCACATCTCCCCCCATACTGTAATGTCCACATCTCCCCCCATACTGTAATGTCCACATCTCCCCCCCATACTGTAATGTCCACATCTCCCCCCATACTGTAATGTCCACATCTCCCCCCCCCCCACTGTAATGTCCACATCTCCCCCCCCCACCCCCCCATACTGTAATGTCCACATCTCCCCCCCCATACTGTAATGTCCACATCTCCCCCCCCCCCATACTGTAATGTCCACATCTCCCCCCATACTGTAATGTCCACATCTCCCCCCATACTGTAATGTCCACATCTCCCCCCATACTGTAATGTCCACATCTCCCCCCCCCATACTGTAATGTCCACATCTCCCCCCATACTGTAATGTCCACATCTCCCCCCCCCCCCATACTGTAATGTCCACATCTCCCCCCCCATACTGTAATGTCCACATCTCCCCCCCTGTAATGTCCACATCTCCCCCATACTGTAATGTCCACATCTCCCCCCCCCCCCCCCATACTGTAATGTCCACATCTCCCCCCCCCCCCATACTGTAATGTCCACATCTCCCCCCATACTGTAATGTCCACATCTCCCCCCATACTGTAATGTCCACATCTCCCCCATACTGTAATGTCCACATCTCCCCCATACTGTAATGTCCACATCTCCCCCATACTGTAATGTCCACATCTCCCCCATACTGTAATGTCCACATCTGCCCCATACTGTAATGTCCACATCTGCCCCCATACTGTAATGTCCACATCTGCCCCACATACTGTAATGTCCACATCTGCCCCACATGTTCACATCTGCCCCACATACCGTAATATTCACATATATGATTGTCTGCTCTGTCCGGAATAGACAGCAGGCAGACCCGTCCGTCCGCAGAGTAGACGGCACAAGCAGGCGGGTGATGATGACGTCAGCGCGCCGCTACTAAGCCGCCGCCGGGTGGGCCAAGATGGCTGCCGCTCCGGAGCTAGGCCGAAGCCGCGGCTTTTCCTCTGGGCGAGACCGCGGAGCTCAATCGGCGGATCGTCTTCGATCAAAATCATTTTGATCGATCAAAGAAATTAACGATTAATCAAACAATTAATCGTTAATTTCCGCAGCCCTCAGACCAAACTTGTGTTAATCCCAACTGGTGACCATTAGGGCCAGGAATAAAGGTGATGGGAAATGCTAAATATTACAGTTGTCACCAGAGCAGAGATAGAGGAGAAATCCAATGAGGACACCTGTCCTGGTCTCCCAGTCATTAAACTCAGTCATTCCCTTCTCTATCTAATACAACAAAAAGAGAAAACGATTTGGCTTTAGATATACTTTAGGTGCAGTGGCTAACTAGTTGAAACTCTTGCCATGCTCTTCTGGGGGCCCTGAGTCTAAAGGCCCATACACACGATCAGACTTTTTGACAACCAACATGCAAATTAGCTGTTTTGGACCAACATCCGACCGTGTGTACGCTCCATCGGACCAACTTTTTCCAGGTTTCATCTGACTTTTGTTGGCTGTGCGAACGGACCAACTTTCTGCCAACAAAAGTCTGATGGACCAAAGTCCGACCGTGTGTACACAAAACCAACAGACTTTTGTACAAACCAATGCAGAACCAATGCAAAAGATCAGACAACAATACAGAAGTTGACCAAAGGTGGCGGTAAAGAGCAGAAAAACCAAGTGATTTGGTGAAAGTTGGCTGAAAAAAGTCCTGCCGTGTGTATGCAATACCAACTTGGGGCCAACGCCCTTTGGACAAAAATCCACAGAAAAGTTGGTCCACGGTCCGATCGTGTGTATGAGGCTTAAGATTCACTTGGAACACTATCGGTGCCCCTTATATAATTCTGGGCAGGTCATGAATTCTGGGTTATAAAGTGTATCTAAACCCAAGTACAAAAATATAACACATTGCAGCATACCATTTCTTAGATGTGGGGGCTGCATTATGGCCACATGGCCATCTTAGGTCACTGATGTCACAAGTAACCTTGTCTCCAGTGTGTGTCAGCTGCAGGGCAGGGAATATCCCACCGACAGTTCATTGTCCCAAACCTGGTCAAACACAAGCTCATCCCTAGTTGTCACCCTAGGACAGGAAGACAGATAGGACTACAGAACACTTCCCCTCTCCTTTTTTAGAACATAGTCAGGATAGCCGTGAACAATGTAACCGATGCAGCACAGGAAGTAATCAGCTCACTAGATTTATGCCAGGCTCAACATATGTTGTTGCACCAAATATACACTATGTTACCAAAAGTATTGGGACGCATGCCTTTACATGCACATGAACATTAATGACATCCCATTCTTAGTCTGTAGGGCTCAATATTGAGTTGGCCCACACTTTGCAGCTATAACAGCTTCTGTTTAGGAGTGTGTCTATGGGAATGTTTGACCATTCTTCCAGAAGCACATTTGTGAGGTCAGGCACTGATGTTGGCGAGAAGGCCAGGCTCTCAGTCTCCGCTCTTATTCATCCCAAAGGTGTTCTATCGGGCTGAGGTCGGGACTCTGTGCAGGCCAGTCAAGTTCCTCCATCCCAAACTCACTCATCCATGTCTTTATGGACCTTGCTTTGTACACTGGTGTGCAGTCATGTTGGAACAGGAAGGGGCCATCCCCAAACTGTTCCCACAAAGTTGGGAGCATGAAAGTGCCCAAAATGTCTTGGTATGCTGATGCTTTAGGAGTTCCCTTTACTGGAACTAAAGGGCCAAGCCCAACCCCTGCAAAACAACCCCCTGCACCATAATCCATCCCCCCTCCACCAAATAATTTGGACCAGTGCACAAAGCAAGGTCCGTAAAGACATGGATGAGCGAGTTTGAAGTGGAGGAACTTGACTGGCCTGCACAGAGTCCCGACCTCAGCCCGATAGAACACCTTTGGGATGAATTACAGCGGAGACTGCTAGCCAGGCCTTCTCGCCAACATCAGTGCCTGACCTGACTAATGTGCTTCTGGAAGAATGGTCAAACATTCCCATAGACACACTCCTAAACCTTGTGGACAGCTCTCCCAGAATAGTTGAAGCTGTTATAGCTGCAAAGGGTGGGCCAACTCAATATTGAACCCTACAGACTATGGCTGGGATGCCATTAAAGGTCATGTGCGTCAAAAGGCAGTTTCCCCAATACTTTTGATAATATTGTGTATATAATAGGACAAGAAGATAGATAGGACTACAGAACACCTTCCCTCTCCTTTTTTTTTCTAGAATATAAGCAGAAGGTGTTCTGTAGCCCACAAAGAAACAATGTAACTTATGCAGCACCGTTTACTGTGCATCCGAAAAGTATTCACAGCGCTTCACATTTGTTATGTTACAGCCTTATTACAAAATGGATTAAATTCATTATTTTCCTCAAAATTTCACAAACCATACCCCATGATGACAACGTGGAAGAAGTTTGTTTGAAATCTTTGCAAATGTATTAAAAATAAAAAAAATCCCATGTACAGAAGTATTCACAGCCTTTGCTCAATACTTTGTTGAAGAGCCTTCAGCACCAATTACAGCCTCAAGTCTATTTTAGTATGATGCTACAAGCTTGGCACACCTATTTTTGGCAGGTTCTCCACATTCTTCTTTGCAGGACCTCTCAAGCTCCATCAGGTTGGATGGGGAGTGTCGGTGTACAGCTATTTTCAGATCTCACCAGAGATGTTCAATTGGGTTCAAGTCTGGGCTCTGGCTGGGCCACTCGAGGACATTCACAGAGTTGTCCCGTAGCCACTGCTTTGTTATCTTGCCTGTGTGCTTAGGGTCATTGTGCTGTTGGAAGATGAACCTTCACCCCAGTCTGAGGTCCAGAGCGCTCTGGAGCAGGTTTTAATCAAGGATGTCTCTGTACATTGCTGCATTTATCTTTCCCTTGATCCCGACTAGTCTCCCAGCTCCTGCCACTGAAAGACATCCCACAGCATGATGCTGCCACCACCATTCTTCACTGTAGGGATGGTATTGGCCAAGTGATGAGCGGTGCCTGGTTTCCTCCAGACATGACGCTTACCAAAGAGTTCAATCGTTATTTCATCAGACCAGAGAATTTTGTTTCTCATGGTCTGAGAGTCCTTCAGGTGCCTTTTGACAAACTCCAGGCGGGCTGTCATGTGCCTTTTACTAATGAGTGGCTTCCGTCTGGCAACTCTACCACAAAGGACTGATTGGTGGAGTTCTGCAGAGATGGTTGTTCTTCTGGAAGTTTCTCCTCTCTCCACAGAGAAATGCTGGAGCTCTGTCAGAGTGACCATCAGGTTCTTGGTCACCTCCCTGACAAAGGCCCTTCTCCCTTGATCGCTCAGTTCGGCTGAGCAGCAAACTCTAGGACGAGTCCTGGTGGTTCCAAACTTCTTCCGTTTTACAGATGATGGAGGCCACTGTGCTGATTGGGACCTTCAATGCTGCAGAAATGATTCTGTACTCTTCCCCAGATCTGTGCCTCCATACAATCCTCTCTCGGAGGTCTACAGACAATTTCTTGGACTTCATGGCTTGATTTGTGCTCTGACATGCACTGGTAAGGCCCCTTTCACACGGGACGGATCCAAAAACGGATGGATGAAAAACGGACATACGGTCCGCATGTGTGAAAGGGGCCTAACTGTGGGGCCTTATATAGACAGGTGTGTGCCTTTCCAAATCATGTCCAATCAACTGAATTTACCACAGGTGGACTCCAATCAGGTTGTAGAAACATCTCAAGGATGATCAGTGGAAAGAGGAGACACCTGAGCTCAATTTTGAGTGTCATGGCAAAAACTGTGAATACTTATGTACATGTGATTTTTTTTTTTTTTTCTTTTCTATTTTTAATGGACGTGCACACTGAAATATTTTGTTTCAGAATTTCGGTTTCGTCCAAAAAATAAATTTATCCGTAAATTCATTTTTATTTTGTTTCAGTAAAAAATTCATTTGTATGAAAACCTGAATTAATTAAGGTCAAATCTGTCAATTGAAGGCTTATGGTGTCTGCCAGATGTTCTAAGAAGATTTGACGAAGCAGCTAAACTGTACGACGCCGCGATCGCACATTTCCGGTCGAATGCCCTGCCCACAAGCTATAGCAGAATTCTAATGTTGTTTGACTAGAAATAATTATAATTATTAATTATAATTACTAGCAGGGGTCAAGTCCTGGAGAAAAAAGTGTGGGAACTCCCACCCAAGATCCACTCCCCCCACCAAAAAAAAAAATGATACGCTCCTATGCACGAACGCTTCAAAAGTGGTATTTTTCATCCAATTTTTGTATTGTGTGTATGAAGCTTAACTGTTAGTACATAAAAAAAACAATCCTCAATAAACATAAATACGGTAATTCTCTGAATAATCAGCATTCATTCAATTGTGCTTCCATGCAAATGTGAACATCATGTTCTGATCTTTATTGGGGAATTTTATTTTGTATATCGAGTGTTTATGTGGTGAGTTTACACTTTTCATTGAACAGAGTTTGGATAACACAGGGTTAAACGGAAAGGTCATAAATGAACTGCACATTATCTGGACAGAAGGCTTGGGGAGATAGTGATGTGTTCCTGCTTAGGAGATGTATGTTATCTTGGGGGGCTGCAAACTCTGCAGGGCTCCAACACACACTCGCTGCTATTCCAACCCTTCACATATTTCCACATAAACTTCCCTCCTGGCATTAAACTTTGCCAGGTATTGTGCTCAGCTTACCACCCCAAACTGATGTTCCTCCCTCAGCTCACCTCTCTCCCTGCATGTCCTGTGAGCAGAATAGCTGTGCTCCTCCTCTGGGTTCTCTCATCATATGGCACTGAAGATAGAGGAGGGGGGGTTCAGCGGGACACACAGAGCAAGTATGCAGGAGACTGGGGAGACAGAAAATCAGGAGGGGCCGGCGGGGAGGAGCGCATCACAAGAGGTCTGACTAAATACAATCTCTTAGCAGCAGGGACCTGATCTACCTGTCAGCTAGCTGTGATTTGACAGGTAGATCGAAGGGGAAGCTGTCATGGGGCCCCCTACTGCAATGCCTGAATGGTCAGGTGTGCGGCACTTACTATTGCGAGCTGTGTCGGCAGCTGCTGGTGTAGCACCTGCCACACAGCTCACATACTTCAAAGTCTTGCAGGACACGGCTGCTAACGGGAACTGAGTTCCTGTTGTGGAAAAAGTACAGGAACTCCGTTCCCATGCGTTCCCGCAGGACTTGAGCCCTGATTACTAGTCAAACAACATTAGAATTCTTCTATAGCCTATGGAAGGAGCATTTGACCGTAAATGTCCACTCGCGGCGATCGTATGTTTTTAGCTGCTTTGTCGCATCTTAATGTCGAACGTTATTACCGCAGGTTCGATAGACACAAATCGTTATTGTCACCGTCATGTCGAATCTTCTATCTATCTATAGCGAACTGTTGTCGCAATGATAGGAAAATATAATGGATACGAAACTAAAGCAAATTTTTTATTTCGGATTCTGCCCGTTCGTTATCGTTTTGTTAAAATGAACATGAAAATTCCTGAAATTCTGGCGAAAATGCTTTCGCATAATACCGAATGCACAAAATTTTTAATACATTTGCAAAGATTTCAAACTTCTTTCACGTTGTCATTATGGGTGAATGTTTGTAGAATATTGAGGAAAATAATGAATTGAATCCATTTTGGAATTAGACTGTAACATAACAAAATGTGGAAAAAGTGAAGCGATGTGAATACTTTCCGGATGCACTGTACTGCTCGTAAATTAATTGCCTGTTATTGGATTACTCCCCATATTCCAACTAAGAAGCAATGGGTGGAACAGGTGAAAAACTAACATATCAACGCAGAAAAAATTTACTGTATGTGCTAGATGTTCCGAGCCTTGCACTACACCAATTGGTGATGAATAGACTCCTCCAGGGTTGAGGTCCTGTAGGGGAATTTGTGATTACTTATCACTTATTTCTTTGAGGACACTCTCTTCTTTAGCACTTAGGATGGTATATACTCTTTTTCCATTTTATTTTGTATTTTTTGTTTGAATTATTCATGGATTTTACTGTACATCTCCTTGTCGGTTTATGTAGTACACCAACTAAAATCATTTTGTATATCTCTGCTAATTGAACACTGTTTTATACTTATTGTACCACTTGTATCTGCAAGTTCATTCTAATGCCCCGTACTAGACATGTGCAATTCGTTTAGTTCCGAATTTGTTTTTTAATGAATTTTGACAAATTCGTTAATTCCGAATTTTGACAAATTCGTTAATTCCGAATTTTGACAAATTCGTTAATTCCGAATTTTGACAAATTCGTTAATTCAGAATTTTGACAAATTCGTTAATTCTGAATTTCCGAATTTTGACAAATTCGTTAATTCAGAATTTTGACAAATTCGTTAATTCCGAATTTCCAAATTTTGAAATTTCCGAAAATTCAGAATTTCCGAAATTTCAAAATTAGCGAAATTCGGATTTCCGAAATTCTAATTCTGAAAATTTGAAAATTCGGAAATTTTCGAATTTTAGGATTTCCGAATTTCTAATTTCCGAATTTCGGATTTTCTAATTTCCGAAAATTCGTAAACCCGAAAATCCGAAAATTCGGAAATTCAAAATTTGAAAATTCGGAAATCCGAAAATCAGAAATTCGGAAATTCGAAAATTTGAAAATTCGGAAATCCGAAAATCGGAAATTCGGAAATTTGAAAATTTGAAAATTCGGAAATCCGAAAATCCGGAAATTCAGAAATTTGAAAATTTCGGAAATCCGAAAATCCGAAATTCGGAATTCAGAAATTTGAAAATTTGAAAATTCTGAAATCCGAAAATCGGAAATTCGGAAATTTGAAAATTCGGAAATCCGAAAATCGGAAATTCGGAAATTTGAAAATTTGAAAATTCGGAAATCCGAAAATCCGAAATTCAGAAATTTGAAAATTCGGAAATTCGGAAAATCCGAAAAATAGAAATGTGAAAATTCCCGAAAATTCCAAATTCCGAATTTTCGAATTTCCGAATTTCCAAATTTTCGAACTTTAGATTTTCCGAATTTCCGAAAAAAGCAAAAAAACGAATGAAACGAAAACGAAAATGAACAAATTTTTTGTCAGTGCACATGTCTACCCCGTACACATGGTTGGAAATTCCGACCACAAAATCCATCTGATTTTTTCCGACGGATTTTGTCAGAAACTGGTGTTGCATACACACGGTTGGACAAAGTTGTGGGAAAAAAACGGAACTACGTAGAGGCTAGTAGCCAATAGCTTTGGTCTTGTAATTTGATCTGAGCATGCGTGGCACTTTGTCCGTCGGAAATTCTCGACACACACGATCGGAAAAAGTCCGATCAGATTTTGTTGTCGGAAAATTTGAGAGCAGGATCTCAAATTTTTTCCGTCGGAAATTACGACGGAAAAAGTCCGATGGAGCCCACACACGGGCGGATTTTCCGTCAACATGGTCCGATCGGACATTTTTTGTCGGAATTTCTGACCGTGTGTATGGAGCATAAGTGCATGTGAAATGCCATTTTTTGTGTGTGTTTGTATCCCTGCTGTGATGTACCTGCTGTTTTTTCTAAAATAAAAGTTTTTTCTGGTAAAGAAAAAAAAAAAAAAAAAAAACGTATGCAGCACAGGAACTAATCAGCACCCTAGATTTATGGCAGGATCAACATATGCTTTTGCACCAAACATATATAATAAAATGCTTTCAATTATATATTAAACAGACCAAAAGGGAGCGGAAGAGAAGTTCCCTACTAGAGTTTACATACATTATAAAGGAACAAATTAATTTTTTCTCATGCATTTTTTCAGGTCACATTTTTTTTTCCTGTTTTTTAAAAGAAGCCTTTATTTAATTTAAATTTGATTTTTGGTCTGCAGTGGATATCTGAGTACAACAGGAAGTGGTGTTATTACTACGCCTATATTAAAAAAAATCTCTGTTTATTTACAGTTGGCTTAGAAAACCTTTTAAAATGAATTAGAACCTATGAAAATAAAATCAGCTACAGTCTTAGCTTGCAGGAAATAAATAAAAGCAAAATATACAGAGGAAGTTCCAAAGAGGCTTAAAATGATTTATCTTATTAGGCAAATACTGGAGACACGGGCACCCGGCAATGCTGCATTGGTGGGATCTAAATTGAATCTAAATATAATCTAATGTAAAACACAGTTTATTGTTATTAATAGAGACAAATGGAAAAAAAAGTTACTTTGTGTTTGGTTTGCAGATTAAATCCAATACCACGTATCCCTTCCTGAACTACTATGCCTGGGCCTCTGACTCCTATGTGGCACTGGGTATACTGGGATTCTTCTTCTATGTGCTACTGGGCATCACTTCTCTACCATCAGTCAGCAATGCCGTTAACTGGCGGGAATTCCGCTTTGTACAGGTGAGTGTAAATTATATATGATACTTTCTGCCAAATCAGACAGGTCAGACTTTTTTATTATACATTGTATACTACAGTATGTGTGTGTTGTGTGTGTGTATGTGTGTATGTGTATACTGTGTGTGTATATTATATATATATATATATACACACATGTAGCAGCCATAACCCCCTGCGGGGCGGCCTTGACTTTTTGGGCTTACCAGTTACCTCTCCTTGTGGCTTGTCGATGACCTTCTAATGCCGCGTACACACGGTCGGAATTCTCGTCGAAAGAAGCTCTGATGGTTTTCCTGTCGAAATTCCGAATGAATTTCGCTCAAACTGTTTTGCCTACACACGGTCACACCAAATTCCGACGGTCTGTAACACAGCGGCATAAAACACGTTCGACAGCACTATAGAAGGGAAGTTTAATGCTTCTGAGCATGCGTCGAATTGTTTCCGAGCATGCGTCGGAATTTTGCGTGTCGGAATTGCATACACACGATCGGAAAATCCGATAGAAAGGATTTCCGTCTGAAAAATTGAGAACAGGTTCTCAATCCAAAGTCCGTCAGAGATTCCGACAGAAAAAGACCGATGGGCATACACACGGTCGGAAAATCCGTTGAAAAGCTCCCATCGGACTGTTTCCATCGGAAATTCCGACCGTGTGTACGCGGCATAAGGGTTCCCAGGGTTAGTACCCAACGACTTCAGATGTTGACACATAAAAGTCCTTTTGTAAAGGTTTTTATTCTGCAGTGGTAACATCCAACATAACAGTCTCTGATGGGAATAGAGGGCACGGGTGATAAACTCAGGCACTGAACTGCTGACATCCATTAAATGTCTCTAATCAACCCAGAGAGCAGCCGCTCGCAGCTGGGTGCTTCACTGCCGGATAGACCTCTAGCCAGAGGCCTAGCAGCCAACATGTGATCCGGAACTTTTGCAAAGTCTTTGCCACAGACTAGATTGTAACTGAAGATAAGTAGGAACCTTTCTCACAGTACCTGGAACATTCTCTGTCTCCTTGGCGATACTGTGGAAGTGTGGATTCTCTAGTGACCATACAACTCAGCTCCCAGGCTCTTAGTGAGCAGTCAGCTTGTTGGCCCTCCTCCGAAGAGTCCTCCCCTGGTCACTTGTACGAGTTGCCGTGTCCCTCCAATACCGAGAGCACACCGGGACGCCTTTAAATCCTCCTTCAGTTACTGGGCCTCGGAGCTACCGGTTCCGAGACTCAGGAACAGACGGATCCCTGCCCCAGACCATGAGGGCCTCTGGAGCTGATCGGAATGACCATACTTGTGGGATGGCAAACGCTCCTTGGCCCAGGACCCCTCGCGGGGCTACCCCGGTCCAGAACCAGGAATCAATACTGCATGCCAAACCCTGAACACGTGACTTCAGCACCTTAAATACCCCTTCCCAGACTACGCAGCAGGGCCAGACGCGCCCACTGATTGGCTCTGGGAAAGATTGGTACCTAAGACATCTAACAAGGCTTGGTTCTCGGTCTGTCATGGGTGCCTCACTGCACCTATGACCAGGCAGAACCCTGGTACAGCCCAGCCAGACTGATGCCAAAGTAAATCCTGTACAATTAACCCCAGAACTCCATTACAGTTCTGAGCAAAAACTAAATTTTCACTGATAGCGCACACTTGGTGAAGTGTGACCGCTACATACAGTATCTCACAAAAGGGAGTACACCCCTCACATTTTGTAAATATTTTATTCTATCTTTTCATGTGACAACACTGAAGAAATTACACTTTGCTACAATGTAAAGTAGTGAGTGTACAGCTTGTATAACAGTGTAAATTTGCTGTCCCCTCAAAATAACTCAACACACAGCCATTAATGTCTAAACCGCCAGCAACAAAAGTGAGTACACCCCTAAGTGAATATTTCCAAATTGGGCCCAATTAGCCATTTTCCCTCCCCGGTGTCATGTGACTCATTACAAGGTCTCAGATGTGAATGGGAAGCAGGTGTGTTAAATTTGGTGTTATCACTCTCACTCTCTCATACTGGTCACTGGAAGTTCAACATGGCACCTCATGGCAAAGAACTCTCTGAGGATCTAAAAAAAAATTTTGCTCTACATAAAGATGGCCTAGGCTATAAGAAGATTGCCAAGACCCTGAAACTGAGCTGCAGCACAGTGGCCAAGACCATAAAGCGGTTTAACAGGACAGGTTCCACTCAGAACAGACCTCGCCATGGTCGACCAAAGAAGTTCAGTGCACGTGCTCAGCGTCATATCCAGAGGTTGTCTTTGGGAAAAAGACATATGAGTGCTGCTGTAAAATACAATTATGCCCCATACACACGGTCGGATTTTCCGATGGATTTTGTCCTATCGGACAATGTTGTCGGAAATTCCGACCGTGTGTAGGCTCCATCGGACAGTTTCCATCGGATTGTCCGACGGACAAAGTCCTATCTCCTGCTGGATAGATTTTCCGACAACAAAGTCCGATCAAACCAATTCCGATCGTGTGTAGCGAATTCCGACGGACAAAGTGCCACACATGCTCAGATCACATTACAAGACCAAAGCTATTGGCTACTAGCCTCTACGTAGTCCCGTCGTAGGCAACAAACGTCACCACGTTCAGAATGATCGGATTTTCCAACAACTTTGTCCGACCGTGTGTATGCAACACCAGTGTCGGACTAAATCCGTCGGACCAAATCCGATGGATTTGGTGGTCGGATTTTCCGACCGTGTGTATGGGGCTTTACACAGACTACTAAACCAGGGAAGGGACACACTCACCAATTCTCACCAAGTCTGCAAACCAAATGTCAACAATAATTAATACAAATAAAGATTTTATACAAATTAATTAAAAGTATAAAACTTCTATTTATAAAGAAAAATATAGAGAAAAATAATATTATCCAAGTTTTATAATTTCCCTTTAAAAAGACTATAAACCCCTTTAAATGGAGAAGTTACAAGTTTGTATCAATACACGGCTCTTGCTCAGTGTAGTCTCAATAGAATATTGTATAACAAATGATGCTGCATTTTTTAATTCAATTAGGAACTTCAACCTAATTAAAAAGTACAATAACATTTTAAAATAGGGTTTTCTGGAACTGGCGAGTTTCTGCTGGATCTTTTTGGAATTACTAATACAACTAATTAACACTTTCATTTCCTTTACTGGTAATGGAATAACAACTAATCTAAAGAGCAGCAACTTTTAGAACCGTTTGCACCCCTCTATGTTCCAATAACATTTTGTCTGAATGTCTTAAAGCCAAACTTCAGACAAATAAAAAATGATCCCTTGCAGTGGGGCTGTGCCTGCACTGCAAGAGTTAATTGCTTCTTTAACTACTTTCCTACTGGGCACTTTTACCCCCTTCTTGCCCAGGCCAATTTTCAGCTTTCAGCGCTGTCGCACTTGCATTGACAATTGCGCGGTCATGCAACACTATACCCAAATTTAATTTTTATCTTTTTTTTTTTAGACAGATTTTTGCTGGTGGTTTTCAATTAACACTGAGTTTTATTTGTTTCTGTTAGAAATTTTGTAAATAAGTAATTTTTCTCCTTCACTGATGTGCGCTGATGAGGCGGCACTGATGGGCACTGATGAGGAGACACTAATATGCAGCACTGATGGGCACTGATGGGTGGAACTTCCAGATAGCAAGGATAACTTGCCACAAATTTGTGGCAGTGTTGAATTGTAAGTCTGTTAACTTGCTGCCCATTTTCATTGGCAAGTTCTACACTTGCAGAGCACTTGAAGCACAAGTTCTAGTTGACACATTTCCAATTTTGCAGCAAATTTGCGTGGCAAGTCTCTAGCAAGAGCAAAGTTGCAGTGGTGAGTCTACAGCAAGAGCTCTACAAGGCTACAGCATGAAAATGCAGCCACAGTGACCCCTGCGGGGGGAGGAATATTGCACAACATACCTGAACCAAAACTTGCAGCAGACTTGCAGATTGTTTTCAAAGAAAGTTGATCTGGTCATGCAATGTGGACTTGCTGCAATTGTGCAACAAACTTGTGAAGCCCGGTAAGTCTAGCAATGCTTGGAAAGTCATTTTGAAACTTGCAGCATAATTGCTTGCTATCTGGAACCGATATGCAGCACTGATGGGCACTGATATGCAGCACTGATGGGCACCGATAGGCGGCACTGATAGGTGGCACTGATGGGCACTGATTCGTATGTCGTCATCCCAGAACAATAGAACCACCCCATCACCGTAATTTGCCTATATGGCAGGTGGATACATTTAGGTGAACAAAAAAAGGACATATACTTACATAATCCTCCGGTCCTTCCGACAGCTAGGCTGGTCTCCGCAGTGTCTGCCCCTTCTGCACTGGACATGAGGACACCGAGGGACAGTCCACAACTGGATTGTGGGGGAGTACCACGTGAGTAAAATTGTTTCTCCTCTCCCCTAGACAAAACAAGCTTTTTTTTTACCTCAACTTAAATCACTCTAAGATCTTGCTGTGGGTATCGCTATTGACTTTCAGTGGAAGGGTGATATGCTCTCACTGCGCATCTATCCCACTTGATCCTTAAAGTGGGATGCCCCCTAAAATTTTTATTTTAAAAGTCAGCAGCCCCCCCCCCTGAACCAGAGGCAGATGCATGATCCGGTAGCAGAGGACCCGATTAGTATCTAGCTATGTCTCCGTTGCTTTCTCCCCTCCTCCCCCCCTCTCTTCCCCCTCTTTCCTTCCTTCTTCCCCCTCCTGCCCCCCCCCCCCCCTTCCCCTTCCCCCCCCCTTTTTTTTTTCCCTTCCTCCCCCCCCCTCTCCCCCTTCACCTACCCTCCTCCCCTCCTTCAGATGTTTCCTCATCTTTTCCCTCAGCTACTCCCTTCCTCCCCCTTAATATACCCTTCATGGATATTGCTAGTTCAGGATGTAAGAACATAATTCCGACAATTGCAATTTGACTACGAGGCTACCAGCCAATGTGTGTGCGATGGAAATTTGTGCATCGACAATTTGCTTTACTTATATGTACTGTACGCTGACCTGTATGTATTTAATTTAAATAAAGTACACCATTTGTTAAAAGTCAGCAGCTACAAATACTGTAGATGCTGACTTTTAATAATTGGACACTTACCTGTCCCAGGGTCCAGCGAAGCGAGGGAACAAAGCCCCCCCTTGTTCCCCGCTCCGCTCGCGGCACCGGCATTCTTACTGTGGGCACCCACTGCGCATGCGCGAGCCGCGCCGCGCGCCGTGATACGACGCTCAGTCATCTGGGACACGTGACAGGTCTCAGATGACTGTGCGGCGCAGAGGGGAAGTGATGTCAGTGCCCGGGCACTGAAGGTGGCAGACTACGAGGGACCCCCTAGCAACAGGCATTTAGAGGTGAGTAAAACATTTTTTTTCTTCCAATTATTTATTTTTTATTTTTTTTATGATTTCTAAGCAATTTTTTTTTTTTTTTTTTTGGTGGAAACACCACTTTAAGACTTAGGACCTAGATTTAAATTAACACTGCTCATACTCTCTAACCCCAAGTCATTACAATATCATGGGCATGGGTGGAAAAACAGCCATACATGCTCCTGCTTGATTGAGTCTACACCACTAATGAATGACTAAATGATGCAAACCATAGACAATTATACCGTATAATTATGATCTCGCAGAGCACTCGTCATTATGACATAATTGTCTTTAGGACTTAGTCTAATTAATGGTAATTATGTCCTGATGATGTGACACATTGCTTTTTTATATAATAAAATTTCACCCATTGAGCAATTCACTCTCTGACCACACGTTCGCTAAAGTGAACAGTTAAACCTGCAGAAGAGACCCACTCATGATGAAGGTGAGCTGCTGGGATGCAGTTTCCAAATGTATGTCTTCCCTATAGGTTACCTACCTTGGATAAATGAGAAAGCATCAGATGTAACCTTAGAACTTGACTTTTTCCATTCTTTGTAGACTACTATGTATTTAACACTGGTTTGACAACTATACTTCTGGTATTTGTCTAAAACTGTGAATGTCTAATGCATTGTAATCTATAATAGCCTTGTCAAGTCAAAATAGGCACGCGCATAGGGTGTGCCAGATGCGCCTGGGCACACCTTAATCCAGGGGTCGGCAGCGCCTCAATCGTGATCTACCTGTCAGTTGTGGAAAGGTGACGGGTAGACTGCTATCCTTCCTACCGACCACCGGTACCAATCACTCGCTGTGTTCATTCACACCCCAAGAATAGTAAACTGTGTTTACTATGCTTTAGTTTGAGAATGAACAGGACGCTGCTCAGTACAGAGCACTTTCAATTCATTTGACCAGTGCAGCTGAGGCTGCAGAGAAAGGGACTGGGGAATCTCTGTCCTCAGTCCTTTTCTTTTGTCCCAAATGTGAGACATCAGGAGTCTGTTTAGATCCCTAGTATTTCACCAAAGCCCCCCGAAGGGTCTCCTAAAAAAATAAAAAAAAATAAAAAATACTAAAAAATATTGTAAAAATAAACAAAAAAAAATAAAATTGTAAAAATAATAAAAAAACAAAAAAAAAACCTACCAATACCACGTACACACGACCGGACTTTTCGACAGCAAAGGTCCAACGGAATGAATCCGTCGGACCATCCGATCGTGTGTGGGCTCCATTGGACCTTTGCTGTCCGAAAATCTGACGGACTTTAGAAATAGAACATGTTTCAAATTTTTCTGCTGGAACTCTGCCGGACCCAGTTCCTATCGAGAAATCCGTTCGTCTGTGTGCTAGTCAGATGGACAAAAAACAAAGCTAGGGCAGCTATTGGCTACTGGCTATGAACTTCCTTATTCTAGTCCGGGCGGAAGTCATCACGTTCAAATCCGTTGGACTTTGGTGTGATTGTGTGTGGCCAAGTCTGTTCATTCGGAAAGTCCGTTGGAACTCCGCCGAAAGTCCGTCGGGAAGACCGTCGGACCTAGTCCATCGAAAAGTCCAGTCGTGTGTCTGCGGCATAACACTTCCATAGCTGTACTGACACCAATCTTTGCCGTACTGACTGACACATCCACTGTTCTACTGACACAAATCTCTGCTCTACTGACCCATTCCATGTTTTAATACATTTTAAAGTGTGTGTGTGTGTGTGTCTGTGTGAGTTTAAATATACTGTGTGTGCGTGTGTGTATATATACAAGCTTTGGGGTGCACACCCTAACGCAATAGGCTGCGCACACCTATGCAAGTCAACCTGTGGATGTACTATCAGTTGAAATTCAGTGACAACATTGAAACACAAAGTGAAATGTTGAGGATTCCGAAGGACCCCTTCAACTGATTGAGTGAAACGGCATTAAAGTGTATGTAAAGCCAGTGTATGTCTTTCAGCTTTTTAATAGAATGTGGAAGGTTTAGAACCTCTGTCAGGTTTTATTGCTATAAAGAGTCGAAGCTGTTATAGCTGCAAAGGGTGGGCCAACTCAATATTGAACCCTACGGATTAAGACTGGGGTACTATTAAAGTTCATCATGTGTGTGTAAAGGCAGGCGTCCCAATACTTTTGGCTATAAAGTGTACATTCTGCTGGAGAGCTTGCTCTTTTGAAAAACAACAGATTTGCTGGCCAGACCACCAGATGGAAGAAAGAAAGTTTAAAAAATAAAAAAAAATAAAGCAGCCATCACTTCCAAGAATTGGTAAGCTGTAGTATAATAAATGTTTGTATGTTGGATTTAATACGGCTTTAGGTCCTACATTTTACAAGGAAATGACAGCTCACAATGGTCATATCTTCATCGGGTCTCTTTGCAGTTTTGCTAAATGCCTTATTCATTTTTTGTATTATCTTTGCAGTCCAAACTGGGTTACCTGACGCTGGTCCTCTGCACAGCACACACCCTGGTCTATGGTGGAGACAGATTCATCTATGGTGCCTTCTATCGGTGGTATCTCCCCCCGGCGTTTGTCATCTCTTTGATCATCCCATGTGCCGTGCTGGCCATGAAATTCATCCTCATCATTCCTTGCATGGATCAAAGAATCACCAGAATCCGGCAGGGCTGGGAAAGCAAAGCCAAGGGTTAATGGGACCCAGATCATAAAGACAATGATTAAAATGATTCAGCCATCCGCTGGCCAACTTCCAGGACGAAGGACAAGCTTATGCCTACAAATAACGTCTTTTTTAGGAAGAGCTGTCCAGATAACACTGTTGAGATATTCAGTAAAGCAATGCAAAAGAAATTGAGGCTGTGCAAAGCTTTAAAGCCTATAGCAGCCAATCATATACCAACTTTTATGATCTGACACCCGATTGGCTACTTTGGGCTATGCCTTTTATACAAGGTCATTGGATATTTTTTACCATTTTGTTAAAGAACAAGTGCACTTTTATGTTAAAAAATAACTGCTGAGTTGTTCCTGACCAATAGCCAGCCAGTTGATCCAATGGGGTTGATTAAGGGCCGCCATTAGAAATCATGGGGGACCCTACAGCCTACCTGACAGGCCCTGATGGGGGAAAAGCAAGGGGCAGGGCTGGCATAAGTCTGACGGATGGCACTGCTGACCAATCAGACTCATCTTGGTCCCCAGCCAAACCTGGGTCCCCCTCCTGACCCGATGGGACCTGGGCTCAGTACAGGAGGGCTGGTTGTACTTGGGTGGATTTACTAAAGGCAAGTAGGTTGTTTATATTGCAGTTGCACTTTCCATTGGAATTTTCCCCAGAGCGTAGTGCATTTGGTAAAGTTTAATTTTTCAAGGAATATCCAATCATGTGCAAGGAAAATAAACAAACTGTATTTTGCTTGCACATGATTGGATGATGGAAGACACCTCATTCACTATGCTCTGGAACAGCCAATTGCTTTTAGTAAATCAACCCCAATGGCAGCAAACCTAAAATCATCAGTCCTGCACAGTGCATGCCTCAGTGAAATACCTGAACGTATGTCTGTGATGGTTCTCAGTTATGCCAGTCATGGTATATCTGGCAGTAGTTGGTGACATTCAGGTGAACTTGTTCTATATTTTTGAAGATGTTTCGCAACTCATATTATAAACCACTTTTTGTCAGTTCTAATGAGTGTACAGTAGTATCCTATAATACTTATCGCCATCTAGTGGCCAAATGCAATATGTTCTGTTTTAAATGAATAGAAAATATTCAGTCAGCACAGGAAAAATTGTAAACCCTCACCTTGTAAAACAACCCATTCAGTTTAAAATAGAAATGAAAGGCAAAACATTTGTGTATAGATATATAACATATTATAAATACCTTTTTTTGCTTTTTTTATAAATAACATTCCTCTGTTCTCAGCTGCATAAGAGCTGGGGGAGGAGAAACAGCAGCACACTGATCTTGAGTTGAGTTGCATCTTGATATAGTGCGGTCCTTTACCCCGTAGGGTCCCAACGTGCTTACATCTTCAAAGTGAATGGCTGTGCAGCAAGGGCGTGTCAGCACAAGTCTGATCATTGGAGGAGAGCAGGCTAAGTTCCCAGCACAGTTAGAGAACTGACCACTGTGTACCAGTTTTTAGTAGGAAAGCAGAGGGTCTGGCAGGAACACCAGGGATTTCAAACAAAGTAAAGAATACAAAGAGAACAGGATACATTTACTTACAAATATATGGTACAGTAGGCACATATCAGGAATATGAAAGGTTGGGTTTACATAACATTCATTTTTCTTTGCACCATTTACACCATTCACAACTATTATACTTTCAATGCATTGGGCTTTTTTTTTTTTATAAATACACCCCAAAGTGTTAGGCCGGGTTCACACTAGCTGCAGCCGTGGCTTACAGCATGGGGTCCGGTGCGTGTCTGTTCACCATTTCAGGTGCGAATTAGGCCTGATTTTTTTGGCTGAATCAGACCAGAAGATGCACAGGACTCTTCTCCAATATGGACTGCAGCTGCCCCGGAGCTGTGTGAACCGACTCCATTGAGAGCCGTTCATCCTGTCATGCGAATTGGATGCGGAGAAACCCGCAGAGCCGTTCATCCTGTCATGCGAATTGGATGCAGAGAAACCCGCATCCAATTTGCATCAGTGTGAACCCAGCCTTACTGTGTGGGATATACATCAGAAAAAAAAATGGAGAAAACACAAGAACACATTGTTTCACATAGTATTTCATTTCATTATTTGTCTTTATATAGAGGATTGCATTAAAGCTTTGTAAAATGGTGCACTTAAATACTTCAGATTTGTTTTGACATTTCAAATGAGATTTTAGTGATTGGGTTTACTTCTACTTTAAAGTAAAAAAAAAAGTTCTGTAAAAGTGCACTTATTCTTTATCTAAGCCATACCTTCCAACTTTTTAAGATGGGAGCGAGGGACACCTATTAGCAAATGTATGTAGGCATAGGACACACCCACTGCCACGCCCCCTTAAAGGAGAATTATACAAAAAAATGATTAGTTAAACCCACAAGTGCTTTATTTTTACCAATACTTTTCCTTTATATTGGCTGTTGAAGTTTACAAATGCAGCAATTTAGAATTTGGATGAAAGGTTTAGTGCTGGGAAACACTTTTTGAAAAATAAAAAGTGCATTTTATATACAACTATATAGATCAGACCAAAATGAGGGACAAATGAGGAGGAAAGAGGGACAGAGGAACATTGCTCCAAATCAGGGACAGTCCCTCGAAATGAGGGACAGTTGGGAGCTATGCATAGGCAATGGTGGTCAATAGGACAGGAACTAGAGGAAGCCGGCAGTTTCAGCAACTGAATAAAATATTCCAAGGAAAGGACACTTGGAAGTAAGAGACAGTTGGGAGCTATGGGTGACAACTCTGAGTCTTTTCTATATACTATGCAGTGGGCGTTGTCACCGTAGGACAGGAAGTGTGTTACTGGCAGGATCACCAGGTGGAAACACAGCAAAGCGTGAAAACTAGAACACAAATGCTGTGACTACACCTAAGGACTGTTAAAGCGGGACTGTACTGAAATTTTTTTTTTTAAAAGCCAGCAGCTACAAATACTGCAGCTGCTGACTTTTAAAAAATGGACACTTACCTGTCCCAGGTTCCAGCGGTGTCGGCAGCAGAGGCCGATCGCTCGCTCGGCTCTCTGCTGTAGCCGGCGCCATTCTCGGTGAGGGAATCAGGAAGTGGCTTCACTTCCCGATTCCCTACTGCGCATGCGCGAGTCGCGCGGCGCAATGAGAATCTTCAGCGCTGTCTGCCGGGACACGTGTGTGTCCCGGCAGACAGCGCGCCCGCACAGGAACTTGCGTAAACTCCCACGGGAGTTTATGCCGGAAGTGGGTGCAGATACCTGTCTTAGACAGGTATCTGCACCCCCCTCTCCCCTGAAAGGTGCCAAATGTGACACCGGAGGGGGGGAGGGTTCCGAAAAGCGGGAGTTCCACTTTAGGGTGGAATCCCCCTTTAAGCTGTAATATATTACATTCTGTTCTTGGGTTTAGATATGCTTTACGTAAAATAAAAATCAAATGCGCAAAAGAGGATTCCCCTGGCCTCAGTTTTCAGTGAGATGAACCTTTGAAAAATGAATCTATTATAAACAAAAAAAAAAAACAATTACATGTCCTTTACAATGCACTGGCATGGTGGGTAACTGGGTGGTTAGAACTGGTGTTTTTGCAGCTGCATGGTCCTCCGAAACAAGCCAGGACTTGGGACATGACCCTGTGAGCTTCTATTATGTGTTGGCCGATGAGAATAGGTCACAGTGGTGGCGGCACAGTGGTGTAGTGGTTAGCACTCTCACCTAGCAGTAACAAGGGTCACTGGTTCAAATCCCAACCATGACACTACCTGCCTGGAGTTTGCATGTTCTCCCTGTGCCTGCATGGGCTTTCTCCGGGTACTCCGGTTTCCTCCCACAATCCAAAGACATGCAGGTAGGTTAATTGGCTTCTGTCCAAAATTGGCCCTAGTGTATGAATGGGGACCTTGGATTGTGGGCACCTTGAGGGTAGGGACATGTGATGTGAGTGTGCTATGTACAGGGATAGGGGCAATTGTAGAAACTCACTCAGGTTGAACTGGATGGACTGGTGTCTTTATTCAACCTTGCTAACTATGAAACTATGAGAGTTGTCTTTAAAGGACTATGGAATTTAATCTGCACTCTGTAATGAACAATAATCCTGATGTACACAATCATTCCATGGTATTAAAGAGTAGAATTTACATAACCCCAACTGGTTATTTTTATTTGGCCTTAAGATTTACATTTTTTTGACCGCATTAAGACAATGCTAAAGGTTCAAGAGGTTTAAAACAGCAATTCCAACCAATAAGAAAACTAGTGTTGCATTCCAGCAAACATTGCAACATTCACTCCAATTATGTGTTTGTATTTCTTATTCATGATTGTGCAAAACTTAAAAATATATTTTCCCCTTTTTTTTGTGGAGTACATATTGCATAATAATATTTCATATCTACAACTGCAGCCAACAGGTGGCACACTGTAGGCCGGTGGTGTCAAACTCAATTTCATCGCGGGCCACATCAGCATTATAAATACTCTCAAAAGGCTGGTTGTATCTTTAAAACTGGATTCCAGAGCACCCCACCCTCCCCCTTATGTCAGATGTCTAGAGCCCCCCCCCCCCCCCCCCCACCATCAAAAGTCAAGAGCCCCAGACCCTCCGTTACATCATAGTGCACCCCCCTTACCTTGTGCTGCTGGAAATAAGCTGGGGTGGAGCTGGGAAGCAGAAAGTCTGGAAAAGGACCAGAGTCAGCTGCTGGAGTTTGCTTAATGCTGAGACCCGGGGAAGGCGGAGACGAGATGTGCTGTGTCTGCACAGAGAGGCACAGGATCTGTAGGGGGAATTCTGTCCACCTATCTGCTGAGAGGATGGGTGGGGGGGCAGAGACGAGCCTCCCGTAGCTGCACAGGAAAGAGCAGGATCTGGCGGAGGAGTTCTGTCCTCCTCTCTGCTGCCGATTTCTGAGACAAGGTGGGGGTGAAGATGAACTAGTTGTGTCATTTACTGCTGTGTTATCAGCGGCTAGAATAACCTGCAGTTTGATCTTCATGTATGAGTCAAAGGAAGGACATGCTTCTTATATTATACAGAGCTGTAAACCAGAAAGTGCTGGGCTTTCTTATTAGAAAGCAAAGTATGCACTGCAAACAAAGAATGAACATGAACATGCCTGTGGCAGCTCTTTTATATATTTATATTGAGACGTTCAGTTCACCTTAAATAGACTCCTACTAACTAAAAATGCGGGCGAACGGACTTAACTGTCAAATTTGAAGTTCAGGGGACCTATAGCTGCAAATGGGCACGGTGAGGCTGCAAATGGGCATTGTTGACCCTCTTTTCCACTTACAGTAGCTGCGCATTTCTCACCCTAGGCTTATACTCGAGTCAATACGTTTTCCCATTTTTTTGTGGTAAAATTAGGTGCCTCGGCTTATATTCGGGTCGGCCTATACTCGAGTATATACGGTACTTTGCAGTAAAGCAATGAAGCAGAAATACTTAAAGTAAATTAATGTGCTTTTATGAAACAAGAACACTGTACATAACAACTATTTACAATTGTAGGAAAACAATATACAACATACAGAGTATAACAACTATGCATACAACACACATGCACATGCTACCTAACCTTCCAAGATCAAATAAGTATTGACAATGGTCCGTAACAAACAGGATTGCAGGCTCTACTCATACTTAAGTGATTGCAGGAAACTAGGAAACTATGTGCTATCATTGTGTAGATTTAGTGTCATATCCAGATGAAGTTCCTTCTTTGGTCTTGTGAAGTCCCCTCTGGCCAGACCTTCCTTGGTGTTATGGAGCCTCCTTCCTTCTACCCAGGTTTTCTTCTTGTTTTGGAGTCCATTGCTTCTACCCAGGTCTTCTTCCAGACTCCCCCCTTGTGTTCAGCACATGGCTGTGTTATTTAATTTATTGGCTCCCACCATTTCCTGCCGACTATACTTTGTGTTTAACTAGCTTTTATGAACCAGGTAGACGAGTTAATTAGCATTTGAACAGACAGCCCAGTTTCTAAATTCTGGATGGTAACTAAAATTTATTATTATATTGTATCCATAAACAGTATTTATGCTGTAAAAAAATCACTAAAATACACATGGCAACACACAGCCTCCCATAGTAATAAATGTCTGTACCCAGGTATACGTCCTGTTTGTATGAACTCATAAATGCTTACAGGCAAAAATCTCAGAAGGCACGATGACAGATGCCTCAGACTGCCCATGTGCAAGAGGTCTACAGTGATCCATTGCTGGCTGATTACTATACTAGTGATCTACTGCTGCAAGGAGTCCTTGTGCCTTTTGAAGACAGCCCCGACGCTCAAATGCTTAAAATAAAATGGAGTTTTGCTTAAAACAACGCATTTGTTTTGGTTTTCTTGAAGTTATTAGTCACCTAGATGGACAACCATGGAAGAAAAAACATGTCACACCTCCCTGCATGCACTGCTTCTGTCTTGAGGTTCTTGCAGGCTGCAATGTATTGCGCTGTACACAACTGGCAATCAGTAAAAGTAGACAAGACCAAAGAAGGACGAATAGGGAAGGGTGTAATTAAGTGTAACTGGAGGAATAAAGGATGTTGCACAAATAAGTTACAAGTGTAAAGTGTTAGAAATGAAAGCTTACAAATGAAGAACTATATAATCAGACACCTGTATTACTCCAGCTCTATAGGATACCTTTCACAGGAGAGCAGAATTAATGGGCGTTGATGGATTTAACAAACAGCCCTGAAAGAGAAACCTGTTTTATCTCAAGTGCCACATTGCATAACCAATGAAGACAGAGGCTGTTAATACAGACATAATCCATGCACATTGGCAGCGCTCCCAAGTATCTGCTGTGCCCTCCAATGCTTCTTTGTACTGTCCTGCCAAACAGATAATACCAGTGACAGGTATGTCAAGCAGGCAGATAATGATATCATAGTTACCTATCTAACAAGGCCTATAATAAGTAGGATAAAGGAAAATACAAGAGCTCTCTTTATTAAAACCGAATTCCAGGCAGATGTAAAACCCACACTGGATGACATATTTTTTGAAAAGCAATGTATATCATATCAACACAAGAAAAAGAGAGCGCAACCCGCTCCCTAGTGCAATCCAGTTTATTGAAAGTGGCTAAAAAACCCATAACCAAATACACTAATATGGTTCTATAAAAGTAAAGCATGTCTCTATAATTGTCATCCATCCTCAATGGCCACTCTAGGATCCAGGTGGTAAACACCTCCAATGAGGCCAGTTGACAGCTCAGATTCCCTGGAAGTCACTAAAGCCGGTCCTCAGCATGCAGACGCTACTGAGCATGTGCCCGGTCCAGTCGGCGCTGCACTCCGTTGTTGAAAGACCGGAACATGGGGACAGGCAGACAGGAGCAAACACATGTAGTGGTTGCCACGTTTCAGAGGTGTGGCCTTCTTTGTCAAGTCATGACATGGTATTTTGGCAAAAAAAAAAAAAGCATCCAAAAGGCATGAATGGTATGAATCTTAGTTCATACAAGGTAGTGGGAGGAAAAAAATATTTAGAGAGCTCACTGGCTCTCTTTTTGCTATAATAAATATCCCCCAAAAAAATAAAAATGTCTTCATCAGATTAGGCCAATATGTATTCTTCTACATATTTTTTGGTAAAAAAAAAAAAAAAAAATCGCAATAAGTGTGTATTGATTGGTTTGCGCAAAAGTTATAGCATCTACAAAATAGGGGATATATCTTTGGCATTTTAATTCTAAATATTTTTTTTTACTGAAATGGCAGTGATCAGCAAATTTTTAGCGGGACTGCGACATTGCGCCAGACAGACCAGACACCTTTGACACTTTTTATACAGCGATCAGAGCTATAAATAGCCACTGATTACTGTATAAATGTCACTGGCAGGGAAGAGGTTAGCACTAGGGGGCGATCAAGCCGTTAAGTGTTCTCTAGGGAGGTGTTTCTTACTGTGGGGGGAATGGACTGACTGGAGGAGGAGAGAGATCACTGTTCCTGATCATTAGGAACAGCAGATCTCTCTCTACTTCCCTGACAGAACAGGGATCTGTCTGTTTACATTGACAGATCCCCGTTCTGGTTCCCTGAGGAGTGATCGCGGGTCACCGGCGGACATCGCGGCTGCCAGCCACGCGCATCGGCTCCGGCGTCGTGCCCCCCCCTATAGCTCTTAAAGCGTCCGACGTACACATACGGTGGTTTGGGCAGTATAGTGACAGTGGCTGGTCGGCAAGCTTTTTAAATAGTATCAGTGTCAGTTAGTTGTCAGTGTGTTTTAGGTAGGATAACAACCCCCAAGTGCGCACTATTGTTTCTGGGCTGTACTACAGGTACTAACAAAAAACTAACATACACATATGTGGTATCGCTGCAATTGTCAGGAGCAGGAGAATTTATTTTGGGTTGTCCTTTGGTGGTAGGTTATGATTGTAGCAAGAAATATACAGTTAAATTTATGTTTTTTTTTTTTTTACTATTTTGGAACAGTTTTCCTTAGACAATAAAAAATAAATCAGGAGATATCCATAACTATTTACCATCAAATAAAAGCCCGATTTGTCCTGAAAACAATTTATAATCAAAATAGTTGTGATGATGTACGGTTTCACTAACACGTGTCAAAGTTGCACTTCTTTATTTTAACTATTTTCCAGTTTAACTAGTTTCAGGCTTTGGTCGTGCTACATATGCCAAAAAAACATCATCATTGTACACAGGACATGTGTAGCATGTCCAGTCTCTCTGCCCTGCTTCTGGGACCTGCCCATCCAAAAATACAGTCATTTGCTTTGATTAATCAAAGCCGGGCTCATTGTATGTTCAGAGAAAATAAATAGAAAAAACTGTCACCAGAGTGGCACTGTTGACAGTACAATAAGTCATACTATGCCACGTCCTATTAGAGAGTGTGAGCCCTTAACGAATAGAAAATAATTGGACTTCATAGGCATATTTAAAAAGGGTTAACAATTTTTATTAATTAAAAATATTTGAAGACACAGACATTTATAAAAAAAAAAACATTTAAATCAGTGCAAGTGGCTAATAAGTGTCTCAGTGGCCACACAGCCGCCCAGAGTCCAGTTGGACTCAATGGGCTAATGCTGGTAGGCCAGAAAGAAACCTGGTTAAAAACAAAACCCGGATAAGGTCACATATACAACAACCTGGGAGGGTACAACCCTACAATAGTAGATCAGGGGTTATAAAGGCCAGTTGACAAGATGTCGGGTCTGCTTTTCAAAGATTCCAAAAACTTGCTCGACTAGTTTCGTGCTTCTGGAGCTAAATAGGTAAAAAGTATATCATAATAAATGCTATATGTCAGTAGAGCAGGACAAGCAGCCAAATATATACTCAAAACTGGGGACCACCAGGTCAAATAGAGGTGGACATGGGGGTGCATACAGCAAGAGGTAGTTAGCAGGGTCTATAATAATGAAAGGTAACTATGAGTAGTCCTCACAGGGTTAAGAAAGATGTGATAAGCATACACTTCCTCGCACCTATGGCTATGTCATTCTAACTACTGACTATCCACTCAAGATGTCCATAACTGGTAGATAATATGGATGGGATATAGACAAATATATATAATTATATATTTATATTTTATTAATTATAAATATATTTGTGGTATAAGGGTGCACTGGTGGGAGGACATTGCAGTGGATGCCGGTAGAGCAGATGGGCCGATTCCTCATATAATCTTGTGTGTCCACTGTGAGTGGATCCGTCCTGAACCTTTCATTACCTTTCATTATTATAGACCCTGCTAACTACCTCTGGCTGTGTGCACCCCCATGTCCACCTCTATTTGACCTAGTGGTCCCCCGTTTCGAGTCTCTGTTTGGCTGCTTGTCCTGCTCTACTAACATATAGCATTTATGATATATTTTTTTTACTTATTTAGCTCCATAAGAAGCGCTTCAAAAGCACGAAACTAGTCGAGCAAGTTTTTGGAATCTTTGAAAAGCAAAACTGACATCTTTTCAACTTGTTTTAATCCCCGATCTACTATTGTAGAGTTGTACCCTCCCAGGTTATTGTATATGTGACCTTATTGGGGTTTTTGTTTTTAACCAGGCTTCTTTCTGACCTACCAGTGTTAGCCCATTAAGCATATCCAAATTGGCAGTAACAATGTACCATGCAGTTATTGTAATTAATGTAACTGCAAATATGATGTAATATTGTTTTCTTATCAGAAGATTAAGTGTACTTTTAGAAACACTGCTTTAACCAACGCCCTTGCTCTTCTCATCAAAAAATCTAATTAATCCTTCAGGCTTGCATAATCCTCTTTTACATGTTCCTTGTTATTGGAACTACCAGACACTTACTTTTTTATGCAAATTTGGTACATGCTTTATTTAAACATAACAAACATTAACCATTGTGTAACTGTGTGTATCTACTCATACCTTTATTGTTAATAAAATGACTTAAAAACTCCAAACTCCAGACAATTCTTATGCCCCGTACACACGGTCGGATATTCCGATGGAAAAAGTGTGATCGGATTATGTTGTTGGAAAATCTGATCGTGTGTGGGCTCTAGCGGACTTTTTCTGTTGGAATTAAGGTGCCGTTGCTTCAGTGCGCATGTGCGATGACATCGGCACAGGCTGATACAGGGGATATCTCCTAAACCGTGCAGGTTTAGGAGATATCTGGGGTAGAGACAGGTAAGCCTTATTATAGGCTTACCTGTAGTAAAAAGTGGATTGTAAGGGTTTACAACCACTTTAATGTAGCATTAACATTTTTCTTTATTATAAAAAATGGACTACATATGAAATGAAAACATATTGCAATATAGTAAAGTATAAAAGTGAAAGATGTTGATTCCTACTTATTGTGTTTGGGTTGGATGGAGGTGGATCCATCAGAATCTCTAAATTGTAGCATAAGGAATAAATCCAAAATACATTTTGTTCCATTTATTGTGTTATCATTCAGAGATTCTGATGGATCCATCTCCATCCAACCCAAGCAGAGTGCATAAGTAATCTCCCGAAATAACGAATAAACACAATAAAACGAATATAGCCAATCTTCCTAAATCATTTCCGAAATACGAATTGATTCGGAAAAGCAAATATATGAAACAAATTCAAATATACGAATAATTCTAACATAACGAATATATTGAAACGTAATGATAAATGTAACGAATAAATCTGAAACGAAACAAAATGTTCCTTCGTGCACATCTCTACATTCCATAGATACCATGCTCTGCTTGGATAAATGGTCTGCTTTTATAAGCAAAATCTGCCTTCGTCAGGTTAGTCACCATCAACCAGCTACATCAGGAGGAAACATCTGTAACCCATTGGGGGTACACCCACCACCCTTATCACATGTATATGTTCTCTTCTGATGATATCTAGATGTAACACTCCTCATATGGAACTTTTAGAAGCTTGTCCCAATTCAAAAATCCTGGAAGTGGAGGGTGGGATCAACACTAACTGTATGGGCCTTATTGCAAAAAGTGTCTACACACAACTAAGCAATAACCCAACAATACTACACCTAAAATATTATATCCAAATATGTATCCATCTTACCAATATATCTAATAAACTGAATATACACTTTATGATCCATACTGGCACATATAAGCACATACTGTTTGCCATTTTGCCACGGTGTGTTTATATGTGCCAGTATGGGTAAAGTGTATATTACTAAGCCCATGTAGTAGGTGCTCCTAGCCTTCCCTTTTCTGAGCTGGAGGTGATCGGAAACCTTTCAGTTCTAGTGGCAACTTCCTAACAGGTTCTGCCCCTCACTTTGGAGGAATTTTCACTCTGTCCAAAAGTAAAAAAAAAAATGTTGGCTTTAAATATACTTTAGGAAACCAATAGCCCTCTATCAGTCCCGGGACAAGGTCACCCAGAGCCCAGGGAGAACATGCTAAACTGCACCCCCCCAGTATAAGCATTATGTGTCAACAAATATCCCCATACAAAAACATTAAGTACTAATCTGCATGCTTACCCCCTAAGTATAAATTCCCCTCCTCCAAGTACAAATCTTCCCCCATGCTGAAGTCCCCCAAATCCCCCCATGTCAAACGCCTCCCCCCCCAAAAAAAATGTCACCCCTCGTAGAACAAACTCTACCCCTAAAATTCCCCCTCCTAGTACACATCTTCTCCCCCTTACTTCAAATCCTCCTCAGCACAAATTCCCCCCAAACCCCCCTCCTAACACAAATCTTCTTCCTCCCAACACAAATCCCTTTAAATCACCACTCTTAGCACCCCGCCCCCCTCCCCCCATTTCCTCTCCTAAAACAATACTTACCCTGGGCCCTGCCTCCCCCCAAATTCCCCCCTTCGAACACAACTCCCCTCCTCTCCCCCATCTCCTTGTGGCACCCCCACCTCACATGATACCCCAGTGCCCAGGGCAGCCGCTCCTCCTGCCCACCCCTTGTCCTCCCGGCCCTGCCCCCTATGAGTCTTACAGATGGGTATTATTATGAATGATCAGTTTATATTAAAGTGGATGTAAACCCCAATATTTTTTTTTTTTTAATGTCATAATGTAGAGTATACAATTTCCTATCATTTGAGCCCAGTCTTGCCACAAAGAGTTAATCCAGCTCTGAGCAATCCTCTGTTATTGTTCAGTGAGATAAATCTTGACAAACAGAGAAAAACTTTGTCAAATCCTCCCCCTTGCTGTGAGTGACAGGTGATTTACATATCTCATGCACTAGCCTAAGAGACATGCATTATTTTTTAATTCCCTCCCACTCCTTTCTTCTGCTGCTCTGCCAGGATTGGATGTTCTACACCTCAGCATAATTGGGCATGCTGAAGTTATGTGGTTACTTTCCTGTCTTTTCACTGGATGTTAGAGATCATAGCAAAAGTTCAGTGTAAGAAATACACAGGATAAAATGCATATTGACAAGGGGAGTGTAGAGGTGGGCGGGGAGTCTACTGACATCACGACTCCACCCACCGAGCTCCAGACAACAGACCCACCCACAGAATCTGCAGTTTTTCGGGTCTCATAACCGACAGAGGTGAGACATTTGACAGGTAAAGATACATGCAGGAGGTATGTATATCCTTATAGATAACCACTATAGCAGTAGTTTAGAAAGGATGACATTGGGTTTACATCCACTTTGGTGGTGAGGAGGGGTGTTAAAAAAAAGAAGTATGGTTGAACCATGTTTTTACTGCCCCCATACCGACCCCCCCCCCTCCCTTAAGCTGTGAATGGAAGTGGACAGGGGTGTACATGCCGCAGTCATGATGCATTATTTTGCACCCGCAGCAAACGCTACCCAACATGTATCATGTTGTCCAACAAATACAACCTATCATGGTGAACAGGGAAGCAGAGCGCTTTTTAGCAAAAATATCACGCAGTAAGTGGTGTGATGTGATGGCTCCTGACCGCCTGTCAATCACCTCTGAGTGTGGATAGCTCTTCAGAGAAGCAGAAGATTTAGTCCCACATCTACATCTACCCTAAAACCCATCCAACCACCTGTTTTCCAAGTGCCTGCTGCCTTCCTGCCTGCTTTATGCAACACCAAACCTAAAAGTAATGGTTAGAAATGGAAAAGGTAAATATCGATTTTCAATGCTTGCATACTTCAAGTTACTATTGCAGCATTTACCTTAAGTCATTTTTTATGTTTAACCCCTTGCGGACCGCCCCACATACATATACTGCGGCGGGGGGGGGGGGGGCGATTTGTGCCAGATCACGTACCTAGTACTTGATCTGACACTTCCCGGGTCTGGGCCGCAGTGCCACCAGCGGCCAGCTCCCGCTGTGATTGGACACAGAGGGAGCCAGTCAGCGGGTCCAGCGGATGCTCAAAATTTTTGGGGGGGCGCAAACAAACTGAAAAATTCGGGGAAAAAAAAAACATTAATTGTAGCCTCACTGTGCCCATCAAACGCAGCCACTGTGCCCATCAAACGCAGCCACTGTGCCATCAAACACTGCTACTCTGCCCATTAAACGCTGCCACTGTGCCCATCAAATGCTGCCACTGTGCCATCAAACGATCCCACTGTGCCATCAAATGCTACCACTGTGCCCCTATCGAATGCAGGCACTGTGGCCATCGAATTCAGCCACTGTGCCCATCGAAAGCAGGCACTGTGGCCATCGAATGCAGCCACTGTGTCCATCAAATTCAGCCACTGTGGCCATCGAATGCAGCCACTGTGGCCATCGAATTCAGCCACTGTGCCCATCGAAAGCAGGCACTGTGGCCATCGAATGCAGCCACTGTGTCCATCAAATTCAGCCACTGTGGCTATCGAATGCAGCCACTGTGTCCATCAAATTCAGCCACTGTGGCCATCAAATGCAGCCACTGCGGCCATCAAATTCAGCCACTGTGCCCATCGAATTCTGCCACTGTTTCCCCCCTGCCCGCTCGCCGTCTGCCTGACCCTTGTCTCGGTGGGGCAGCGGGTGGCGGTGGCCGGCAGCTGGTGGCAAACGGTGTCCTCCATGCTCCTCCATGTCCTCGATGTCTTCTCCTGTCCTCTCCTCCCGTTCTCTCCTATGATTGGACACCTGATAGGCATCCAATCACAGCGCCTGTCGTTTCAGCCAATCAGGTGACGGGTAACAGACCTGAGCACCCGGTTGGCGGAGAGGCAGTTCAGTGTTAGGAAAGCGAATATTCATTTGCTTTTCTAACACAGCTGGATGAACTGCGAGGGCCAAGCATTGAGCACGCAGGTCACCTTTTTTTACAACTATTACAGCCTATGGTTCTAATCAGATGCTTCAAAAACACCCCCCCCCCCACCCCCACCGCTGTAATTCAGGCGCCCGGCACCCAAAAGGGGCCAGGCGCTTGAATAGGGGGTGGCAGCAGCAATGCATGAATCTATTTATTGGTGATAGAGGGGGTGGCTGGAGAGAGAAGGCGGCGCCCGTGCGCCCTAATGGACGCACCGCCACTGTAAACAAGAAAGACCGCCATTCTGTGAGAGGGGAACGTACTGATTCTGTGTTTCTGCTAAGCAAGAAAATGGATCTTTACCCTCCCCTAGTCAAAGCACCTCCCCCCACAGTAAGTAAGCGCTCCCAAGGAACACATTTAACCCTTTGATCACCACTGAAGTTAACCACTTCCCTGACAGTGTCATTAGTACAGTGATAGTTCATATTTTTAGTACTGATCACTATACTAGTGTCACTGGCAGCGTCACCTATATGCAATGGATAGATTCATGCATAGCATGAATCTATCCACGGCCGCCGCCGCCACCCCCTATTCATGCATCCGACCCCTTTTACGCAAATCTATCAATATACGCTCGTTGGGATTTTTTTTACCAAAAATATGTAGCAGAATACATATTGGCCTAAAATGATGAAGAAATATTATTTATTTTTATTTTTTTTATTGGATATGTTTTATAGCAGAAAGTAAAAAATATATATTTTTTTTCAAAATTGTCAGTCTTTTTTTGTTTATAGCGCAAAAAATAAAAACCGCAGAGGTGATCAAATACCACCACGAAAGCTCTATTTGTGGGAAAAAAGGACATACATTTTATTTGGGTAGAGCGTCGCACGACCACACAATTGTCAGTTAAAGGGGTTGTAAAGGTTTGTTTTTAATTTCTAAATAGGTTCCTCCAAGCTAGTGCATTGTTGGTTCACTTACCTTTTCCTTCGATTTCCCTTCTAAATGTTTTTTTTCTTTGTCTGAATGTCTCACTTCCTGTTTCTCCTCAGTAAACTTCACACCATCATCCGAGCGGTGTTTAGTCAGCCAGAACAGCTTACTGAGGAGGAACAGGAAGTGAGAAATTCAGAAAAAGAAAACAAAGAAAAAAAACATTTAGAAGGGAAATCGAAGGAAAAGGTAAGTGAACCAACAATGCACTAGCTTGAAGGAGCCTATTTTGAAAACAAAAAACAAACCTTTACAACCCCTTTAAAGTAAAGCAGTGTCATATCGCAAAAAATGGCCTGGCCATGAAGGGCGGTAAACCTTCCGGAGCTAAAGTGGTTAAACTTGTTTAAGTCATTTTTTTAAATCCTATTTTATCTTTAATATACAAGGGTTCTTCAAAAAATGTCCACACTTTTTTTTAACTCTATAGACTATAAAAAAGAGCGGAAACGTTTTGAAGACCCCCCACATATTAATGTATTTAATTTTTTATTTTTTTTTTAAATCTGCAGCTTTCAGTAAAATACTTCTAATCCTGCTCCTTGTTCAGGCATTTCCTGGTGTAGGATGACAATGCTACTGTTCCCGTTTCCCATTTGTGCTCCCACATTGTTGCCATGTCACAGACATCCTATGGAGACTACAGCAAATGCTCCTATTAGTGCAGCAAATAGTTTGTCTGGGCTAGCTTGGCCCAAATGAACTATTTTAAAGCCCTGGTGGCCAATGAATGTGGCCCTTTGGGCCCCTACAGACATTGGCAAGTGTTTCCCTATTGCCCTGTTATAGCAGTGATCTCTAGCTGTCTAGTGTAATGTCTATGACTGTCTCTTGAAGCAGGTTAGCAGTCTCCAACAGCTCCTACTGTATATAATGCTCACAGTCTCTGATGGTCTCCTGCAGCATGTCCGCAGTAGCTGACCATGTCCTTTTGTCATGCCCATAGTCTTTGACCATCTCTTGTTTCATGTGTAGAGTCTGTGACCATCACCTGAATCATGTCCACAGTCTCTGACTATCTTTTGTATCTTATCCGTAGTCTCTGACCAATTCTTGTATCATGTATGCAGCCTCTGACCATCTCTTATAAATCCTGTATTGAATTGTATGGTAAATGTATTATCTGCCCTCATGTTGTAAAGCGCTGCACAAACTGTTGGCGCTATAAAAATTCTGTATAATAACATAGCTCCCAACTATCCCTGATTTGGAGGGACTGTCCCTGATTTGGAGGGACTGTCCCTGATTTGGAGCAATGTCCCTCTGTCCCTCATTTTGGTCTGATCTATAGTTGTATATATATATATATATATATATATATATTTAGCTTTCAAAAAGTGTTTCCCAGCGCTAAACCTTTCATCCAATTTCTAAATTGCTGCATTTGTACATTTTAAAAGCCAATATAAAGCAATAGTATTGGTAAAAATAAGTTCTTGTGGATTTAATTAACCTTTTTTTTGGTTAATTCTCTTTTAAGGGGGTGTGGCAGGGGGCGTGTCCTATGCCTACATACATTTTTTAGTAGGTACCCCTCATTCCCATCTCAAAAAGGTTGGGAGGTATGTAATAATAATAATAAAATAACTATATACTGCACTTAGATTGCGCCCTCTGGTGTTCTCATATGTTACTACAAATAACCCTTCTATTTGCTGAGAAGCTACACCGAGTCAGTTTGAAGCCAGCTGTTTTAACCCCTACATTACTTGATGTGGATTTGATGATTTCGTCAGCTGGGACTTTTTATATGTAGAATGGCTTGATTACTTGTTTTGCACTTTAACGGACTGTTGTTTGTTCATCTATTGTGTGATGGCAGCAGTCTCTAACCATCTCTTCATTCTCTTGTGTCATGCCTGCAGTCTCTGGTCATCTCTTGTGTCATGTCCACAATCTATGACTATCTCTGACTATCTCTTGTATCATGTCTGCAGTCTATGACCATCTATTGTATCATGTCCATAGTCTCTGACCATCTCTTGTATCACATCTGCAGTCTTTAACAATCTATTGTGCTGTATCGTGTTTACAGTCTCTGACCATCTCTTGTGTCGTGCCTGCAGTCTCTGGTCATCTTTTGTGTTGTGCCTGCAGTCTCTGGTCATCTTTTGTGTTGTGCCTGCAGTCTCTGGTCATCTCTTGTGTCGTGCCTGCAGTCTCTGGTCATCTTTTGTGTTGTGCCTGCAGTCTCTGGTCATCTCTTGTGTCGTGCCTGCAGTCTCTGGTCATCTCTTGTGTCGTGCCTGCAGTCTCTGGTCATCTCTTGTGTCGTGCATGCAGTCTCTGGTCATCTCTTGTGTCGTGCCTGCAGTCTCTGGTCATCTCTTGTGTCGTGCCTGCAGTCTCTGGTCATCTCTTGTGTCGTGCATGCAGTCTCTGGTCATCTCTTGTGTCGTGCCTGCAGTCTCTGGTCATCTCTTGTGTCGTGCATGCAGTCTCTGGTCATCTCTTGTGTTGTGCATGCAGTCTCTGGTCATCTCTTGTGTCGTGCATGCAGTCTCTGGTCATCTATTGTGTCGTGCATGCAGTCTCTGGTCATTTCTTGTATCGTGTCTGTAGTCTCTCATTATTTCCTATACCATAACCATAGTCTTTGACTATATCCTGTTGTGTGTCTGCTGTCTCTGATAATGAGTATTCACTTAAAGAGGTTGTAACCGTAAAAAAATTAATAAAAATAAAAAAAGAGAGAGATCCTGTTCCTTTAAAGCAGGTTAAACAGCATAGTGCTTGTGTCTAATCTGTTCCTTTCTGTTCCTTCCTGTAAAAAAACCTGGTCGATCCTGCCTGTTCCTGTATCCCCCTATATAAACTGACCACAGTAATCATGGCTGCTGATCCATGATACCGTGGTCAGTTATGTGCCTCCGTCATTCTGCAGCCCCTCCTCTCTCCCCCTCCCTCCCTGCCTATCAGCTCCTGTGTGTGAGCCATCTCCACCCCACCCCTCCCCTCCTGCTGCTATTAGTAGCTTATAACAAAGTCAGAAAGGGATTACTGCCAGTCCCTCTGTTATACCAAGGTATACTACACAGTGTAAATGTTTGTTTTGAATGATGCCGCTAAATACCTTCCTTAAGATCGCCTCCGTGCTGTCATGGGAGGATCAGAGCAGACAGCACAGCAGTCACGTGACCTCCCGGCTGCTGGCAGAGGGGGATCTCAGCCCCTCCCGCTGTAGCCCTTAGATCTGGAGAGGAGAGCGACCTTGGTATAACAGAGGGGCTGGCAGTAATCCTACTCTGACTGTACAACCACTTTAATTTTATGCAAACCTTTGGTGATTTTGGGGGCTGCATGGGGATGCCCCATTTCAAGAAAGTTGACCATCACAATTTAAAGGGACATTAAACATGGAGTTAGGCTTTAATAGAAAAAAAAATCAGCTTTTGCTTCAATAATTACCTTCAATCTGGAGTTGTCCCCTGCAGTAAGTCTTCTCCACCATTAGATGTGGTCAGTCTTCCAGCCTCCTTAAATTCACTTTCTGTGCCAAGACTATCATGGATACACCCCCTAGGAGTGCATCATTGTTCTGATCTGGCTGGGACCACTGCACATCTGCATTTAAGCGTTTGTTACCCCAACACTTGATATTCCTGATATGTGCCTGCTGTACCATGTACTTGTATGAGAAAGTATCCTGTTCTCTTTGTATTGCTTCCTTTGTGTGAAATCAATGGTGTTCCTTCCAGTCCCTCTGCTTTTCTATTAAAAACTGACCACATGAAGCATAAGAGCACACCGTAGTCAGTTCTTTAGCTGTGCTGGGAACTCGGCCTGCTCTCCAATGATCAGACTTGTCCTGACATGCCCCTGCTGCCTAGTCATTCACTGGCAAGCTCAGTGTGCTGCTGATTCTCCTCCCCCAGCTTTTATGTGGCTGAGAACAGAGGGAATGAGATCATTTATAAATAAGGGGAAAAAGGTATTTAAAATGTTTTTTTTTTTTAATATCTATACAAGAATGTTTTGCCTTTCATTTCTATTTTAAACTGAATGGGTTGTTTTACAAGGTGATCGCTGGCAATCACTTGAAGCTCCTGTTGTACTGCTGGAACACTGCGCTGTATACTATGTGGAGCTGAAACTACATACAGTTAAAGTATAACTAAAGGCAAAACTTTTTTATTTGTTTTGGACAGAGTGGAGAGGGATTAGAACACCTGTCAGTTTTTATTGCTGTCTGTGCCCCTGTTAAGGAGATTCACCCTCTATTTGTCCTGTTTACCAATTACCATTGAAGTGAAGGGAAATCTCTGCAATGGGACACATATGGCAAAAAAAAACAGGAAAAAAAAATCTGACTGAGGTTATAACCCAGTCAATAGCTCGTTTTGGCCAACTCTTAAGCCAAAGCAACTCTTACGCCCCAAACACACGGTCAGATTTTCTGACGGAAAATGTCCTAACGGACCATGTTGTCGGAAATTCCGACCGTGTGTAGGCTCCATCGGACTTTTTCCGTCGGATTTTCCGACGGACAAAGTTTTATCTCCTGCTCTCAAATTTTCCGACAACAAAGTCCTATCGACAGACAAAGTGCCACGCATGCTCAGATCACATTGCAAGACCAAAGCTATTGGCTACTAGCCTCTACGTAGTCCCGTCGTACGCAACAAACATCACCACGTTCAGAATGATCGGATTTTCCGACAACTTTGTCCGACCGTGTGTATGCAACACCAGTGTCGGACAAAATCCGTCGGAAAAAATCCGATGGATTTGGTGGTCGGATTTTCCGACCGTGTGTATGGGGCATTAAGCCTCATACACGCGATCAGATTTTCCAACGGGAAATGTGTGATGACAGGCTGTTGGCGGAAAATCCGACCGTGTGTCCGCTCCATCAGACAATTGTTGGCCAACTTTCCATGGACAAATGTTGGATAGCAGGTTTATAAATTTTCCGCAGACAAATGTGTGTTGTCGGGTTTTCCGAGCGTGTGTACACAAGTCCGTCGGACAAAAGTCCAAAGTACAAACACGCATGCTCGGAAGCAAGGACGAGCCAGAATCGGCCGGTCTTGTAAACTAGCGCTCGTAATGGAGAATTAACATTTGTGACGCGGCAAATTATGAAATCTCGAAAATGCAGCGCACAATTCTCTTCTTCTTTAATGGGATGATAATGAAGCTGCTTTGCTGGTGATACTGATGAAGTTATTGCAAACTCATTTTCAAAGGCTTTTTTTTTTCTAGTGATATCAAGAATAATATTATTATGTTTTTTTTTTTTTTTTTTATTTGGGCAAGTTACCACAACACCATTATCCTGTAGTTTTTAAGAACAAAGATATAACTATGTTGATGTCCCTTGTCAATTTTATATTGTATTTATTAAAATGTAACTGCCGACTCCCAAACTGTCATTTGAGGTAAAACACATAGCCAAGTATTATTCTCCACAATTTTTTTATTGTGCATTAAAAAAAGAAAACAAATAAAATTGGACATCCTATCTGCCAATAGAACTTAACCAAAAAGTGCATTCTATGCATCCAAAAATATAGAAAATATAACAAATCAAATCATTATTCAACCAAAAAAATAATGTCAAAGCAATAACTAAATAATAAATAACACGTTATCTCCTCGATTCCGCAACATGTCTGGTTGACGAACAGCCGCTCAGAAACGAACTCATAAGCACAAAATGAAAAAAGCAAACAGAAAAGCGCTAAATGAAACGGGCGAAAAGAAAAAAATCGCGAATCAACACTCACCAAACTTCTACTAACACTAAATTAGCAGAAGGAGCCCAAAGGGTGGCGCTAAAGATCTGAAAAACCACATAGTACGTCACTACGTTCGTAATTGTTAGCCAACAATTGTGTGGCCGTGTGTATGCAAGACAAGTTTGGGCCAATGCCCTTCAGACAAAATTCCACGGTTTTGTTGGCGAACAATCCGATCGTGTGTACGAGGCTTTAAAAAGGGACATTAAACGTGGAGCTAGGTGTAAACGGGCTATTTGTATTTATTAGAGTTTTATTTGAAAGCTTTTGTATTTGGAAACTGAATTTTTCCTTTAGTTACTTTCAATAAAATCCTTTGCCAAGAACACTTGTACAAAATATTTATAACAACCTTTTCTTCTTTTTTTTTTTTGCCTTGTTTGGTTTTGGCAGATGCTTCATTAGGCTGTGGTTTCCGGGTAGTAGGGAGGTTGTGAAATCTTCAACCAAAATAAATAGAAAGGATCAAGGATCAGCCAAGGCTGGTATTAAAACACACTCAGCAGCAAGACTTTGACTTTGAATACATTTCCCCGAGGCGTCTTCAGATCTTATTAAAGAGCATCGTTCAGATGCAGGTAAATATCATCTACTCATAATATTTTCCAATGACTTAGAAACAAAAAGTTCTCAGCCAGGAGCAGAAAGTGAAGAGCGTTCATTGATGTTACTTTTCTTTTTTTCTTTTTCATGCTTTCTAAACTTTTGCCAAATCTTTCAACAGAATGTAATTTCTGTAATGTTGTGAAATCTTCGGCCGAAAATATAATACAATCCGATCAGGGTTCAGCTGAGACGCAGACCCGGCGTGCACAACGGAGGGACCTCTCCGAAGATATCCTCCTGGGCTTTGTATCTTTTATGAAACACATCGGTCACTTCTTGGTAAGTAAAGTCCCTTTACTTTGTATTGTTCTTCAAAGAACCCTGCAGTGTATTTTCAATAAGTAAATACTGTGAGCTAATACTGAGATTTATTTATCTCATGGATTTCCAATTTTGACATTCTTGTTGGACCATTATTGGGTTATTGTTTTATATATATATATATATATATATATATATAGATATATATATACATACAGGGGTCAAGTCCTGGGGAAAAAAGTGTAGGAACTCCCACCCAAGATCCACTCGCCCCCCACAAAAAAAAAAAAAAAAAAAGGATACACTCATATGCACGAACGCTTCAAAAGTGGTATATTTCATCCAATTTTCATATTGTGTGTATGAAGCTTAACTGTTATTACATAAAAAAAAATAATCCTCAATAAACATAAATACTGTAATTCTCTGAATAATCAGCATTCATTCAATTGTGCTTCCATGCAAATGCGAACATCGTGTTCTGATCTTTATTGGGAATTTTATTTTGTATATCGAGTGTTTATGTGGTGAGTTTACACTTTTCATTGAACAGAGTTTGGATAACACAGGGTTAAACGGAAAGGTCATAAATGAACTGCACATTATCTGGACAGAATGCTTGGTGAGATAGTGATGTGTTCTTGCTTAGGAGATGTATGTTAGATTGGGGGGCTGCAAACTCTGCAGGGCTCCAACACACACTCGCTGCTATTCCAACCCTTCACATATTTCCACATAAACTTCCCTCCTGGCATTAAACTTTGCCAGGTATTGTGCTCAGCTTACCACCCCAAACTGCTGTTCCTCCCTCAGATCACCTCTCTCCCTGCATGTCCTGTGAGCAGAATAGCTGTGCTCCTCCTCAGGGTTCTCTCATCACATGGCACTGAAGATAGAGGAGGGGGGGATTCAGCGGGACACACAGAGCAAGTATGCAGGAGACTGGGGGGGGGGGGGGGATGAGGAGACAGAAAATCAGGAGGAGCGAATCACAAGAGGTCTGACTAAATGCAATCTCTTAGCAGCAGGGACCTGATCTACCTGTCAGCTAGCTGTGATTGACAGGTAGATCGAAGCGGAAGCTGTCATGGGGCCCCCTACTGGCAATGCCTGAATGGTCAGGTGTGCGGCACTTACTATTGCGAGCTGTGTTGGCAGCTGCTGGTGTAGCACCTGTCACACAGCTCGCATACTTCAAAGTATTGCAGGACATGGCTGCTAATGGGAACTGAGTTCCTGTTGTGGAAAAAGTACAGGAACTCCGTTCCCATGCGTTCCTGCAGGACTTGAGCCCTGTATATATATATATATATATATATATATATATATATATAGAAGGGTCATTTTTTTGTTATCTCAAGTGGTTATTTGGGTTTCACTGGAATCATTTAGCTTCTTCCAATATTAACTGTTGACAGAGATGGATTCGCAGCCACATTGAGTAACCATAGTAGAACCAGTAGATGTGCATTTAAGATAATAAGGATACAAGCTCAACCATTTTGCAGCGCTACTAATGCCGCGTACACACGATCGAAATTATGGTCGGAAAAAGTGCTGATGGTTTTCCCAACGGAATTCCGATGGAATTCCAACGGAATTCCGCTCAAAATGTCTTGCCTACACACATTCCGACCGTCAAGAACGCGGTGATGTACAACACTACGACGAGCCTAGAAAAAATCAAGTTCAATGCTTCTGAGCAGGCGTCAAATTTTTTCCGAGCATGCGTAGGAATTTTGCACGTCGGGATTGCGACGGACAATCGGAATTTCCGATCGAAAGTTTTTCCGTTGGAAAAATAGAGAACATGCTCTCGAATTTTTGCTGGCGGAAATTTGGCCAGCAAAATTCCGAAGGAGCCTACACGGTCGCATTTCCCGATGAAAAGCTCTCATCTGTCTTTTGCTGGCCGAAATTCCGATCGTGTGTACGCGGCATAAGAATCAAACCCAGCATGTCAGTACATGATAGTTTTCAGGGAGATGATAATTGGTCATTTCCAGCTCAGGAATTCTGCCACAAAGGTTCTTCTAGCTCATGGTGCCCCACATATTAACATACCTCCCAAAATTTAGAGATGGGAATGAGGGACACCTACTAGCAAATGTATGTAGGCATAGGGCACGCCCCCTGCCACACCTTCTTAAAGGAGAATTAACCAAAAAAAAAAGGTTAATTAATTCCACAAGGTCTTTTTTTTACCACTACTATTCCTTTGTATTGGGTTTTAAAATTTATAAATGCAGAAATTTAGAAATTGGATGAAAGGTTTAGCGCTGGGAAACACTTTTTGAAAGATAAAAAGTGCATTTTATATACAACTATATAGATCAGACCAAAATGAGGGGCAAATGAGGGGGAAAGAGGGACAGAGGGACATTGCTCCAAATCAGGGACAGTTGGGAGCTATGTATTAACCCTCTGTGTCCCTCCCTGTAACCCTAAGGGCCTGTGTCATTCCCATATAGTTCAATGGGAAACTAACACTGGCTTAAAGCAGGACAGAAAGAGGTTAACTGCTAGTCAAATGCAGCTTACATTGAAATCTGAATGATCTCACAAGTGTGTGAAACTGTTGCGATTGACACAAGCTCAAAGCCAGTCAACACAAACTCTACCACTAACCTTTGCTCTAATTCTCACTCTCATTACCCTCTTTGTAGTTGTAGCCCTAACACTAAATCGCCATTTGACCCTAACACTAACTCCCCCTGTTCTTCTAACACTAGCCCCCCTTGTAACCCTAAGGCTACTTACACACTGAAGGTATCAGCCGTTGGCACTAAAGCAGCGCTTATCGGCCACTAGTGGGGTGCTTTTAACCCCAAAAAAGGGTTAAAAACTCCTGTGTTGCGGCGCTTCAGAAACGCTTTTCAGGCGCTTCGGAAACACACTGTCTATTCATTGCAATGGGCAGGGCATTTTGGGGGGCGCTGTATACAGCGCTCCCAACCCGCCGCAAAGATGCTGCTTGCAACTTTGCCGAATGTCCCGCAAGTGCACCGCCCGGGTGTGAAAGTACCCATTGCAGAGAATGGGAGGCAGTTTTCAGGCACATTACAAGCGCTATTACCAGCGCTAAAACTGCCTCAGTGTGAAAGGAGTCTAACACTAACCTGTAACCCTGACAACAACCCTCCCTGTAACACTAATAACTCTAACAATAAGTCTCCCTGTAACTCTAATAATAACCCTCCCTGTTACTCTAACACTAACTGTCCGTGTAACTTTAACACTAACCCTCTTTGCAACCCTAACACTAACTCTCCCTGTAACCCTAGCACTAGCCCTTCCTCGAACTCTAACACTCACCCTACCTGTAACCCTAACACTAACCCTCCCTGTTCTTCTAACACTCACCCTCCCTGCAACCCTAACAATAACCCTCCCTGAAACTCTAACACTAACCCTCCCTGTTCATCTAACACTAACTCTCTCTGTAACCCTAACACTAACCCTCCCTGTTCTTTTAACCCTCACCCTCCTCGCAACCCTAACACTAACCCTCCCTGTTCCTTTAACCCTCACCCTCCTTGCAACCCTAACAATAACCCTCCCTGTAACTCTAACACTAACCCTCCCTGTTCATCTAACACTAACCCTCTCTGCAACCCTAACACTAACTCTCCCTGCAACACTAACACTAGCCCTCCCTGTAACCATAACACTTAACCTACCTGTAACCCTAACAATAACTTTCCTTTTAACCCTCACACTAACCCTTCCTGTTCTTCTAACACTCACGCTCCCTGTAACCTTAACACTAACTCTCCCTGTTCTTCTAACACTAACCCTCTCTGTAGCCCTAACACTAACTCTCCATGTAACCCGAACACTAGCCCTCCCTGTAACCCTAACACTCAACCTACCTGTAACCCTAACCATAACCCTCCTTTTAACCCTTACATTAACCCACTTTCAGGAACTGAAACCACCTGAACCACCTGAAACCACCTACTGGTGGTTCTGTAGTTCCTGAACCAGAAGGTTGTAGTTCCGGTGTCCATCAGCAGGTGTCTCCCAGCAACCAGCAGATCCCAGTAATTAGTCTCCACCTGATGCTGGCTGCCGGGAGGGTATTTAGTCCCTCCTCTACATTTTCTTCTTGCTTCAGTGTTTTGCCTGCAAGCCAGATACCACTTGCTGATTTATCCTGAGCCAAGTTAACAGACTTATGCCCCGTACACACTGTCGGACATTCCGACCACAAAATCCGTCTGATTTTTTTCCGGCGGATTTTGTCCGAAACTTGTCTTGCATACACACGGTCGCACAAAGTTGTCGGAAAATGTGATCGTACAACACTTACAACACGTGATCGTACAACACGTACGACAGAACTACGTAGAGGCCAGTAGCCAATAGCTTTAGTCTCCAAATCTTTTCTGAGCATGCTTGGCACTTTATGCGTCGGAATTCTAGACACACGATCGAAAAAAGTCTGATCGGATTTTGTTGTCGGAAACTTTTAGATCCAGCTCTCAAACTTTTTCCGTCGGAAATTCCCATGGAAAAAGTCCGATAGAGCCCACACACGATCAGATTTTTCGACAACATAATCCGATCGGACTTTTTCCGTCAGAATTTCCGACCGTGTGTACAAGGCATTACAATTCAACAATAAATAAAGCCGCGCTAATTGAACAGATAAAGTGGTTAGTGGCCTATACCACAGTATGAAATAAAATCCTAAAGCAACAATGTGATATATGCAAAAGAAAAAACAACGAATTATATATCAAACAATATGTATGCACATTTCCAAATGCACCCAAACAATAAAGTCCAGTGACATAAAAATAAAAGTGAAAAAATAAGTGAAAAAATATAGTTCATATATGTGACAATGTGAACTCAGACTTCTGGTGACAGTAAAAATCGAAAACACCGTGATCCACCACCAATATAAGGTTGCGCTTACCAGAAGGCAAGCTTAAATAAGCCTGTAGTATAATGTAAACGGGACAGATATGGACCATCAGGCATCAGCAGCAATCTGGATCTCCTCAGACAGGTTAGACCAGGGATGGAAATTCCAATGGTGTTTCCCACTTGGATCAATCAGGAATAGACACACTCTCCAAACAAAAGCATCGACCCCGGAATCATTCAGCAGCCAATATGGAATACAGGAAGAAAAGGGGATGCTCCCATAGTGTGATACCAAATAATACGTTTATTAAAAGAAAAGCAATCCTACTTACACAAAGGAAGAAGCATATAAGCAGGACAAGTAAAATACGCCGGCCGGCTTGCAATACACCTAGAAGACGTCATTGGACGAAACGGACGTAGGGAGGCTGACGCACTGACGTCATCGCGTTCCGCGTTGTGAGCGGGTGTATTGCAAGCCGGCCGGCCTATTTTACTTGTCCTGCTTATATGCTTCTTCCTTTGTGTAAGTAGGATTGCTTTTCTTTTAATAAACGTATTATTTGGTATCACACTATGGGAGCATCCCCTTTTCTTCCTGTATTCCATATTGGCTGCTGAATGATTCCGGGGTCGATGCTTTTGTTTGGAGAGTGTGTCTATTCCTGATTGATCCAAGTGGGAAACACCATTGGAATTTCCATCCCTGGTCTAACCTGTCTGAGGAGATCCAGATTGCTGCTGATGCCTGATGGTCCATATCTGTCCCGTTTACATTATACTACAGGCTTATTTAAGCTTGCCTTCTGGTAAGCGCAACCTTATATTGGTGGTGGATCACAGTGTTTTCGATTTTTACTGTCACCAGAAGTCTGAGTTCACATTGTCACATATATGAACTATATTTTTTCACTTATTTTTTCACTTTTATTTTTATGTCACTGGACTTTATTGTTTGGGTGCATTTGGAAATGTGCATACATATTGTTTGATATATAATTCGTTGTTTTTTCTTTTGCATATATCACATTGTTGCTTTAGGATTTTATTTCATACTGTGGTATAGGCCACTAACCACTTTATCTGTTCAATTAGCGCGGCTTTATTTATTGTTTCATCTTGTTTATGTGTGTATCCACATTTTTTTTGCTGCTGCTACCCATGTACACTTCTTTTTATGTCATTTTTTTAGCCCTATTATTTGCTTTATTAGGGCATTTCATCATTTTTGCACTTATTAGCGCGGTGTTTGCTACATTTTTTACTGATTACAATTCAACACTGCCACAAATTGTGGCAAGTTATCCTTTCTATCTGGGAAATCCTGTAGCTGCTGACTTTTAATAAAAGGACACTTACCCAGATAGCAAGGATAACTTGCCACAAATGTGTGAATTGTAAGTCTTGTTAACTTGCTGCACATTTTTCACTGGCAAGTTGTACACTTGCAGAGCACTTGAAGCACAAGTTCTAGCTGACGCTTTTCCAATTTGTAGCAAATTTGCGTGGCAAGTCTCTAGCAAGAGCAAAGTTTCAGTGGTCAGTCTACCGCAAGAGTTCTGATAGTCTACTCTGCAGCATGAAAATTCAGCCACAGTGCCCCCTGTGGTGGGAGGACTATTGCACAACATAACTGAACCAGAACCTGCAGCAGACTTGCAGAATGTTTGCAAAGAATGTTGATCTGGAGTCATGCAATGCAGACTTGCTGCAATTGTGCAACAAACTTGTGAAGCCTGGCAAGTCTAGCAATAGTTTAGCAAGTCATTTTCAATCTTGCAGCACAATTGTTTGCTATCTGGGTACCTGTCCAGGGATCCAGCATCGTCCTCACCTGGGTTAGTCCTTCATTAGCCTTTGGGTTCCTGGCTCTAGCATCCTAACTGTGGGGAGCGGGGGGAGGGAAACTGTCAAAACTAGGTACACCCCCCACCCCAAATAAATTATATGCCTATCCCCTTCTGGGTGAAGTTCCACTTTATTTATACCTGGAAGTATTAGATATTTCCATTTAGGCTCCTTTCACATGGGCTTGTCGGTTTGACGGACTCTGCATTGCTCAGCGGGGAATCGATCCGCTGATCCCTACTGAGCAGGCAGCTGACAGGTCCATCTCCGCTCACTGTGCTGAGATGGACCTGTCAGAGTCCAGCTCTACTCTATGAGGACATTGGCAGATCCACCTGGGGTATTCTGAGGAGCCTTGACCAATCCCGAATCTGGATTGGCAGGGGGCAGGCCTCCTTAAATACCAAGGGTCAGCCCAGCTGGGGAGGAGTTGATCGGGCCTTTGAGGGAGCTCTTCAGTCTGGGGGGGGGGTGACCTTGAGCCTGGGCTCACCTGCGGATGGGACCCTCTTACAACCCACAGAGGTGTCCTGGCCAGGGGGCACAGGATTAGCAGTAGAGGACATATTGGCAGGTCCGATTCACCAGACGGATGGAAAATAGGGTCACAATCTGTCTGGATTTGGCAGACAGGATCGGATAGCAGCGGGTGTCAGCGGACATGTCACCGCTAGTGGTGAATGGAGCATCAGATCAGGTCCCCCTGAAAAACTGACAGGCAGACCTGATCGGAAAGCCCGTGTGAAAGGGCCCTAACTCTTGGCATCCAAAGTTAGTGCCATTGGAGGAAAGTAAAGGCATATTGCTGGAAAGGGACATCAATGTAAACTTGTTACTTTGGCCTTCATGGGGAAAGCATAGATTTCCTTCAAAGCAAACATGTAATGAGGCAAATACGTATATTGAAAATCTACTGTACGTTTCCTGGCTGCCTCTGCCTTCTGTACTTGTTAGTTATTGATGTAACTAAAGTTGAAATTCTTGATAGGCATATCTATTTCAGGACAGTGACTCTAAGTCACTGGAGCAGCATGATAGTCAGCCAACTTGCAAAGAGAGGTAATCAACAGAAGCCAACTTTCTGCTCTGAGCACAGGAATTCTTAACCACTTCAGCCCCAGAATGATTTACCCACTTCCTGACCAGGCCATTTTTTGCGATACAGCACTGCGTTGCTTTAACTGACACTTTAACTGACAATTGCACGGTCGTGTAACGCTGTACCCAAACAAAATTGCCGTCCTTTTTTTCCCACAAATAGAGCTATCTTTTTATTGAAAAAATAAAAACCTCTGCGTTCTCTTTTTTTTTTTGCACTATAAACAAAATAAGACTGTAAATTTTGAAAAAAAAACGATATTTTTAACTTTTTGCTATTATAAATATCCCAAAAAAATTTGATTGGAAAAAAAAAGATTGGTTTGCGCAAAAGTTATAGTGGCTACAAAATGGGGGATATATTTATGGCATTTTTATTATAAGATTTTTAACGGGACTGCGATATTGCAGCGGACACTTTTGACACTTTTTTGGGACCATTGACATTTATACAGCGATCAGTGCTAAAAATAGCCACTGATTACTGTATAAGGCTACTTTCACACTGAGGCGCTTTACAGGCGCTATAGCGCTAAAAATAGTGCCTGCAAAGCACCTGTAAAGCGCCTCTCCTCTCACTTCAGTATGAAAGCCCGGGAGCTTTCACACTCGAAAGGTGCGCTGGCAGGACGCTAAAAAAATTCCTGCAAGCAGCATCTTTGAGGCGCTGTAGGAGTGGTGTATACATCATAAAATCAATTGGCAGCGCCGCCTAAGCGCCGGCAAAGCGGCGCTTTGAACCCTTTTTCGCTCGCTAGCGGGGGTTAAAAGCACCCGCTATCGGCCAAAAAGCACCGCTAAAATTTAAAATTGGCGGGGCTTTACCGCCGGCGCCTTCCCGCCCCAGTGTGAAAGTGCCCTAAATGTCACTGGCAGGGAAGGGGTTAACACTAGGGGGCGATCAAGGGGTTAAGTGTTCCCCAGGGAGGTGTTTCTAACTGTGGGGGGATGGGACTGACAAGGAGTAGGGAGAGATCGCTGTTCCTGATCACTAGGAACAGCAGATCTCTCTCTACTTCCCTGTCAGAACGGGGGTTTTGTCTGTTTATTTTGACAGATCCCCATTCTTGCTTTCTGTGGAGCGATCACGGTGTCGCCGGACGACATTGCGGCCCCCGGCCACACGCATCGGCTCTGGCGTCGTGATACGGGCATTCGTATGAGCCCCTCACGGCGCATGTGCACCTTCTATAGCCCTTAAAGCAGCCGCCGTACAGCTACAGCGATTCATGCAGGGGAGCCAACCTGCCACCGTATAACGACAGCGGCTGGTCGGCAAGTAGTTAAAGTCATTTTCAGCCCAGGAAGCTGCCATCTTGGCCTCAGTTTAATCTTCAACTGCCATGATTCTGCACATGTGATCAGTTATGACACCAGACATTGGATGGTTTGACAGTTTGGTTGAGACCACAACCGATGTGACAGTTAGCATTTCTGGCATGTCGGGAATGTAACTGTTTTTTGAAACTGTTAAATCGATGGCTTTAAGCAGACTGTAAAGACTGTAGTATGGTGGCCGTAGCAACGGCTACAATAAAGCACCTCACCTTCCCGTTGGGTAATCTATAGTTTGGCCCTGTACTTTGTGTTTAGGTGGGCAGATGGGCGAAGATCGCACAGGAGGCATTTTATGTAACAAACAAAATTGAACAATAAAATCGGGAACTCTCACACTTTCAGAATAGAAATGATTAGCAAGACAAATGCGTTTCAAAACTGTTTACAGGCTCTAAAAAAAAAAAAGATAACGCAGCAGCTGGTCCCCCGGCTCACAGGTGTAGTCCGCTCACACTTCTAAATGGAAATGGAATTTATGGCTGGCATGAGGTTAGACAGGAGATAAGGATGTATGACTTTCACAAGGCATGCTGGGATTTCAATGTAATGGAAAAAGTTCACATCGGGCTCTGCAGTTACTTGTATCTGTTGTATCATCAAATGAAAATAGTTTACTTCTAAAAAAAAAAAATGATTTATCGCATGAGGTAAAAAATGAATGGGAAACAAGGATCTTTTACTGTATTTCTTAGATAAATAAGGGGATTTTATCACTGGGCGTTAATCTCTAAAAAATAGGTTCTGTGTATAGTTTGTAAATATATCCAATTATATATTGCAGCTTTACTTTCCTGCTGTGTACAGCGACTGCTCTGCTCCTCTCTCTCTGTGCGTCTATGGGCCGGTCTGACCTGTACAGAAATGATAAGGCTCCATTCACATCTAGGCGTTGCTTTTTTTTCAGTCGTTTTTCAGGTGTTTTTGCAGTGTTTTTGCAAAGTTTTTTCAGAGTTTTTGCAGCGTTTTTGCAGTGTTTATTCAGAGTTTTTGCAGCGTTTGTTCAGAGTTTTTGCAGCGTTTTTGCAAAGTTTGTTCAGAGTTTTTGCAGCGTTTTTGCAGTGTTTATTCAGAGTTTTTGCAGTGTTTTTGCAGTGTTTGTTCAGAGTTTTTGCAGCGTTTTTGCAGTGTTTGTTCAGAGTTTTTGCAGCGTTTTTGCAAAGTTTGTTCAGAGTTTTTGCAGCGTTTTTGCAGTGTTTATTCAGAGTTTTTTGCAGCGTTTTTGCAGTGTTTGTTCAGAGTTTTTGCAGCGTTTTTGCAGTGTTTGTTCAGAGTTTTTGCAGCGTTTTTGCAAAGTTTGTTCAGAGTTTTTGCAGCGTTTTTGCAAAGTTTGTTCAGAGTTTTTGCAGCGTTTTTGCAGTGTTTATTCAGAGTTTTTGCAGCATTTTTGTAGTGTTTGTTCAGATTTTTTGCAGCGTTTTTGCAGTGTTTTTGCAGTGTTTGTTCAGAGTTTTTGCAGTGTTTTTGTGCAGGCATTTTGAGTTGACAAGTGAAGAAATGAAAAAAAGCAGTAAAAGGCCTGTAATCTGCCAAAAAGGAAGCAAATTTTTTTGCAATGTTTGTTCAGTTTTTGCAGTGTTTGTTCAGAGTTTTTGCAGTGTTTTTGCAGTGTTTATTCAGAGTTTTTGCAGCGTTTTTGTAGTGTTTGTTCAGATTTTTTGCAACGTTTTTGCAGTGTTTGTTCAGAGTTTTGGCAGTGTTTTTGTAGTGTTTGTTCAGTGTTTTTGCAGTGTTTGTTCAGAGTTTTTGCAGCTTTTTTGCAAAGTTTGTTCAGAGTTTTTGCAGCGTTTTTGTAGTGTTTGTTCAGAGTTTTTGCAGCGTTTTTGCAGTGTTTGTTTAGAGTTTTTGCAGCGTTTTTGTGCAGGCATTTTGAGTTGACAAGTGAAGAAATGAAAAGCAGTAAAAGGCCTGTAATCTGCCAAAAAGGAAGCAAAATTTTGAGCGACGGGCATTTTGCTTAACCACTTGCTGACCGCTGCACACTGATATACGTTGGCACAATGGCAGAGGTGGGCAAATGGGTGTACCTGTACATCCCCTTTAATTGATGGGGTTAGCGGGCGTACATTGTGACCGTGCCCGCGGGACTGGCGGATGTCCAGAGCCTCAGAATGGGGAAATGCCTATGTAAACAAGGCATTTCCCCGTTCTGCCTAGTGACATGACAGAGATCACTGCTCTCTGTCATCGGGAGCAGTGATCGCTGTCATGTGAGCCCCTCCTCCCCGCAGTTAGAATCACTCCCTAGGACACACTTAACCCCTTGATCGCCCCCTAGTGTTTAACCCCTTCCCTGCCAGTGTCATTACACAGTAATCAGTGCATTTTTATGGCACTGATCGCTGTATGAATGACAATGGTCCCAAAACAGTGTCAAAAGTGTCCGATGTGTCCGCCATAATGTTGCAGTCACGATAAAAATCGCAGATCGCCGCCATTACTAATAAAAAAAAAATAATAAAAATGCCATAAAACTATCCCCTATATTGCAGACGCTATAACTTTTGCGCAAACCAATCAATATACGCTTATTGCTAATTTTTTTTTATTTTTTACCAAAAATATGTAGACTACATATCGGCCTAAACTGAGGAAAAAAAAATTTTTTTATATATTTTTTGGGGGGATATTTATTATAGCAAAAAAGTTAAAAATGTAGCTTTTTCTTCAAAATTGACGCTCTTTTTTTGTTTATAGCGCAAAAAATAAAAATCGCAGAGGTGATCAAATACCACCAAAAGAACGCTCTATTGATGGGGAAAAAAGAACGTCAATTTTTTTTGGTTGCAATGGCGCACGACCGCGCAATTGTCAGTTAAAACCGACGCAGTGCCGTATCGCAAAAAGTGCTCTGGTCAGGAATGGGGTAAAATCTTCCGGGGCTGAAGCGGTTAAGGCGACAGAACGCTCAGATGTGAACAGGGGCCATTGAAATGAATAGGATTTGTCTTGTTGGGCATTTTTAGAGCTGAGGCTTAGGCTAAGTGCGAATTGGATGCCCGCATCTAAATCGCATGTCAGGAGATTGTGACTGACTCTCAATGGATCCGGGTCACACATCTCCAGAGCGGCTCCGGAGCAAATTGCACTAGACATGTGCAATTCGTTTCGTTTTTTTTCGTTTTCTTTTTTTTCGTTTTTTTCATTCGTTTTCGTACAAATGGACGAATCGTTCGAATCGTTCAAATCCGAATAACGAATCGTTTCGAATCGTACGAATCCGAAAAACAATGAAAATCCGAAAAACCAAAAATTAGAAACAACGAATGTACGAATGAAGAAAATCCAAAAAACAAAAAAAGGAACAACGAAACTGAACGAAAAAATTCGTACATTCGTAACTTTTTTTTTTGTTGAATTGGTAATTTTCCGTGTCCCTTACAATGGTGCTGCCTAACGTGCTTCGAATAGATTGAACGAAAAAATTTGTGCATTCGTAACTTTTTTTTTTCGATTCGTAACTTTTTTTTTTCGATTCGTAACTTTTTTTTTTTTCGATTTTTTTTTTCGATTCGTAAATTGTTAAAATGTAATAATAGCACACATTACATAAAATTATGAATTATGCTCCGATTACGAATCTACGAATGTTACGAATGTACGAATAAATACGAATGCGTCCGAATTTCGAATAAACAAATAAACGAAAATTAAACTAACGAAAAAACGAATCAACAAAACGAATGTACGAATCGTTACGAATACGAACACCGACGACTTACAAATGTACGAATCGTTACGAATCAACGGAAACGAAAAAAATGAAACGAAAAAAAACAAAAACGATTTTTTTTCGGAAATGAAAAAAACAAAACGAAAATAAACACATTTTTTTGTTGTGCACATGTCTAAATTGCACAGGACTCCTGTGTGTCTTCTGGTCCACTTCAGGTCCGAATTCAGCCAAAAATTCTGACCGAAATCGGACCTGAACTGGTGAACAGGGACTCACCAGACTGCTGCTGCGAGCCGCTCCGCACGGCAGTGTGAACCCAGCCTTAAAGCAGAAAATCGTCCAAAACGCCTAGATGTGAACGGAGCTTAAGGCCACGTTCACACCTGAGCAATTTTCAGCTTGTAAAACGCTCAGCTCTGAAGCTCCAAAACGCCCAACAAGCAAAATTCCATTAATTTCAATGGCCCCTGTTCACATATGAGCACTCTTTCGCCTGAAGCAAAACCCCTTCAGCTCAAAAAAGTACATGAGCTTCACTTTGGCAGGTTACAAACGTTTTTGGCCCCTAGACTTCAATAAAAACGACTGACTTCAGCAGAAAAACGCTTGCAAAACGCTAAAATAGCAACTCTCCGCCCCTAATTTCCTCTCCCTCTCATACCCCTAGTGCTTTCTATTGGCTAAAGTAAAATGCCTGAAGCTGTAAAAAATGCTTGGAATATACTTCTAAAACACTTTAAAAAAAAGCTTGTAAAAAGCTGCAAAAAAGCTTTAAAAAAACCGCCCGAAGAACGCCAGGTAATTCGATACGCTCAGGTGTGAATGGAGTCTATGGGGCCAAAAACGCTTGTAATCTGTCAAAAAGAAGCTCTTGTACTTTTTTGAGCGTCAGGCGTTTTGCTTCAGCCGACAAAATGCTCATTTGTGAACAGGAACTATTGAACTTAATGGAATTTTACTTGTTGGGCACTTTGGAGCTTCAGCTTTACAAGCTGGAAAACGCTCAGTTGTGAACAGGGCCTCTTTTCTCTATAAGGGTAAACCTCAGTTTCAAACTGGCTAAATACTTTCCTGAATGCAAAACAAAAGGTGGCAAAGCGTTACAATTGTTTGTTTTTTTTTTTTTGGACAGCAAAGCAGCCACAGCTTGAGTAGAAAAGCCAGTCCTCTGTGCTGCAGAGATGGGCCCTTGCTCCCTCTATAATGAAGCAGTGGTCCCTCTGCAGAGATCTGACATTTTCCCTGCTAAGTCCTAGGTAGAAGTCTCCTATCAGCAGGAAGGATAAGCATTGCCCATTAATTACAGTGCTATAGGTCTGACTCAGCAGTGGGCAGATCTCTGCAGAGAGGCCGCTGTCTTAAAACATAGAGCAAAGGTCCATCTCTACAGTTCGTCTCTGAACGTTCATTTGGGCTTTAAAGTTAAATGCAGCACAAATTTGGAAGCAAGAATGGGACTTTTTAGGCACCGAAGTTAAAGCACAATAAGAATTGTTCTAAAAGCATACAGATTTTATTAATACATAATATATTCTAAAAACAGATGCAAAGAAAGTCTGGTCATCATATTACAGCATGACAGATATATGGCATGTTAATCAAAATTCGAAACCACCACAAAGTACAAATCTGGAGCTCATGACAAATGCGCATCTAGTAAGAATGAGTCCCAACGCGTTTCAACTCTAAAGGAGTATGAAACTTCTTCAGGGGGCTAATAGAGTGGGGGTTTTATGACGACAACATATGAGTTAGGATGAGCGCATTCACCAAAAGCAACCCCAGGGAATGGGTCCGAAACAGCACAAGGGACGCCTAAAGGTCCGCAATCAACCCAAAAATCCTAAAAACGTAATCATGTTGGCCAAAAGAAAGATCAAACTGGAAGACTGGTCGGTGATGTTACACTTAAAGTGACAAAAAACACAATTAATAATGAAATTCAATAGTGAAATTAATTAAAGATTCACAACGTGGTCCATAAGGCACCCAATGATGTAATACACAAGGAAAAAAAAAGCGGAGTCACTTGACCCGGACAGTAGCACCAGCCACAATCACCCACATAATAGAATGCTTTGCACTTCAGGCCACCCTAATCCATACATTGAATTGTATGTCACAAAGCGACCCCACTGCATTCACTGTGCTGTGCATTAGATAGTCCAGAATGCCCTACATGTGCACTGTGCTGTATGTGACATGCTCCAGGCTGCCTCCCAATGTACTTGGCACTGAATGTGTGTGTGTGTGTAAAATTCTGGACTTCCACACCTGTACACTGTGCGGTTAATGGCATACCCTACACTGCACCAAACCATATTGTGTTGTATATGACATACTCTGGGCTATCCCACCTCTACACTATGCTGTACATGGCATACTCTAAATGTTATTATGCTGTGCTGTATGTGACATACCCGTGGCTGCCCCACCCATGCATTGTGCTATACATGATCTACTGTAAATATACTGTGCTGTATGTGACATACTCAAGACTAGACATGTGCACAACAAAAAAAATCGTTTATTTTCGTTTCGTTTTTTTTAGTTTCCGAAAAAAAATTGTTTTTTTTCGTTTAGTTTTTTTCGTTTCCGTTGATTCGTAACGATTCGTAAGTCGTCGTTGTTCATATTCGTAACGATTCGTACATTTGTAAGAGATATTTTTCGTTGATTCGTTTTTTCGTTAGTTTAATTTTCGTTCATTCGTTTATTCGAAATTCGGACGCATTCGTAGTTATTCGTACATTCGTAACATTCGTAGATTCGTAATCGGAGCATAATTCATAATTTTATGTAATGTGTATGCTATTATTACATTTTAATAATTTACGAATTGAAAAAAAAAAGTTACGAATCGAAAAAAAAAAGTTACGAATCGAAAAAAAAAAGTTACGAATGTACGAATTTTTTTGTTCAATCCATTCATTACGAATATAAAAAAAAAAAAGTTACGAATCGAAAAAATAAGTTATGAATCGAAAAAAAAAGTTACGAATGTACAAATTTTTTTGTTCAATCCATTCGAAGCACGTTAAGCAGCACCATTGTAAGGGACACGGAATTTTCGGATTTTCGTTGTTTGGTTTTTTCGGATTTTCGTTGCTTTTCGGATTCGTTCGATTCGAACGATTCGTTAATCGGATTCGTACGATTCGAACGATTCGTTCATTCGTTCGAAAACGAACGAAAAAAACGAAAAACGAAAAAAAACGAAACGAATTGCACATGTCTACTCAAGACTGCTACACCTGTACTGTATGGGGTCGATTTACTAAAACTGGAGAGTGCAGCTGTGCATGGTAGCTAATCAGCTTCTAACTTCAGCTTGTTCAGTTAAAGTGACTGTAAAGGTTTGTTTATATATATATATATATATATATAACAAACATATATATATAAATACTTACCTGCTCTGTGCCAGGGTTTTGCACAGATCGGCCCCGATTCTCCTTTTCTGGGGTCCCCTGGTGACGCTCATGGCTCCTCTTTTTCATCGAGTGCCCCACGGAGAGCCGCATTCCATGGGGGCACTCATGCAGGTGCGCTCCTGAGTCCTGCTGCTGCGTCCATTGACACAGCCAGCAGGACTTGGCCCCACTCCCCCCAGCTCCAGTGTCACTGGAATTGATTGACAGCAGCATCAATCTGTTCAATGAGGACCAGAGACAGCGGCTGGAGCTGCTGGGCTCGTTCTCGTCACTGGAACGATCGGGTTCAGGTAAGAAAAAGGGGGGTTTTGGGGGGCTGCTGCGGCGCATAGAATGCATTAAGGTGATAAACCCTGATGCCGCGTACACACAACCGGACTTTTCGATGGACTAGGTCCGACGGTCTTCCCGACGGACTTTCGGAGGAGTTCCGACGGACTTACCGAACAAACGGACTTTGACACACACAAGCACACCAAAGTCTGACGGATTCGAACGTGATGACGTTACGACCGGACTAGAATAAGGAAGTTTATAGCCAGTAGCCAATAGCTGCCCTAGCGTTAGTTTTCGTCTGTCGGACTAGCATACAGACGAACAGATTTTTCGACTGGAATCGAGTCCGTCGGAAAGATTTGAAACATGTTCTAAATCTAAAGCCCGTCTGATTGTTAGACAGCAAAAGTCTGATGAAGCCCCCACACGATCGAATTGTCCGGCGGATTCGTTCCGTTGGATCTAGTCCGTCGAAAAGTCCGCTCGTGTGTACGTGTGTACGCGGCATTATACGTTACAACTCCTTAAAGGTTTGACAAAAAAAAAGGAAGCTGATTGGTTTCTATGCAGAACTGTGCTAGATTTTGCACTTTCCAGTTTTAGTAAACAAACCCCTGTGTGACATACTCTGCCCCACTCCTTTTCATAGGGCTTTAGATGACATACACCGGACTGCCCCACTCCATACACTATGCTTTATCTGATACCCTGTTTCCCCAAATATAAGACCTAGCGTGATTGTCGGTGATGGCTGCAATATAAGCCCTACCCCCCAAATAAGCCCTAGTTAAAGTCCTTGTAGGTCTTATTTTCAGGGTAGGGCTTATTTTTGGGAAAACAGGGTAGGGCTTATTTGGGGGGTAGGGCTTATATTGCAGCCATCACCGACAATCACGCTAGGTCTTATTTTTGGGGAAACAGGGTATATTCCAGTGTGCTCCTCTCCAAACACTGTGTTGTATGTGACATTCTCCAGTTTGTCCACTATTCTCCACTTTTCTGTGTACCATGCAATGCATTGCACAGTGAGTGTAAACCTTTCCACAGGCTGCCATAAAAACTCACTTTCTTTTTTTTATGTGATTGAACTGGCTGTTATAAAGGTATATACAGACTATAGGACACATAGAAGGCAAAAGCAAAGGACTAACTGAAATACATGTCCTACATGCTTAGATCAATTTTGGGAAGTTTTAGTGAAAATTTGGCTAACGCTTTTTTTTAACCTACGCAAACAACTTCATAGTCTTCTAAGTGCAAAGATGATTACTGATGACAGATAAAAAGAGATACCTGTCAAAATGATTTTCCAACTTGTTGACAAATCATTCTCCAGACATGATTGTTTTTCTGACATTTTATCAGTATAAACAATCATTTAACCTACAAGGTAATTATAGTGATAAAGTAAATCTGACACAAAAATGGGCAATTAAAAATGAGCCGATGACAACAAAAACATAAGCAGAGGTTACCTTGAATGAAACCCACTTGTCAAAATCATCAGCAGAAACAGATATATTGGCAGATGAAGTTCTATATAAATCTCTTAACTTTTACATGTAAAATTGATCTTGGCCCCACTCTTCTACCGTCTGAGATTTTAAAGTGGTCCTTTAATATGATGATTGACTGACTAAGGTTAGACATACCCTGTTTCCCCGAAAATAAGACCTAGCGTGATTGTCGGTGATGGCTGCAATATAATCCCTACCCCCCAAAAAAGCCCTACCCTGTTTCCCCGAAAATAAGCCCTACCCTGAAAATAAGACCTTATATTGCAGCCATCACTGACAATCACGCTAGGTCTTATTTTCAGGGGTAGTAGAGTGGAAAAAACGGATGAACGCATACCAGTGTCACGTAAAACCATCTTCTTTATTCAAATGCTTGAAATAATCATATGAACTAATATCAGCCACACTTCACTTAGCTCCTCTTACAGTATTATTCAATAATCAATGAACTGACTGCATACAACAAGGTCTCCACTCAAAAACTAACCTACCTTCTGACATTCGCAGGTATCACCTGTCAGAAATGGAATACAATAGCCAGCAGAGGAGATTCCTCCATCCACACTCTTTAGGGATGGATATACAGTGGGGAAAATAATTGTTTGATCCCCTGCGGATTTTGTAAGTTGGTCTACTTACAAAGAAATGAAGGGTCTATAATTTTTCTCATAGGTGTATTTTAAATGATAGAGCCAGAATATCAACCAAAAATCCAGAACAAAAACATGATACAAATGTTATAAATTGAGTTGCAGTTCAGTGAGTAAAATAAGTATTTGATCCCCAAGCAAATCATGACTTCGTATTTGGTGGAGAAACCCTTGTTGGCAAGTACAGAGGTAAGACGTTTCTTGTAGTTGGTTACCAGGTTTGCACACATCTCAGGAGGGATTTTGGTCCACTCTTCTTTACAGATCTTCTCGAAATTCTTAAGGCTTCTTGGCTGTCACATTGGCAACTCAAAATTTCAGCTCCCTCCATAAATTTCCTATAGGATTAACCACTTAAGAACCGGAAAGGATTTGCCCCCTTAATGACCAGGTAATTTTTTGAAAAAAGGCACTGTGTCGCTTTAACTGACAATTGCGCGGTCGTGCGATGTTGCACCCAAACAAAATGTATTTCCTTTTTTTCGGCAAATAGAGCTTTCTTTTGGTGGTATTTGATCACCTCTGCGGTTTTTATTTTTTGCGCTATAAACCAAAAAATTTGACAATTTTGATTGATAAATTGATAAAATAAATAAAATAAAAAATGTCTTCATCAGTTTAGACCAATATGTATTCTTCTACACATTTTTGGTTAAAAAAATCTCAATTAGCGTATATTGACTGGTTTGTGCAAAATTTATAGCATTTACAAAATAGGGGGTATATTTATGGCATTGGACTGCGACATTTGACACTTTTTGGGACCTTTGACATTTATACAGTGATCAGAGCTAAAAATAGCCACAGATTACTGTATAAATGTCACTGGCAGGGAAGGGGTTAATGCTAGGGGCGATCAAGGGGTTAAATGTGTTCCCTAGGGAGCTGTTTCTAACTGTGGGGTAGGGGACTGACTAGAGGAGGAGCGAGATCGCTGTTCCTAATCACTAGGAACAGCAGATCTCTCTCTCATCCCCTGTCAGAACGGGAATTTGTCTGTTTACATTGACAGATCCCCATTCGGCAGACATCGCGGCCCCTGGCCATGCACATCGGCTCCAGTGTCACGCTGCGCGCGACCCTATAGCTTCTGAAAGCGGCCAACATACAATGACGGTGATTTGCGCAGCCGTGCCAACCTGCCGCAGTACAACTGTGGCAGCTGGTCGGCAAGTAGTTAAAGTCTGGAGACTGGCTAGGCCACTCCATGACCTTAATGTGCTTCTTCTTAAACCACTCCTTTGTTGCCTTGTAAGTATGTTTTGTGTCATTGTCATGCTGGGAGACCTATTCACGACCCATCTTCAGTGTTCTGGCTGAGAAAAGAAGGTTCTCATCCAAGATTTCACAATACATGGCCCCGTCCATTGGCCATCTCAATGCAGCAAAGTCCGGCCAGTACCTTTAGCAAAGAAACAGCACCAAAGCATCATGTTTCCATTCTTAGGGTCATAGTCAGCATTTTTCTTCCTCCAAACACGGCGAGTCGAGTTAACCTCCCTGGCGGTATGATTCTGTCTGGAATTTGGTGCTGAAAGCGGTACAATTATTTTGCATGGAAATTTGGCGTTTTTATATTGTAGGCATGCAATTCTTATGAATAACTCACTTAAATCTGTCCGAACCAGAGTCTAGTAGACATCCCGAGTATGATAAAGTTTGAAACACAAAATAATAAATTATAATATAATAAAAATATATATAAAAATGATTCAATAATGTAATCAAATCAAAAACACTGAAATTTGCTCAGTTGCAGAATAGTCGCTGTCATTAAATTTATTGTTTGATGATAAATTGTGATTTTAATTTTTTATCGGTGTTTTCTAGCTGGTCTAAAACCACTTTTGACATAAAGGGACACTTTTTGGTTGCTATGGACAATCTCCAGTTTCCAGGCAGAAAAAAAATCTTTTTATTATATAAAATGACATGCAGGGCACTGGGCAGACCACTAGGGACAAAGGGGATGTGTATTTTTGGTATACAGTACTGTAATCTGTAAGATTACAGTACTGTATATTTTTTAAAATTTGGCGCCGATCTCCGCTCCCGTGCGTCGTAACGTCGCAGGGAACGGAGACCGGCACTGTGTGAATCGAGCGAGCGGACGGCTCGCTCACACAGCGGGGAGACATCGCAGGATCCAGGGGAAAAGGTAAGTAACTTCCCCCCTGCATCCTGCACGCAAGCCCGAGTCTGGCTCGGGGTTACCGCTCCCAGCACAAAAAGCTGGACCCGAGCCAGGCTCGGGGTTAACGCCTAGGAGGTTAATGCCAAAGAGCTAAATTTTGGTCTCATCTGGTGAAAGCACTTTCTCTAAAAATCATTTAGATGTTCATTGTCAAACTTCAGACGGGACTGTAAATGTGCCTTCCTGAGGAGTGTATTGTGTTATCAATGGTTTGTTTGGTGACTGTGGTCCCAACTGCCTTGAGATCATTCACAAGCTCCTCCTGTGTAGTTGTGGGCTGATCCCTAACTTTTCTCATGATCATCCTTACCCCATGAATACCCTAAATCTTGCATGGAGCTCCAGACGTGATTGATGGTTATTTTGTATTTCTTCCATTTGCGAATAATCCAACAGTTGTCTCCTTCTCACCAATCTTCTTGCTGATGCTCTTGTAGCTAATTCCAGCCTTGTGCAGGTCTACAATCTTGACCCTGATGTCCTTTGACAGCTCTTTGGTCTTGCCCATGATGGTGAGGTTAGAATGGAATAAAGAGATTCATGCGGACTGGCATCTTTTATACACATAATGAGTTGTCATTAGGAGCGCCTTCCTAAATTGACAGGACTAATCTGTGTACCACATGAGCACCTACTGTAGCCAGTCTGTGGGAGCCAGTATTGTTGTTGGTTGATAGGGGATTAAATACTTAACCCCCCTGGCGGTTTTACCGAGTCTGGCTCGGGGTGGAACTTCAGTACCAAAAGCGGTAACCCCGAGCCAGACTCGGGCTCGCATTGCAGGATACAGGGGGAAGTTACTTACCTTTTCCCCTGGATCCTGCGATGTCTCCCCGCTGTGTGAGCGCGCCGTCCGCTCGCTCGATTCACACAGTGCCCGAGTGCTGCTGATCTCCGTTCCCTGCGACGTTACGACGCACGGGAGCGGAGATCGGTGCCAAATTCAAAAAAGTTAAAAAACACAAAACACATACAGTACTGTAATCTTACAGATTACAGTACTGTATACAAAAAATACACATCCCCTTTGTCCCCCTTTGTCCCTAGTTGTCTGCATAGTACCCTGCATGTCATTTTATATAATAAATAGATTTTTTTCTGCCACCAAAAAGTGTCCCTTTATGTCAAAAGTGGTTTTAGACCAGCTAGAAAACACTGATAAAAAATTTGAATCACAATTCATCATCAAACACTAAATTTAATGACAGCGACTATTCTGCAACTGAGCAAATTTCAGTGTTTTTGATTTGATTACATTATTGAATAATTTTTATATATATTTTTTCTTTTATTATAATTTATGATTTTGTGTTTCAAACTTTATCATACCCGGGATGTCTACTAGACTCTGGTTTGGACAGATTTAAGTAAATTATTCATAAGAATTGCAGGTCTACAATATAAAAACGCCAAATTTCCATGCAAAATAACTGTACCGCTTTCAGCACAAAATTCCAGACATAATCATACCGCCAGGGAGGTTAATTAACACACTGAACTGCAACTCAATTTACATTTGTATCGTGTTTTTTTCTGGATTTCTGGTTGATATTCTGTCTCAATCATTTAAAATACATCTAAGATAAAAATTATAGACCCTTAATTTCTTTGTAAGTGGGCAAACTTACAAAATCTGCAGGGGATCAAATAATTATTTCCCCCACTGTATCTCTAATCTAGGGAAATCATATAATGTATGGACAGCTTATGGTAGCTAAACTTCAGCAGCTATTATTTTTAAGTAGGCACCCATAAGATCAGCGAATGCAGTTACCGTTACTTCAAAGGACGGGGGTGCTGATTTGTACATATATAGGATCCTAATGCCCGACACATGCACAAATCAATGAGAAATGCACACTTGGGTGCCATTATTTCCTAATAACACCCCAAATGCGCTAAGAAAGCGGGCATTTTGTCAGATGACAAAACTCGTGAAAAACACCCGAAATCACGTAATATAAAAACACACCAAAGTTGGCTCTAAAAAAAAAGTACCGGAGCTACTTTGGTAAATATTTTATAGCAGAGGGCAGCCCATTGAAATGAATGGTTTCTCTCCAAAAACGTGCCACAAAAAAGCATTAAAAACACAATGCAGGAATGCCGCTAGATGTGAACGGGGCCCTACAAAGGTGGGACTTTGAGACCCTAAGATTATGAATATACCTGCCATGTTGATTAATATTTGGAAGCTGAGTGTTGTCATCAAAACAAGGGATGAGGGTAAATCTTCCAACTGAAAAGGGTTCTTATCCCCATGTTGCATGCTTGCAGAGCAGAAACAATAACTTGTAACATTGTATTTGTGTCTCTTTTTCAGACAATGGAAACCAATGGGGTTGACCTGACCCCCCTAAACTTGAATTCAACTGAAACGAACAACAGCATTTGTATTTTTGGAACTGGGGACTTTGGCCGATCACTCGGATTTAAATTGCTACAGAGTGGCTTCCATGTGATATTTGGGAGCCGAAATCCTGCAAGGGCTAATTTGCTCCCCAAGGGGGTGGAAGTGCTTGGCCATGCTGAGGCAGCACAAAAATGCCCGCTTATCATTTTGGCCGTACAGAGGGACCATTATAGTCCTTTTCTCAGGAAACTTGAAGATGTTTTAGATGGAAAAGTCTTAGTGGATGTCAGTAACAACCTGAAGATAAACCAGTACCCAGAATCCAATGCGGAATATCTTGCCCAGATGTTACCAGGAGCTAAAGTCGTCAAAGCGTTTAACACAGTGTCAGCATGGTCTCTGCAGTCTGGAGCCCTGGATGCCAGCAGACAGGTAACTATTGACTATCACGGGAAAGCTGACCCTTATATTTCGATATTTGCAACACATAGAGCACAACATTGTTTTATCAGTCACTGCAACTTATGTTCTGATCACAGTCATGTAAAGAAATACACATGGGGGCCAGTATAGGCATTAGCCAATTACTCTACCACTATATTTTTGGAGAATGAGAGTAAATCAGCACACCCAGAGGAGACCCATGTAAACACGAGGACACTATATGAACACCATGGGGTTGATTTACTAAAGTCAAATAGGCTGTGCAGTTGCACTCTGCAAGGGCATTTGCTCCAGAGATTAGTAAATGAGGTAAAGCTTCACTTTGCAAAGAACACCCAATCACATGCAGGGAAAATAAAGCACTTTTGCTTGCACATGATTGGATGATGGAAGTCCACGGGTCTTTCCCTTATCTACTAAGTTTTAGAGCAAATGCCCTTGGGGAGTGCAACTGCACTTGTAAAGTGCACAGTCTATTTGCCTTTGGAAATAGGAGAATGCCCCAAGGGATAGTACGGGCAAGAGACCAAAAACAGGATAGACAGAAAAATACAAAAAGTATAAATCTAAGTCTATTTGCCTTTAGTAAATCCACCCCTATATGTCTCTGGTGGGCTTGCATCACTGGTGGTAATTGAGCACCAGCACTGCAAGGTCACTGTGCTGCGTTGTACTCTAAAGCCCCATACACAAGATCAGAAATTCTGCCAGCAAAAGTCGGATGTGAGCTTTTGGTCAGAAATTCCATGGACTTTTGCTGGCAGAATTCTAGCCAGCAAAAGATTGAGAGCAGTTCTCTATTTTTCGGTCGGAAAAAGTTCTGATTGGAAATTCCGACGCGTAAAATTCCTACGCATGCTCGGAAACAATTTGGCGCATGCTCTGAAGCATTGAACTTAATTTTCTCGGCTCATCGTAATGTTGTACGTCACCGCATTCTTGACGGTCGAAAGTTCAGAGAATGTTTGTGTGACCGTGTGTATGTACGCCAAGCTTGAGTGGAATTCCGTCAGAAAAACCATCCAAGTTTTTTCCGAAGGAAAATCCGCTCGTGTGTACGGGGCATTAGGCTACTTTCACACTCAGACCACCCGAGCGTTAGCGGTAAAACGCTGCTAGTATTACCAGTGCTTTACCGGTGCTGTGCGGGTGGGAGCGGGCGCTTTTAACCCCAAAGAAGGGGTTAACAAGGGGTTAAAAGTGCCCGCAAAGCGCCGCTGCCCATTGACTTTAATGGGCAGGGCGGTGTGGGAGCAGTGTATACACCGCTCCCACACTGCCCAAAGATGCTGCTTGTGGGACTTTCAAACCATCCCACAAGCGCACTGCCCCAGTGTGAAAGCACTCAGGCTTTCACACTGGGGTGGCATGAGAGGCGCTTTACGGGCACTTTACAGGTGCTATTTATAGCACTAAAATGCCTGTAAAGTGCCTCAGTGTGAAAGGGATCTAAAGGTAGAGCCATTAAAGGAAAACTCCACTTTTGATTAACCTCCCTGGCGGTATTCCCGAGTCTGGCTCAGGGTGGAACTTCAGTACCATAAGCGGTAACCCCGAGTCAGATGGGATTTACAGGCACTTTTACAGGTGCTATTTATAACGCTAAAATGCCCGTGTAAAGTTCCCTGCGACGTTACGACGCACAGGAGCGGAGATCTGCGCCAAATTCAAAAAAGTTAAATCACACAGTACACATACAGTACTGTAATCTTACAGATTACTGTATAAAAAAAAATACACATCCCCTTTGTCCTAGTGGTCTGTCCAGTCCCCTGCATGTAGTTTTATTCTATAAATACTGTTCTCTCTGCCTGGAATTTGGAGATTGTTCATCAACCAAAAAGTGTCCCTTTAGTCAAAAGTGGTTTTAGACCAGCTAGAAAACAGCGATAATAACAGCGATAATAAATTAGTCACTTGCAGAATTGAGCGATTTGTGGGGAAATTCGTGGGGAAAATCAAACACTAAATCTAATGACAGTGACAATTCTGCAGCTGAGCAAATTTCTGTTTTTTTTTATTTGATTATTGAATCATTTTTATAGTTATTTATTATATTATAATTTTTGATTTTGTGTTTCAAACTTTATCATACCGGGGTGTCTACTAGACTCTGGACAGATTTAAGTGAGTTATTTCGTAAGAATTGCAGCCCTACAATATAAAACACCAAATTTCCATGCAAAATAATTGTACCGCTTTTGGTAAAAATTCCTGACATAATCATACCGCCAGGGAGGTTAAAAGAAAATGAACAAATGCAGATGGTATGGCTGGTACTCCTCTTTGCCAGATAAGAGCACTGGAGTTAAAGACCAGAAAACACTTTTAGGTGAAAATCAGTTGAAAAGGAAGAGGACTACAAAGTACTATAAAGATAAAAAAAACTTAAATTAGGGTTTAAAGCAGAATTCCACAGATAGAGTTTGGGTCTAGTTCAGATAGAGTTTGGGTCTAGTCTCGTTGCTTTTTCCCTAATGAATGCTATTATACTGATAAGGAGATCCTTCATACTTCTAATCCTGAAGGGACAGCCAGATTAAAAATTCCTGGTTCTCCCCGCCAGACTGTGTTCTCCCCATATTCATCTTAGAGAGAGGGTAGAAGGGGTCCCAAAGCACCATTTATAGGTTATGTTGAGACTTGACAGCTCTGCAATTTAAAACAATAGAAATGAATATGTTTATACCAGAGTACTTTTTTGCATACTAATGTGTGAATTTTCTACTGCAGGTCTTTGTGTGTTCAGATGACAACGCAGCCAAACAGAAGGTGATGGACATTGCCCGTGCCATTGGGTTGACACCACAAGATAATGGATCATTAGTGGCAGCTAATGAAATAGAGAATTACCCCCTCCAGCTTTTCCCTATGTGGAGACTCCCCATCTACCTATGTGCAGGACTAACTGTTCTTGTTTTTCTTTACTGTGTGATCAATGACATTGTCTACTCTGCTGTTGTCCTTGAAAAAGATATCTCCTTCCGACTGGCCATCTCAATTCCGAACAAGGTGTTCCCCATTGTCTCTCTCATGCTGCTGGCCTTGGTCTACCTTCCAGGAGTGTTTGCCGCCATCATTCAGCTGTATCGTGGCACAAAGTACAGCCGCTTCTCCAACTGGCTGGACCGCTGGATGTTGTGTAGGAAGCAGCTGGGATTGGTGGCTCTGTCTTATGCCTTTCTCCATGCAATCTACACTCTGGTGATTCCAATTCGATATTATGTAAGGCACAGGATAGCCACCAACACCATAACACAGGTAAATTGGTTGAAGTTTAAAAAATGTATACTAAGGGAAGTGTGGGGGCTACCATTGCTAATGTCCTTTAAAGCAGGGGTCAAGTCCTGGAGAAAAAAGTGTGGGAACTCCCACCCAAGATCCACTCCCCCACCAAAAAAAAAAATGATACGCTCATATGCACGAATGCTTCAAAAGTGGTATTTTTCATCCAATTTTCGTATTGTGTGTATGAAGCTTAACTGTTAGTACATAAAAAAAACAATCCTCAATAAACATAAATACGGTAATTCTCTGAATACTCAGCATTCATTCAATTGTACTTCCATGCAAATGTGAACATCATGTTCTGATCTTTATTGGGGAATTTTATTTTGTATATAGAGTGTTTATGTGGTGAGTTTACACTTTTCATTGAACAGAGTTTGGATAACACAGGGTTAAACGGAAAGGTCATAAATGAACTGCACATTATCTGGACAGAATGCTTGGGGAGATAGTGATGTGTTCTTGCTTAGAAGATGTATGTTAGCTTGGGGGGTGCAAACTCTGCAGGGTACCAACACACACTCGCTGCTATTCCAACCCTTCACATATTTCCACATAAACTTCCCTCCTGGCATTTAACTTTGCCAGGTATTGTGCTCAGCTTACCACTCCAAACTGATGTTCCTCCCTCAGCTCACCTCTCTCCCTGCATGTCCTGTGAGCAGAATAGCTGTGCTCCTCCTCTGGGTTCTCTCATCATATGACACTGAAGATAGAGGAGGGGGGATTCAGCGGGACACACAGAGCAAGTATGCAGGAGACTGGGGAGACAGAAAATCAGGAGGGGCCGGCGGGGAGGAGCGCATCACAAGAGGTGTGAATAAATACAATCTCTTAGCAGCAGGGACCTGATCTACCTGTCAGCTAGCTGTGATTTGACAGGTAGATCGAAGGGGAAGCTGTCATGGGGCCCCCTACTGGCAATGCCTGAATGGTCAGGTGTGCGGCACTTACTATTGCGAGCTGTGTCGGCAGCTGCTGGTGTAGCACCTGCCACACAGCTCGCATACTTCAAAGTCTTGCAGGACACGGCTGCTAACGGGAACTGAGTTCCTGTTGTGGAAAAAGTACAGGAACTCCGTTCCCATGCATTCCCGCAGGACTTGAGCCCTGCTTTAAAGAATACTATTTGCCTGCATGTCCGGACTTAGGTCAGCCATTGACGTGTAACAAAGCATGAAGCTTATATGATCCTATGGGATTGATTTATTAAAACTCAAAAGTGCAAAATCTGGTGCAGCTGTGCATTGCAGCCAATCAGCTTCTAACTGTAGCTTGTTTAACCACTTCAGCTCTGGCAGGTTTAGCGTCCTTCATGACCAGGCCATTTTTTGCGATACGGCATTGCATTCGTTTAACTTAGAATTGCGCGGTCTTTTGACGCTGTACCCAAATAAAATTGATGTCCTTTTGAGCTTTCTTTTGGTGGTATTTGATCACCTTATTTTTTGCACTATAAACATAAAAAGACAGACAATTTTGAAAAAAAAAATATTTTTTACTTTCTGCTATAAAACATATCTAGTAAAAATGTTCTTTATAAATTTAGGCCAATATATATTCAGCTACATATTTCTGGTAAATAAAATCCCAATAAGCGTATGTTGATTGGTTTGCGCAAAAGTTATAGCGTCTACAAGCTATGGGATAGATTTATGGAATTTTTATGTATTTATTTATTTTTACTAGTAATGGCGGTGATTAGTGACTTATAGCGGGGCTGTGACATTGTGGTGGACAAATCAGACACTAACTGTCACTTTTGACATTTTGACACTTTTTTGGGAACCAGTGATACCAATACTGCTAAAAAAATGCACTGTCACTGTACTGACACTGGCAGGGAAGGGGTTAACATCAGGGGTGATCAAAGGGTTAACTGTGTGCCTAAAATGTGCTTGGTTACTGTGGGAGAGGTGCTTGTACTATGGGAAGGCAGAGATCCGTGTTCCTGCTTTGCAGAAACACAGGATTAGTGCCTTCCCTAATGACAGAACATCAATCTGCCTTGTTTACATAGGCAGACCGCCGTTCTGCTTGTGTCCCCAATGATCGACGGTTCCCAGAAGACATTAAGTCCGCCAGACCCGCTGATTGGCTCCCTCTGTGATTGGAGCAGGTCGCCGGGAGGGCGCCCGTGCACGCCCCAGACTCGGAAGTGCAGGATCACTTACTAGGTACATGTATATGACTTGCTAGGTATACTGTATATGTACAGTATACGGTTAGAAAGTGGTTAATTAACCTTTAAAAAAAACTGGAAGCTGATTGGTTTCTGAACCAGATTTTGCACTCTCCGGTTTTAGTAAATCAACCCCAATGAGTCTTTTTTACACCATAGAGCTTAGTGCACTTTCTAAATATCCTACTTTTGCAATTGTATTACTTTTTATTAATACAGAATTATGCTGTTGGAGCGCTCGTCTTATGTTTTCACCAATATATACACCTAATGGGCCATAGCTAATTTTATTTCTCAGTTATGGGCCTGACTGAGATATGGGCTTCAGCTTTAACTGGGCTTCAGCTTTAACTTTGTCAATACTTAAAGTGGTGTTGCCACCAAAAAAAAAAAAAAAAATTTGGCTTAAAAATCATAAAAAAAAGAAAAAAATAATTGGAAAAAAAAATTTTTTTTACTCACCTCTAAATGCCTGTTGCTAGGGGGTCTGCCACCTTCATTGCCCGGGCAATGACATCACTTCCCCTAGGCGCCGCACAGTCATCTGGGACCTGTCATGTGTCCCAGATGAGTGAGCGTCGAATCACGGCGCACAGCGCCGCTCGCGCATACGCAGTGGGTGCCCGGCTGTGAAGCCACAGCTGGGTGCCCACATTAAGAATGCCGGCGCCGCGAGCGGAGCGGGGAACGAGGGGGGGGTCTCATTCCCCCGCATCGCTGGACCCCGGGACAGGTAAGTGTCAGATTATTAAAAGTCAGCAGCTGCAGTATTTGTAGCTGCTGACTTTTACATTTTTTTTTTTTGTGGGCACCCCACTTGAGGATAACAAAGTACCGGTAATACATATATCCTTTATTTTGGCATAAACATGGCTTACTCTTGGCTATATTGTCTTGAAAAACAAAATCTCAATGATGTATTGATTCCATCATGATTAAACTATGGACCATCTTCAACAGGTCAAGAATAATGAAACCAGCCCCTTCTCAACAGTCACAGCCTGGAGGTCAGACTTATACATAGCCCTGGGAATTCTGGGATTCTTCTTCTATGTCCTCCTTGGAATAACGTCATTGCCATCTGTTAGTAACGCTGTCAACTGGAGAGAATTCCGTTTTGTCCAGGTACAATAGATAATTCTGTCTTCTTACACAGTGACAAAACCTAGGTCGTTCATGCAGCATGCTAATTCTGCTCATATTATGGCCAATCACAGTCCTACTCTTGGTCATGTTCAATAAACAGGTCAAGGAGCAAAGGCCAAAACAACCATTTAGAACTATATATGAAATACAGCCCAGAAAATCTGTATCACCTATCAAAGTTATCATCCCATGTCCGTTTGAGCAGGACAAGGCAAAACCCAACTCCCTATATACACACTTTTTTATTTGCTATTTTATTTGCTACCAACAGGGGGCGTACCTACAGAGGTCACAATTGTGACCCAACCCTATGATTCAGGAGGCCTGTACGGCTCTCTTGACAGACTCAGCTCTACACCTGGCTAGGAGGGGCGGGGGGCATCATACAGAGGAACTAATGCCCATCATTTTCTTTCTGCAGCTGCTGAAAGCCTGCTTCTCCTCCCCCCTGCAGGCATTTAGCGGCTGCAGGAGGAAAATAGAGGGCATCGGCTCCTCTATATGCTGCCCCTGCCACCCCTCCTATCCAGGTTACTTGTCTCCTGCTGCCCCTGTGTGCTCCCTAGTCCCCTCCACCCCCACAGATCTGCTGGCTTCCCCCTTCCCCTCTCCTGCCATCTTGCAGCGGAGGGTGTGTCAGGATGGAGAGCAGGGAAAGGGTTGGTAAGTATGTCAGTTACCGGCCCCTTCCTTTTCTGAATGAACAAAGTGAATGATTGAATACTGATTGTTCCTGTGTCCATTCATAACTGAAGCATAGTAAACTGTGTTTACTATGCTTCAGTTTGTGAATGAATGGGAAGCTCTTTGCAGAGCTACTCCTGTCCAGTCATTTTGTGCAGCTGCGGCTGCAGAAATGGAGATTAAGGGCTGTGTCCTCAATCTCCTTTCTCTGTTTTAAAGGTGAAACATCAGAGGTCTGTTTAGACCCCTGATATCTCACCAAAGCCCCCCAATAGGACCCCCCCAAAAAATAAAATTGTGAAAAATAATAAAAAATAACAAAAATAAATACAAAAAATAAAATAAAATAAGATACAAAAATAAAATAACAAGAATAAAAAACTACTGGTGGAACTACCACGGTCACAAAGGTTGCAGTTGCTACCAGGCCCTGTAGTTCCACCACTGTGGGGGGGGGGGCCCAAGTCAGCAGGAAGGGGGCCCACTGTAGAACATGTGAAAGGGTCCCACTGTGGGACCATAATAAAGGGCGTAAAGTTGGAGGGAAGGGCCCTAGCTGGGCTCAATGCGAAGGGCCCCGGCCAAGGGTCCCCTTCATGGTTTCTTGCATCGGGGGCCCTGAAGGTTCTAGTTATGTCACTGGCTCCAACAATAATTAAAGAGTAAATCCACCTTAGTATATGCAAAATGTACTTACCCTCATTTTATAATATCCCCAAATCTGGTTTTCCCACTCCTAGTTTTTAGTTGTCAGATTTTTTTTTTTTTTTTTCTTTTTTGGGGGGGGGGGGGGGTCTATAATGGTTTATAGAGATGTAGTGATTATGGGTTAACTTTACTCCTTATGGGTCCTTTATACAGAATGCAGATTTATTGCTACAAAAGGTGAACTTTAAACTTTAAGGCTGGGTTCACACTAGTGCGAATTGGATGTGGAATTCATTGCATCCAATTCGCACAGCAGGAGATTGTGACTGGCTCTCTATGGAGCCGGTTCACATACCTCCGCTGTGGCTCTGGTGCGTTTTGCACAGGAGTCCTGTGCATCTTTTGGTCTATTTCAGGTTCGAATTCAGCCAAAAATTCAGGCTGAAATCAGACCTGAAACGGTGAAGGAGGACGGCCCGGACTCCTGTTTTTTTGTTGTTGTTTAGTTACCCTTTAAATATAGATTTTCATTACCTTTTGACTTCAAAATGATTCCTAAAAATGTGATTATTTCTCTTTTCAGTCTAAGCTCGGCTACCTGACCCTGGTGCTGTGCACAGGACACGCATTTGTGTATGGCTGGAACAGGTTCCTGAATGTGGCTAATTTCAGATGGTATATGCCCCCTGCCTATACGCTCTCTCTGGTCATCCCATGTGTCGTGCTGATCCTCAAATTCATTCTTATAATCCCGTGTATTGATAAACGGATTACCAGAATACGGCAGGGCTGGGAAAGACGCTCCGCAGCTCAAGCAGATAAGAAGTTTAAAAATGGCAATGTCGCTATATAATTATGTATGATGTACTGTGTGTCTGACTGCTGGAGTCAGTATATTACGGCCGTGTCTCAAAAATAACATTTTTGGGGGGATTTCTTTTTTCATCCGTTACATGACCGCTTGCTGAGTGCCTCAATGTGGTGGGTGATAAGCCTTCAAGGGCACGCTCACTTGCCCCAGTTATACCACCTTGTTCTTCCTATGAGTTGAAGAGACCTGTAGTCACACAGTGAGAGCGCTCATGGTGGTGTGACAACACCCCTGCTGAATTGCAAAGCAGTGGGTGAGCGTTGTCGCCCTGTTACAGGAAAGGCCAGGGATCACATGGCTAAAAGGTACAGTTTTATAGATTTAAAAAAAAATTATAATAATAAAAATCAATGCTTTAAGTATATGTAAACCCTCAACTTGTAAAACAACCCATTTATTTTAAAATAGAAACAAAAGGTTGTGTATATACCTTTTTATTATAAAAAATATCTTTTTTTTTTTATAAATACCTTTCCCCACCCCCTTTTTTATAAGTGATCACATTCCTTCTGTTCTCAGATGCAAGGATCTTAGAGAGGTGGGGAGGAAAAGCAGCAGTACACTGACCTACCCAGTTGACAGCTGTGCGGGGGACGTGTCAGCAAAAGTCTGATCATTGGAGGAGAGCAGACTGAATTCCCAGCACAGCTAGAAAACTGACCATGCTGTGCGCTCATGCTTAGTGTGGTCAGTGTTTATTGGAAAGCAGAGGGACTGGCAGGAACACCAGGGATTTCACATAAAGGAAGCAATACAAAGAGAACAGGAGACTTTCTCATACGAGTACATGGTACAGCAGGCACATATCAGGACTATGAAATGTTGGGTTAACATATTCATTAAAGGCTACAAGGTACATTTTTGGGTTTACATGCAGTGCATGAGACATTTGCTTTTCTTAAATAGTCTTTTTTTTTCTACTTTTTTAACTCAATAGCTTATATATAACAGACTCAGTTTTTATAACATAGTGGTTACTATTGCCCTAATATTTAGGCACATTTCATAAAGTGTCCTGTTATCAGAAGTGGTCATATCTAGCAGAGGTTCACCTCTAGTTGTAATGTAGAACACAAATCGACATGTTTTACTGCAACCACTTGCATCACTGTCCTTACTAATAGCTGGGTAGTTTGAATTGTCTATAATAAGGTCTGAACTTAAAGCTAAACTCCTGGCAGATATAAAGCACAGGTTAGAGGTAATACCTGAATTTAAAATAGTTGTTAAGCCTCTATATTATATTTACACCATCCCTTCCTTTATTTAACGATATATGTCCCTGTGCCTGTGCTGTATAAAAACTAAACCAATCTCTACCTTATTTCAGAGTGTCTCCTCGCGCTCATGTGACTGCTCGCCTCTCTCCTCTCCCTGGCTGACAGCTCCAGTGGGCGGGGCCGAGAACTCCTGCTAAACATCAGCCGAGAGGAGGGGAGCAGAGAAGCAGAGAGACGAGCGGTCACGTGAGTGCCGGGAGACAAGATAGAGATAAGGTAGAAATGGGCATAGTGTTTATACAGCACAGGCGCTGGGACACATATCGTTATATAACAGAGGGGATGGTATTAATATAATATTGTTTTTTTATAGCAGCAGGAGGGGAGGGGCAGGCAGTGTCTTGAGCTGACAGACAGGGAGGGGAGGGGGGAGAGGACAGAGGTGAGCTGCGGATGATGAAGGAACATAAACTGACCACAGTGTCAGGGCTCAGCAGCCATGATAAGCCATGGTCAGTTTACAGGGGGGAGGGCAGAACCAGCCATGATCAGCCAGGTATTTTAGGTTATACAGGGGGCCAAATGATACAGCAAAAGCACTGGCTTGGCTAGGGCAATTACAAGACCTATAATTATTACAGTAGAGAGAGAAAAAAATCAGGTCTCCTGCCCTTTCCAGACGGGGCTGTGCTGTGAGGCAGAGCTGTGTAAATCTCAGGCCTGAATGGACAGAAATACAAATCCTTTGTCAGGTAAACCCACTCTTGGATACATATTTAATCTGTGTATTTTGATACTTGCTTAAGGTTCAGTTTTAAGTATGTAAATAATGTGGCTTGTAACAAGTTCCTGAAAACAGTACATTACAATGATTATTGATTATATGATTATACAATGATTATTGATTATTGATGATATGATTGTATTTTTGAACATGATTTTACAATAAATAATAAAAAAAAAAATGTTTCCTTACCTTTTCTATCCTTTCCAAACACACAATAGCCTTTCAAGTATATTCTCCAGTTATAACTTTTGTCAAGCCATGTTTCTGTTATACCTATATGTATATACATTATATCTTAAAAACTTTTTTCTTACTATTAAATATACATAAGGCATAATCCACAAGCTATTTATCAATAAAGACAACAACTGACTATATGTTAATGTGTTTTTGAACAGCACTGCACTATTAATAGTGTTCAGGGTACGTTTTAGGTGAACATCAATCTGTTGAATCTCCCATAAGCTTCCTATTTTTGTCAAGTACAGAAAACTTTCTGAAAATGTTTAGGACATGTGTAGCGCCCCCTGTCTTTCTCCCACAATGCCGCCCCCCCCCCCTTTCATTTGCCAGCAATTTATTTTGATAGCCAGGCGTAGCTGTTTAAATGCAGCAGCTGCTGTCAAAAAATTGACCTGATAGCTTTTATAAACAAGACTGTATACAAAAAAATATGTCTGCTATTGACGTACCACATTCATAAATTGTACAAAACCAAACCCAAGTTGTAATTGGACTCTACTGGTACAGAGAGGACAGACACATAAATAAATAAAAACGTTTAAAGTTTATTACAAATTAAAAAATCACATATTAAAATATTCAAGAAATTAGTTCCATGACTACCGGACCCTTGTGAACCACATATGCTATACAAATAATGTTTTTGCCTGAAAAAGTCCAAGAGGTCGACGCGTTTCTCATTCTTTGCTTCTTCAGGACCTTGCGTATAAGGAGGCAAAGAAGAATAGCCTAGACATTGCTTTTAGGTTGCAAACAACAGCAGTGGACTAGTGGTGGACACCAACACCAAAGTAATATGGGTAATAAAGTAATCCTTGTTCATAAAAATGGAAGACAACTGATCTATCAATTCAAACCTTTATGGTCCATCCAATATGGAGTATATTGAGATAGATCTATCATAGGATGCCAATTCAAAGGGATCCCCCAAGGTCAGCCCCACCTGGTATTTAATATGAATCATGAAAACAGCTTATTCCATGGGATGTCTGGATGATATTGATCATTAAATATTCTCAGCCAGAAAAGCTCTATATATTTAAGCAGGATCCTCAGCTTGTATACTGAATGGATAATTACGGCCCGAATCTTAGGCAAGCATAATGGGTACATGAAACAGACCACAACTCCGCCATCCTAAAAGAACCCCTAGTGTCCAATATGTTCCTTTGTACCTCTGTATTTGAACAATGGATATCCATTGTTCAAATACGGAGGTACAAAGGAACATAGTTACTTTTGCATTTACTCTGTTTCATTAATCTACAGATCAAACAGATGAGCTTCTACCTGCAGTAGTTGTGAGCATACAATGTTATTTACACTTTCTAATACAGTTATAACTATGCAGGCACCATAACTGACACTGTGCAGACACACGGTGCCTGTATTGCATAGTCTGTTCAGTCTGAGGAATAGGCAGGTTGTACTTAAGCAGGGGGTGTGTTCAAGAGGCAGGCTGTGCTTGGGAGGGGATGTGTGCCAGAGGACAGTTGTGATTGGTCAGGGGGCGGGGTGGCTGAGCAAACAACCCAGTACAGGCATGCTGTGTGTCTGCACAGTGTTTTGTACCTCTGAATAGCCAGCCAAAGAATGAAAACTGACCACCTAACACAGTTCAGCTTCTGTATTTGTGTGGTCAGTTTAGAACAAGAAAGAAAGATGACTGGCAGGATCAACCAGGTACTTCAGGTTGAAGAAGTACATTAAAATGAGAGACTATAATTGATAAAATACACATATACGAACACACACATAGAATACAAATATATATTTAGGGTAACATACACTTTAGGGCTGACATGTAAAAAAAATACATATTTCCATGACATATTATATATTATTTGAACAATGCATTAACAATTAAACCTTTTTTTTATTCTATTATTTTATAAACACATTTACACTTTTTGCTTAACTCAATACATTAGATTGATGACATTAACCACTTCAGCCCTGGAAGGTTTTGCCCCCTTCCTGACCATGCCAATTTTTGCGATACGGCACTGTGTCGCTTTACCTGACAATTTTGCAGTCGTGTGACGCTGTACCCAAACAAAATTTATGTCCTTTTTTCCCCACAAATAGAGCTTTCTTTTGGTGGTATTTGATCACCTCTGCGGTTTTTATTTGATTTATTTTTTGAGCTATAAACAAAAAAAAGCCGACAATTTTGAAAAAAAAAAACACAATATTTTGTACTTTTTGCTATAATGAATATAAAAAAAATAAAAAAAAAAATTCTTCATCAGCTTAGGCTGATATATATTCTTTTACATATTTTTGGCAAAAAATTGCAATAAGCGTATATTGATTGGTTTGCGCAAGAGTTATAGCGTCTACAAAATAGGGGATAGATTTATGTAATTTTTATTATTTTTTTACTAGTAATAGCAGCGATCTGCGATTTTTATCCTGTATGTGACAATGTGACGGACATATCGGACACTTTTGGCACTATTTTGGGACCATTGACATTTATACAGTGATCAGAGCTAAAAATAGCCACTGATTACTGTATAAATGTCACTGGTAGGGAAAGGGTTAACACTAGGGGGCGATCAAGGGGTTAACTGTGTTCCCTAGGTGTGTTCTAACTGTAGGGGGGATGGGACTGACTAGGGGAGGAGAGAGATTGGTGTTAATACTTAGTATGAACACATGATCCGTCTCCTCTCCCCTGAGAGAATCGGGATTTGTGTGTTTACACACACACCCCCGTTCTCATTCTGTCACTAGTGATTGCGGGTGCACGGTGGCCATCGCGCCCGCCGAGCACGCGCATTGGCTCTGGGGATATGCAGTGGGCCCGTGCGCCCGCGTGCCTGCTGTGACTTCTTAAAAGAGCGACGTGCCAACCTGCCGCAGTATAACTTTGGTGGCTAGTCGGCTATCAGTTAATGTGTTACTAAAGCCAAAACAGTATATGCAGAACAGCATGCTTGTTATACTCACTGTGGAACCTAAGGGGTCAATCCTGCGCATTGTGTAAATAGGCTGTTTGATCCTGTCTTCTCTGATCCTCCCTTCTTCAACAGTTCCCAATCGTACACAGCCTTTGGGGCACATGCTCAGTTTGATGTGTATTGCTAGAGTGGTTTTTTTTAGAGGGGGGGGTGCATGTGATCAGCACAGATCCAATCAGCACTTTCCAGACAGAGGGTCAGGAGTCATGCAGTCTCATAGAACAATCAAAGGAGAATGAAAACTCCTCCTACAAGCTTTAAGCAGACACTGATAGAAGTCATAAGACTGCTATATACTGTTGATAAGAAAAGGTACTGTATTTATCGGCATATAATACACACTTTTTTCCCCTGAAAATAGGGGGCAAATTAGGGGTGCGTGTTATGCGCCGACAGCGTACCTCGGAGGGGAAGAAGGGGGACGAGCGCCGCCAGAATTCACTGAGCTGTCATCTCCTTTCCACTCGGCTCTCATGTCACACACACACACAGTGTGGACCGGCATTGGACCAGTGTTCTGTCTATCACAGGAGCTGGTCCAATGCGGATGGTGGAGGCGGGACTGTGTGTGTGACGTGAGAGCCGAGTGGAGAGGAGATGACGGCTCAGTGATTTCCTGATGTTCAGGCTGCTTTGATGAGAGATGGTGAGGCTGAAAATTAGGCTAAAAAAACGGCATTAATCAGGGTGCATTGATGGGCTGCAGATGGACATTGATCAGTCTGTATTAAGGACATTAATCAGGCTGCAGATGGGCATTAATCAGGCTGCAGATGGGCATTAATCAGGCTGCAGATGGGCATTGATAGGCACTGACCCTTAGGGTCCTTTCACACGGGACGGATCCGTGATGATCCGCCCCGTGAACATCCGCTTGCTCAGCAATGATCGCTCTGTCGATCCCCGCTGAGCAGGAAGATGACAGGTCCGTCTCTGCACACTGTGGGAGATCGGATGACGTCGGATCCGCAGATGGAAGGAAAAGTAGGTTTTTCCTCCGCCACACTTTTTCGGAGCGGAGCGGGTCGGATGTCAGTGGACATGTCACCGCTGACATCCGAAGCTCCATAGAGGTCTATGGAGTATCCGTTCGAGTCCGCCTAAAAAACTGACAGGCGGACCTGAACGGATCGTTCGTGTGAAAGAGGCCTTAAAGTGGTTGTAAAAAAAAACAACACCCTGCAAGATAAAGGCATAATGAGCTAGTATGCAAAGCATACTAGCTCATTATGAATTACTTACCCGAGAACGAAGCCCCCACAGCCGTCCTCGTCTCCCCCTCCGGCCCGCGACATCTATCCCGGAGGTTACTCCCGGGCATCGCGGCTCCGGCGCTGTGATTGGACGGAGCCGCGCTGATGGAGCCCGGGCACACACGTACGTGCCTTTGCTTCAGTTGGCCTAAGTGCGCATGTGCCGCATGACTTCAGCACATGAAAATACAGGGATATCTCCTAAACCGTGCAGGTTTAGGAGATATCCAGTGCAGCTACAGGTAAGCCTAATTATAGGCTTGCTTGTAGTTTAAAGTGGTTGTAAAGGGTTTACAACCACTTTAATTTGCTTCAAAGTTGTTTGTTTAAAAAAAAATTAGGGTGTGTGTTATACGCCTGTGCATATTATACGCCGATCAATACAGTATTTATCAGTTTATATTTACTAAATCAATTGCATGATTTCCATGTTCTGTGTACTGTGGGAGACCAGATATATTGAATGCAGGGTCCTGGGTTTAGTAACACTTTAACCTCTTCTAAATCATCCTCCTATCAGATAACTCCATCTGTTTTCCCATGGAACACATAGGGCACCAGCAGGTCCCAGAGGAGCCTAGAATATTTTACAACGCTGCATTATATACCTTTAGGATTCAAAAGTTCAGCTTCTTATCTCTGACCTACCTTAGATGTGCACCACGGGAAAATGGTATTCCCTCTGACCACAGTAAAGGGCCAAAATCGACTTTTTTCATTTAATCCCGCTGATACATTCCTTTTTACTTTATAAATCTATTTACTTTCTAACCTTAAGAGGATTTTATTTTGACCCCTCATCCCCAGGGTCTAAATGTAATCTATCTGTGATCTACCACCTATGTGAAAAATTCATATACTTTACCACTTCATTCCAAATTAAAGTAGTGACCAATCACAGATCACATTATTGCCCAAGAGAATGTCATATTGGTGTTCATAATTTTTTTTTCCTTGGGGTTTTATCGTATTTTATATATAGCACGCATTGCATCACTTGCAACTTAGTAATAGATGACGGCATTCTGTTGAGCAGTCTGCTTTATGGTACAAATGTTCTGTAACAATTTTAAAACCTTCCTTGATATATTTGCCTCTCGATCTATTTAAGTTTTTTTCTTTTCTAAAATGATTCTTACCAATATATTTTTTTAAAGATTTATTTTATTCCCATTCTAAGTGAGTAATTTAGAATATTTTAGAGTATGATATGTTATTCCTATTTTATATCTTATTTTATTATACTTTATCATACTCTAAAATACTCAGTTACAATGGGTTTTTGACAAGGAATCCAGAATTGTTAAATGTTCATCCATGCTTAACAATTACTAGTTCGTTAAGAGTACAAATTATTATTATCATGTGAACAGCACATACTGTATTTACCATTCTTCCCATATAAGCGTTATTTGACACATTCTGTATGATGACCTCTTGTTTGTACAAATTATCCAGAAAACTTTATGGGAAAAAAAAAAAGAATTATTTAGCCTTTCTCAATGTTTTAAATGTTTTTCCCCAACAAATGGATCCCAACCTTGTATTGGTCTGCAAAATTGTCTAATGAGTTGTCATTATTCTTCTAATATCTTCTGCCTGGTTACAGGAAGCAGTAATCGCTCTTATCTTACTGTCTTATGTTCTTATCTTACCTTCTTCTTGCTGCTGTTTTATATTTTTATTTTTCAAAAAAATCCTCACTTTCAGTCTGTTTGGCTCCTAAATACTCTCTCTCAGCAATGTCCCAAAGAGTTACAAATGTACTAATTCTTCATTTGGCAATTTACTTAGTTACTTGGCATCAGCACTATGCAGGATATATATTTGTTATTTAGATATTACTTTTACCTTGAGCAGAAAAAGTGTCTTTATTGTGTGCTCTGAAACCACAGTTTAAACCCTTTGCTGATCTAACCAGATATGCAATAAATATTAAATAATACAAGAGCTGTACCAAAAATAATGCAGAAGTGGGCATTACTTTTTTATTAACTTTCAAAGGTCATTCAAATTTCACATGCTGGTAAAGTAGGGCAGGCCATACAATATGCAATTTTCTTTTCTTCAACAATGGGTAGAAGGAAAAAAAAATGGCTCCCCCCTGCTGTGCTATTGTATTCGGCCAGCAGTGATTGAAATAAAAAAACAACAGGCTGGTTGCACTGGAGTTGATTGATAGATCGACTTCAGCATGACCAGCCTGCCCATTATTGGAATTGAAATTCGTCTGGTTCCTGGTGAGATGTCTAAATTCCGATCCATCTATGGCCATCTATCCTCTATAGCAGCCATTCTCAACCAGGGTTCCTCCAGAGGTGGCTAAGGGTTCCTTGAGCTGTGGCTAACTGACCTATCATGTGATGGTGCCTGCTTAGTTCCAGGTCCCACACCACTTGACAGAGCCAGAGCCATGTCTGTAAAGGGAGCATTCTTCCCACTGTCCACCACCAAGGAAAAAAAAGGCAAATTCCCAAAGACCACCAATGGACTATTTTTAGCAGGGGTTCCCTGAGACCTGAAAATGATTGCAAGGGTTCCTTTTGGGTAAAAAGGTTGGGAAAAGGCTGCTCTATAGTAACTCTTCTTCTTTTTCATTGCAGGTAAAAATGGATTCCAAGCAGAAGCAGCATGTTGTTATTGAGTTCTTGATGAAGAAGGGATGCAGGCTGTACGATATCCACAGAAGGCTACATAATGTTTGCAGAGATGACACTGTTGACAAGAGCAATGTCTTTTCATTGGTGACTCTTGTCAAAGTGGCATCTCTATAAACAGTCTGTATACTTCTATGGATGTCAGACAGCCATAAGCATGCACACAGGGTGTGCCAGGTGTGCCCAGGCACACCCTAATCACCCTGTACAGCACAGATTCTCTCTACTGCCCTGTCCCCCCTTTCCCCCCACAGTGCTGCTGGCTTCACTCCCCTCCTCTCCCACCAGCTGCTGCTGCGTGCACACACAGGGGGATGTTTTAGGATGAGTGGGGAAGGGGCCGGTAAATATGTGATTTACTGGCCCCTTCCCTTTCTGAGTGAACACAGTGAGTGATCGGTAGCGTGTGTTTGAGATTTGGGGTGCACACCCTAATCCAATAGGCTGTGCACGCCTATGCAGACAGCCTATATAAGTGGTGGCTGATGGTCAATATTTTGGGACGGGCCGCCACTGGCCTATACCCCTGCTTCATCAAGAACTTAATGACAGCACGTTGCTTCAGTTCGTAATCCATTATTTACCTGCAATGAAAAAGAAGAAATACTATAGAGCAGGGGTAGGCAACCTCTGAGAAGTGGAGATCTACCTGAGCAACATGGAAGAGATCAAATATCACCAGGGTGCAGTGCCTTTTTTTTTATTTTCAAATAAATGAACTAGCGAGGCCCAAATAAAAGAGGGCATGACCAAAACTTTCACAATTTTTTCATGTTTGGAGAGAATTCGGTCACCCCACCAGTCTGATACTGGAGTTTGTAAAGCATTGTACAGAGGTTAGTAGTTTGTAGGATAGTTTACAGAGGTCAGTAGTAGGTACGGCAGTGTACAGCGGTCAGCAGTTTGCAGGGTAGAATGTAGGGGTCAGCAGAGCAGAGGACAAGGGGTCAGTACAGCAGTGTACAGGAGGTCAGCATGGCAGATGACAGGGATCAGCAATGCAGGGGACAGGGAGTCAGCAGGGCAGTGTACAGGGGGTCAGCATGGAAGAGAACAGGGGTCAGTATGGCAGAGAACAGGGGTCAGCAGGGCAGAAGACAGGGGTCAGCAGGACAGAGGACAGGGGTCAGCAGGGCAGAGGACAGGGGTCAGCAGGGCAGAGGACAGGGGTCAGTAGGGCAGGGGACAGGGTCAGTAGGGCAGAGGACAGGAGTCAGTAGGGCAGAGGACAGGGGTCAGTAGGGCAGAGGAATGGGTCAGTAGGGCAGAGGAATGGGTCAGTAGGGCAGAGGACAGGAGTCAGCAGGGCAGAAGATGGGATCAGCAGGGTAGAGGAATCGGTCAGTAGGGCAGAGGTTAGGGTCAGTAAGGTAGAGGACAGGAGTCAGTGGGGCAGAAGATGGGGTCAGCAGGGCAGATAACATAAGACACAGTGCAGTGGTCAGTAGTGTGTAACAAGCAGCTGCCTATTTGTATCTACAGCTCTGGCCATTAACTGTTTCCTACTCTCAGGCAGCTGCCACTATAATGCAAAATAAATGTTGGTGTCTAGCAAGTACTTGCATTGCAGGCAGCAGCAACCCTACGTAATACTGCCAGTCTGCACTGAGGACCTGTCATTACGGGCTGCAACCTCCTGGCAAAAACCCCTGCTGCCTTTTCACCCATATCCAGCATCCAGTTACCTGTATTGCAGCATGTGCCCTGCCAGGCTCTGTCTTTCTCATTCCAGTCCAGCCCCACCCTGCCCCTTTCTTAGTACTTCTCTCGGTTTGGCTTTACATATTGTAGATCTGAGAGGTGCCAGGCGCAATCAGTGGTATGTATGTCGGGTCTAGATCTACCTGTCAGAGGCAGAGTTACTCTATCAATCTATATAAGTTAATCAAAAAGTTATGCCCATTTTTTCATTACTTTTTGTGCAGTGCTCCTGCATTCTTGGCTGGAGTCTGGCTTTAAAGTGGTTGTAAACACTGTTACACCACTTGTACCTACAGGTAAGCCTATAATAAGGCTTACCTGTAGGTACTGTAAATATCTCACAAACCTGCACAGATTAGGAGATATTTACCATATACGCTTGCGCCGACATGACCGGCCAATACACACTGAAGAAACGGCTCGTGTCGTCTCTTCAGTAGCCGTGCATGCGTGGGAGTGACGTCATTGCGGCTCCGGCCAATCACATAGACAGAGCCCGCAAACCGGGAAATAACTCTGGGAGACATTTTGCCGGTCACAGCAGTGTGTTATGCTACAGCTTCGATCTAAGGTAAGTATTTCATAATGAGCTAGTATGCAATGCATACTAGCTCATTATGCCTTTGTCTTACAGGGTTTGTTTTTTGTTTTTTCGGGTTTACAACCACTTTAAGGAACCCAACCTGGTCTTTTTTATAAACAGTGCAAACCATAGAACCTCATGGAGACGAAGATGAAAATGATCTCTGAAATATACTATGGAGTACAGCAAACCTGTTTTTGGTTAATATTTTTACACTGTAGAAATAAAAAATTCTAAAACAAGCACTTATTGCAATTCACATTAAAATTTACAATCTATAAAGGAATAAAATATTTGTACATTTTCTGTGTAAATAAACTTAAAGAGGAACTGCAGTCTGCTCACATAATTTGTAATAAAAACATCTTTGCCATTCTGAAGCTTCCCTCCAAACACTTTGCATACTATTCTATAAATACTGTGATTCTGTAATTGCCAAATATGCTGCAGAAATCTCCCTCCACTAAGTCTGCCTGCGGCCATTTTAACTGTGGGCAGCTGAAGCTGCTGCCCGTTCACTTCCTGGATTTACACAGACAAACAGAGGCACACCTCAAGCTTTGCAGCTCTCATTGGCCCTCTTATGACACATCCCCCTCCCCTTCCTGGCAAATGCTCGAGAGTGAGAAAGAGAGCTGTGTATGATGTCATAAGCCTAGGCCAGGGGTCTCTAAACTGCGACCCTGGGGCCGAATGTGGCCCTTCGCTTGCCTTTATCCGGCCCTTGGGGAAATTTTCCTTCCACTGATACAAGACACTATTCCTACCTCTGATACCAATGATGGGGCATTATTTCTCCCATTGACGCCAGCAATGGGGCACTATTTCTCAAACTGACACCAAGAATGGGGCACTATTAATCCCACTGACACCAATGATGGGGCACTATTAATCCCACTGACACCAATGATGGGGTACTTTTAATCCCACTGACACCAGTGATGGGGCACTATTCCTTCCACTGATACAAGCAATAGGTCGCTATTTCACCCCCTAATACCAAAGATGCATTGTTTACTCCCACTGATGCCAGGATACCTTTTACTCCACAGTTCGGCCCTCCTAAAGTCTGGAGGACATTAAACTGGCCCTTTGTTTAGAAAGTTTAGAGACCCCTGGCCTAGGCTAATGACCAGACAAGAAACAGGAAGTGGGCTGTATACGGTATTTACTGGCAGAAATTTTTTTTTTACTATCCAAAGTTAAAACAACAAGGGGAGAAGATTTAATAGATGGAAAGTTTAAAAAAATTACTGCGGGTCCGCCTTAAAGAAATAAATGCATTTGTGTGCTCATAATTTTTGCTTACTTTTTATTTATTTCTGGCATCTGTTTTGCAAAAGCAGAGTCCTAAGGGTGTAATATGAATAGGGGAAAAATATTGCGCTAGACTCAAATGATAAACTTGAAAGCAGGTGTAACCAAAGCAGCTACATATAAATGTGACAAAAATTCTATAGACAATGTGAGTAAGAATGTAGCGCTAAACATTAGTGAGCATGAAACAAATAAATGGTGCCCAAAACGTGACTCGAATCACAAAAATAAATATCGGGATGACTCCCTATGTAGAAATAAACACAAAAGTCCAATTTGCATAAACAAACTCAAATAATATCAGTGTCCCAGTGCAATGTGATAATGATGATATCAGAGAAAGGAGACACGGATTGACTTGAACTTGATCCTCTTTCCAAACACCTTTGATGAATATAAAGAAAAGGATGTGTGCTTACTAGAGCAAGTGGACCCCCTGTCAGCGACAGGAAGTCAAACAAGCATGTAGAATCCGAACGCCGGCAGGTAGGACATCTCTGGAATGAACGAATGGAATCTGTGGAACTTTCACTGGGAAGTGAGGACGACCAAACCTTGGAGAACCCAAAATGGAAGATGGAACACGACCTCGAACAAAGGACCACGAATTCCAAGAGGTTAATCCAACCAATGACCGGAACACGGGACTGATGTCAAAAAGACCACTTTTGGATATGGTCAAAGCTCTCAAGTGGTATTTCTCAGATGTACCAAAAAACATGTGGAGAGAGGAAAAAAGGGAGAAGGACTCTCCACATGTTTTTTGGTACATCTGAGAAATACCACTTGAGAGCTTTGACCATATCCAAAAGTGGTCTTTTTGACATCAGTCCCGTGTTCCGGTCATTGGTTGGATTAACCTCTTGGAATTCGTGGTCCTTTGTTCGAGGTCGTGTTCCATCTTCCATTTTGGGTTCTCCAAGGTTTGGTCGTCCTCACTTCCCAGTGAAAGTTCCACAGATTCCATTCGTTCATTCCAGAGATGTCCTACCTGCCGGCGTTCGGATTCTACATGCTTGTTTGACTTCCTGTCGCTGACAGGGGGTCCACTTGCTCTAGTAAGCACACATCCTTTTCTTTATATTCATCAAAGGTGTTTGGAAAGAGGATCAAGTTCAAGTCAATCCGTGTCTCCTTTCTCTGATATCATCATTATCACATTGCACTGGGACACTGATATTATTTGAGTTTGTTTATGCAAATTGGACTTTTGTGTTTATTTCTACATAGGGAGTCATCCCGATATTTATTTTTGTGATTCGAGTCACGTTTTGGGCACCATTTATTTGTTTCATGCTCACTAATGTTTAGCGCTACATTCTTACTCACATTGTCATAAGCCCCATACACACGGTCGGATTTTCGCATGGATTCTGTCCGATCGGACAATGTTGTCGAAAAATCCGACCGTGTGTATGCACCATCGGACAGTGTACGTCGGATTGTCCGACGGACAAAGTCCTATCTCCTGCTGGATAGATTTTTGGACAACAAGGTCCGATCACACCAAATCCGATCGTGTGTATGGTAGTCCGACGGACAAAGTGCTACGCATGCTCAGATCACATTACAAGACCAAAGCTATTGGCTACTAGCCTCTACGTAGTCCCATCGTAGGCAACAAACGTCACCACGTTCAGAATGATCGGATTTTCCGACAACTTTGTCCGACCGTGTGTACGCAAAACCAACATCGGACAAAGTACGACGGACATGATCCGACGGACCTGGTCCTCGGATAATCCGCGCGTGTGTATGGGGCTTAAGGGTGTAATAGGCTTTAAATGGCAACTGAAGATTACAGAAGCTCCTTTTCCTGGACCTGTTCTTTTGCAAAGACACACACACAAACACACACAAACACACACACCATTAATATTCAGCTTATTTTCATAGAAAGAGAAAAAAGACAAAGTAAAAAAAAAGTAAAATATAAAATGTAAGCAATAGTATACAAATATTGTAAAAAAAAAAAAGAAAAAAAATGCACAAATACAAATAAGGAAAACATAAAAAAAAAAAAGGGAAATGAGCATTAAATGAATAAATAAATACAGAAATAAAAAAGAACAACCTTTAAATAACGAAAAAAAATAAAAAAGTAATTTTTTTCCCCAAGCAAATTTCACCTAAGCAGCTCAATGAGTGCAATTGAGAGTTTCTGCTTTGGCAATACCGGTAATTTTACTATGAAAGCTGAAATTATTCCTCTCATCGTTAATAAGAATAAGTACCAGAGTATCTCCTAAGAAGGTGAAAGAGAACGGAACAAAAATAAAATGAAAGGCACTGGAAAGCTTCCTTCTTTTCCGCAGTCAAGCCACTTGCCTTGGCTTTTTTCTGATTTATTTTTCCTTGTATATAAACCTAGCTTAGCTGATCTCTGTCTTGCTGAATGACTTCAGTACCAACATGGGCCAAATATACCGTTTCTTTCAGTACCTAAAGTCTAGAGCTACAGACACTGATTTTGATCATATGGTCATAGTACAAAAATTGCATACATTTAATTGCCTTTTTTATCAATGAGTCATTTTTTGAAGCTGAAATCTAGGTCCATACTTATGCAGCGCTGTATTTATTCATACACTCCTAAATTTACTTTTTTTAAATGCAAGCAGTGAAAGTAACTGAATTTAGCCTGGTATCAGGCTCTTGCAGTCCCTGCAGAGCTCTGAATAGGGGAAAGAGAAGCAGCACAAGGAGCCAATCAGTTTTGCTGCGGTGTGCTAACAAGAAACATGCTGATAATAGGAGAAAGAGCAGACAGACTAAGAAATATTGGCTTGTGCAACAAAAATCATACCTATGAAATTAAACCATTACAGTGTAAATATCCAGCAGCAGCACCACTAAAGTGAGATATAATCACATTACATAGCATATACAAAAAACAAAAAAACAGTGTTGCGCTAAACATAAATTTTGCTCATAAAGTGTTACAAAAAGTCCAAAAACACAAATCTGTGAAATTACAGATTGAATCCAGAAGACCCTCCCCCTCGTTCAGATACCACCACCACAAGCAATATAGACTCTTACCAGAGAGCCTGGACCCTTTATTACAGAGGGTCAAATAGGCCTGATGTAATAATCTTTGCAGGTGGAGATGTGTCCTCAGATCAAATTAAGAACTTTAAATGGATAATCAAACCAGGCTCCATTCACCCCACGACCAAATTTAACCATGCAAATGAAGGAGACGCCAGTGTAAAATCCAAGAAGAATACTTTAATAAAAAGTATTGCACTTTCATTTGTTCAGATAACAACCTGTGTTGAACACAAAACCTGTGTTGAAAACATCCAGATACTGTAAACATGAACATTAAATGAATAAATAAATACCCCCTCAAAAAAAAAATAAAAAATAAAAGGATAGCAAGAAACAGCTCCTTTACCCGACCGGTTTCGTCACTAAGAGAACTTCTTCTGGGGCATCATCAATGTGCTTCCTTTTACTTGCCCATCCATTAACCATTTGCCGATCAGCTCACATACATATACATCGGCAAAGTGGCTCATTCCCGCAAATTGCCGTACCCGTATGTCGACGGCGGGGTGCTCGATTCGCATGGCCGGCAGGCGTGATAACCGCCGGCCACCCCAGATCATGGGCACAAGAGCCAGAACGGGGATTTGTGTGTGTAGACACACAAATCCCCGTTTTGACAGATGAGGAGAGACAGATCTGCTGGTCGTAGTAATTACTAACAGCGATATGTCTCCTCCCCCAGTCAGTCCCATCCCCCCACAGTTAGTATCACACATACGAGAACACATCTAACCCCTTGATCGCCCCCTAGTGTTAACCCCTTCCTTGCCAGTGACATTTATACAGTAATCAATGCATTTTTATAGCACTGATCGCTGTATAAATGTCAATGGTCCCAAAAAAGTGTCAAAAGTGTTTCGATCAGTCCGCCACAATGTCACAGTCCTGAAAAAAAATCGCAGATCGCCGCCATTACTAGTAAAAATGCCATAAAAAGGCCATAAATCTATCCCTTATTTTGTAAACGCTATAACTTTTGTGCAAACCAATCAATATATGCCTATTGCGATCCCCGCTGAGCCGGCGGATGACTAGTCCGCCTCTGCACTCTGTGCAGGGAAGGACCTGTCAGAGCTCCGCTCTCCCCTATGGGGGGATCGGATGATTACGGACCGCCTGTCTGTTTTTATCCGATCCGCTCCGCCAGACGGATAAAATTGGGGTTTGCATCCGTCTGGATTTTCCTGATTGGGGCGGATCGGATGTCAGCGGACATGTCACTGATGACACCCAACGCTCCATAGAGGTGAATGGAGCGCCCGTTCAGATCTGCCTGAAAAAACTGACAGGTGGATCTGAACGATCCGCACATGTGAAAGGGGCCTCAGAGCCCTTTCAGACAGTAGGCTTTTTTAAAGGGGGCCGTAGGGAGCATAAAGCATGGATTTGTATAGGAGCTGTAATACAGTGCATCCGAAAAGTATTTACGGCGCTTCACTTTTTCCACATTTTGTTATGTTATAGCCTTATTCCAAAATGGATTCAATTCATTATTTACCTCAAAATTCTACAACCAATATCCCATTAATGACAACGTGAAAAAAGTTTGTGAAATCTTTGCAAATTTATTAAAAATAAAAAAATAAAACAAAATCACATATACATACGTATTCACAGCCTTTGCCATGACACTCAAAACTGAGCTCAGGTGCATTCTGTTTCCACTGATTATCCTTGAGATGTTCCTACAACTTGATTCAAAATACAGGAAATCGCCCCGGGCCTTTAAATGAGGTGAATGCGGTTAGCCAACAATTGACAGAGTAAATGCAGTCTCAAAATGTATTAAAATTGTCATGCAAGCATCATAGCCAAGCCATTGAAATGATACATACAGTAAAAAATGTCATTACACGTATCACGGTATAAAATGTAAATTGCAAAGTACACAGGCATGAAAAGTATTCCATCGCGTTTCACAAGACCATGCTCGCTTCATCAGGGGTAGATGCATGTGTAGTACATCTGTAGGGGGTATAATGAACCAAATAAGTATCAACACAGAGATGGTATCATGACAATTAGTCAAGAGGGTCCAAAACAAATGGCCCTATACTCACCACAGGCTGAATCAGACTACCAAATGCTGAAAACCCAGAGTCTGTAGCAATGAGCGCCTGGCTCGGGAGCTGAGGAGGCAGAGGAAAAACCAACCCAACAGAGCACAAACGGGGGGGGGGGGGGGCAGACATGGCCGGGATGGGGGTGTGTGTCACCAAAGATCTCCCAATATCCATTAATAATGTCAACTTAAACATAAGTGCATATGTATCAATAAATGCTGTCATAACAGCATAAAAGTAAAGTAGTATATAATATAAATATGTATATGCATGAACCAATCTGGTTCAATAATGGTATGGGCTTAGAATCTAGGGGGAAAAAAAAATGATGTAAATAAAAATATGACAAAAATGGAGTGATACATACAATTATTCTATTCCGTAGCCCTTTCAGCCATTTGAGCTGATCTAGGTTCTTGGTGCTGTTCCCTGTTGGTGGCGTTGGTCATTGTCCGGCTCAGGAGCTGCGATGTGTACAAGGGAGGTTTTCATACCTCCTGCTGTCCCCCCTGCCCTGTTTGGATGGGCGGGGCCACCTTCACATCGTCACCATGCAACCACGCCCACTGGGCGACGTCTGTGGATGCGGCGTCGGCTTGCTATTGCGTGGTATGTCAGCACGTGTGACTGCACGCTCCTGCAGATGCCCCCATCTGGCGGCGAGTGTCATTCAAGTTCACGTGCCCTTTCCACGCACATGATGTTGGAGGCGGAGCTCACTGGGCCCTCTGGGGATATAAATTGGGGGCTAGCCATTTTTTTGTCACTTCCTATTTCCTGTTTCACTCAAACGTGTCAGTTTCACTTCATTCAAGGTGAGCCCACACTCCTTGATGGATGCTAATCATCCATTCACTCCCTTCACATTTGAGTACTTAATTTTAGTATGGTTTGCCATATACATTGTCTCACACATTATTATGTTCACTCACATGGTTCATTCATGCACACACCCAGGGGCGGACTGACCATTCGGCCACTCGGGCACTGCCCGAGGGCCCCGGGCCACTAGGGGGCCCCATCAGGGTTGCCAGCCTCGGTAAAACCAGGGACAGTATGTAAAAATCTGTGTTTTTTTTACATCTGTCTCTGTGTCCCTTACCGACATCCTTTTGGTCTAAAAATCCTGAGATTATAGCTGCCCCACCTCTCCAGTACCTTCTCAGCCAATAGAAACATGTCTGTGTATACTGTGTATACTGTGTGATTGTATACTGTGTGTGTATATACTGTGTGGCCCCATAATCTCTGAATGCCTGGGGGCCCCATAATCTCCTATTGCCTGGGGGCCCCATGAGTTGTCAGTCCGCCCCTATACACACCATTACACAGATCACATGACTCATTCTAGATAGTAGCTAATAAGAGATCCCATAACCCATTCCAGGTAGTAGAGGATAAGTTATCAGATGAACCTTTCTACATTATAGCCAATAAGAAATATGGCCCATATAAGCTGATGAAAGAAGACAGACCAATTCTAGGCTGAAGAGAGATCACACGACCCATTTTACATAGTAGCTGATATGAGATCCCAAGACGCATTCTGTAAAGTAAAAGTAACTGATGAGCGATCGAATGACACTCTCTAGGTAGCAGCTGATGAGAAATGACGTGACCCATTCAAGGTAAAATTGTGGGGATCGCTGTCAAAGATCTGCAGCTTTGCTCTACCAGTGCAGGCTACATTTAATCACATATATAAAAAAATAGAATACCCCCACAAACAGTCGTGCTCTGTAACTTTTTAATATTGTTTGTATTTATTTTAATTTCTGCAGTAAAATGTAATTCATAGTAAGAGGCCACTTTCCTGACATACACATTATCTCTGTCCATAAAGTCTCTCCAGTTGCTGGATGGAGAGCCACGAATGGCGCTGGACCAGGCGGACGAGACTGTTAAACTTCTGCCGCAGGGTTCTGGCTTGCCAAGTTCCTCTCACCATCCAGCCGGCCCATTTCATATTTATTCCCCCTTTCTGCGGCTCCCTTTGTTTCCTCTCATGTTGATATATATTTTGGATGTGATTTATCTCTTAGTAAAAGTAAAATGTGTTTTGGAAAACCATTCAAGTGTCAAACAAAAGCAATTTGTGTATTGTTTGAGCGTTTTTTTACCACGACGTAGGAGCCGGGACACATGCAGTAGACTAATCCCAGATGCTCAGTAGAACTTGCTGGGGGCAAGAGTTCATATTTATGAGCCATCAGCGGTCGCCGTGTGAAAAACCGGGGCATTATAAAGAGAGAAATTTTCAATTAAAGAACCAATTAACCTAAAGTACAAACCGACTTGTGTTAAAGAGTTAGAACATTTTGTCAAGTATAGGTCAAATTATACAGGCTCAAGGGGTCCAAATAAGCTAGAGGTGAAGCTGGTAATATCAGGGGACATTTTACAGCACACATTAAGCTGGTGAACTTGTTGGGGGATATTTTAGACTAGCGTTCCTTGTCCTCAAAGAGTTAACCTCTCAGGAAACACATACCGTATTTATTGGCGTATAACACGCGCTGGCGTATAATACGCACCCCAAGTTTAGGAGGACATTTTAAGGAAAAAACTTACATTTAAATGCCCATCAATGCAGCCTTGCACAGCGTCCATCTGCATGCTTGTCAGTGTCATTTGCAGCCTTGCAGCCTTCTCAGTGTCATTTGCAGCCTTGCAGCCTTCTCAGTGTCATTTGCAGCCTTCTTAGTGTCATTTGCAGCGTCCATCTGCAGCCTCCTCAGTGTCATTTGCAGCCTTGCAGCCTTCTCAGTGTCATTTGCAGCGTCCATCTGCAGCCTCCTCTGTCATTTGCAGCCTTGCCCAGGCTGCAGTTAAACTGCAGTGACATATCAGTGTCACTGCAGTTTGAAAATTGGCACCATTGGTCGTTCTCGGCCGCCTTCGGCCTTTCTCTGCCTTTCTCGGCCACCTTCGGCCGAGAAAGACCAAAATCATTCTGGTGCAGGCAGAAGAAGACATTTCCTGAGTTGAAGTGTAGGAGGAAACCAGAGTATCAGGAGCCAGAAGTGACCATACCATCTTTGCAGCTACACAAGGGCCCCATGAGACTTATGCCGCGTACACACGGTCGGAATTTCCGATGGAAACAGTCCGATGGGAGCTTTTCAATGGATTTTCCGACTGTGTGTATGCCCATCGGTCTTTTTCTGTCGGAATTTCCGTCGGACTTTGGATTGAGAACCTGTTCTCAATTTTTCTGATGGAAAACCTTTCTATCGGATTTTCTGATCGTGTGTATGCAATTCCGACACGCAAAATTCCGACGCATGCTCGGAAACAATTTGACGCATGCTCATAAGCATTAAACTTCCCTTTTATAATGCTGTAGAACGTGTTTTATGCCGCTGTGTTACTGACCTTCGGAATTTGGTGTGACCGTGTGTAGGCAAGACAGTTTGAGCGAAATTCCGTCGGAATTCCGACGGGAAAACCATCAGAGCTTTTTCCGACGAAGAATTCCGACCGTGTGTACGCGGCATTAGGAGTAAACTTATACTAGATGTGGGACATATGAGTGCTAGAATACCTCCCGCTATTACAAGGACCTGGACACTGCTTACTTCTATTTAGCTATTAAACCATATACAGTGAATGGGTGTTTTTACTTGGCCAATAGCTGAATGAGTGGCCCGCAAATTGTTCTTCCACAGGAGCAGTCCATCACCGCCTGGACTAAATCCAAACAAGAATGGGAAGAGAATATAATACATCATCAGCATTCACACTTTACAAAGAATGCAACAAGATATGTAATGGTGCATATTAACCACATCAATACTGGGCACTTTGGCCCCCTTCCTTCCCATACCAATTTTCAGCTTTCAGCGCTCTTGCACTTTCAATAAGAATTGTGCGGTCATGCTACACTGTACCCAAATAAATTTTTTTTCATTTTGTACGCACAAATAGAGCTTTCTTTTGGTGGTATTTATTCACGAATCCATTTTTTATTTTCTGTAATATAAGCGAAAAAATAGCAGAAATTTGGGTAAAAAACTATATTTTCTTTATTCTTTTTTAAAAGGAATCCAATAAAATCTAATTTTGACATAAATTTAAGCCAAAATGTATTCTGCTACATGTTTTTGGTAAAAAAAAAAAAAAAAAAAAAAAAAAAAAATAAGTGTATAATAATTGGTTTGTGTGATCACGGACATATGTGTGCAAATGATCATTGGGACATGTGATTTTACTGTTATATATGTGGGGGACATGTGTTTTGGGGACATGTGTGTTTACTTTGTGTGTTTTACATGTGTGGTGACACTAGACTGGTGATCAGTGAGTAAAAAGCTGTAAAAAACAGCTCATCACTGATCACCAGCCGGCTGCAGATCCGTTCTCCTCTCCTCACCGACAACTTCCGTGTGAGGAGAGGAGAGCCGATCGCCTAGCAAAAGCGGCTCTTTGTTTACATCACATGACGGCCGTGATTGGACACGGCCGTCATGTGATCAGGAGGGCCAATCACAGAGCCCTCCTGCCGATCTAAGATGCGCCCTGTCCGGGTGACACAAGCGCATCGGGATTGTGCCGCTGCAAGGGAACGCGCGTGCGATCCCGCTCCTTCTGAGGGACGTTCCTAAACGTCCACTCAGAAGGAGAGAGAGCCCACCCAGCCGTACATAGGAATATTACACTTTTATTGTTTCACTTTAAGCATTATTAAAATGACTGCTCCTGAAAAAACTGCAGTTTTTAAAACTTTTTTTTGCATTGATACATGTCCCCTGGGGCAGGACCCAGGTCCCCAAACACGTTTTATGACAATAACTTGCATATTAGCCTTTAAAATTTGCACTTTTGATTTTGAACGTTCGAGTCCCATAGACTTTAATAGGGTTCTAAAGTTCACACGAACTTTAGGTCTGTTCGCAGGTTCTGGTGCGAACCGAACAGGGGGGTGTTCGGCTCATCCCTAATGATAGGCTCAGCAATGGCATGCAATGCCAAGCTGCTGCTAACAAAGCAAACAGAATAATGGAATGCATAAAAAGGATAATAACTCCAGGGATAAAGCGATAATTCTCCCGCTCTACAAGATTCCGGCCACACCTAGAGTATGCTGTCCAGTTCTGGGCACCAGTCCTCAGGAAGGATGTACTGGAAATGGAGCGACTACAAGAAAACTGAAAAAAGGGAACTCATTTAACTCCTTCAGATCCGCGCTATAGCCAAATGACGGCTACAGCACGGATCTACTTTGCTGGGAGGCCGTCAATAGATGTCCTCCCCTTTGCACGCTCCCCTGCAGGGGGCGCGCGCCGCACGCGATGTGATTACCGAGTCACTGTCAGCCAATGACAGCTGATCACGTGATGTAAACAGAAGATCGGTTATCGTTTTTTTTTTTCTCTTCACACTGAGAGCGTGAGGAGAAAAAAAAGCCGATCACCTGCTTCAGTGCAAGGGACATCGGTCCAGAAGAGGAAAAGACAAAGCCGCCTCATCTGTGCCCACCAATACCACCTTCCAGTTCCACCTGCCAGTGCCCACACAGTGCCACAAATCAGTGCATAAGTGCTGGCAATCAGTGCCCCCTATCAATGGCCATGAGTGCCACCTATCAATGCCCACCAGTGGTGCCAATGAGTACCTCATCAGTGCCACCCAGCAGTGCTGCCTATCCGTGTCACCTACCAGTGTCAATCAGTGCCCATCACTGCCACCTATCAGTGCCCATCACTGCCACCTATCAGTGCCACCTATTAGTACCCTTCAGTGGCACCTATCAATGCCCTTCAGTGCCGCCCATCAGTGCCACCTATCAGTGCCCACCAGTGCCACCTCATCAGTGCCCACCAGTGCCGCCTATTAGTGCCGCCTATTAGTACCCATCAGTGCCGACTTATCAGTGCCCATCAATGCCGCCTATCAGTTCCCATCAGTGCAGCCTCATCAGTGTACACAAATGAATGAGAAAAATTACCTGTTTGCAAAATGTATTAACATAATATCAAACGGTTTTATTTTTTAATTCAGTCTTTTTTATTTTTGAACAAAAAATAAAAAACGTTGTTCAAAGAGTGACAGCGCTAAGGCCCCTTTCACACTGGGGCGTTTTTCAGGCGCTACATCGCTAAAAATAGCTCCTGTACAGCGCCTGAAAAAATCCGGCCCCAATCACTCCAGTGTGAAAGCCGGAGGGCTTTCACACTGGAGCAGTGCGCTAGCAGGACGGTAAAAAAAAGTCCTGCTAGCAGCATCTTTGGAGCGGTATAGGAGCGGTGTATTCACCGCTCCTATACCGCTCCTACCCATTGAAATCAATGGTACACTGTGGCAGTACCGCCGGCACAGTGCCGGCAAAGCGCCGCTGCAGCGGCGATTTGCTGGCGGTTTTGAACCTTTTTCAGCCGTTAGCGGGGGTTAAAACCGCACCGCTAGCGGGCGAATACCGCCGCTAAAACGACGGTAAAGCAGCACTAGATATATCGCTGCTTTACCGCCGACCCTGCTCCCGCCCCAGTGTGAAAGGGGCCTTAAAGCTGAAAATTGGTCTGGGCAGGCGGGGGGTTTAGGTGCCCAGTAAGCAAGTGGTTAATCCCCCAATCTAAGGACCGGGTAACTACAATATTTACATTTTTTTCTTGGGTTTGTAGTAAATACACTTTAACCCTATACAGTCACAAGAATACCATATTCAATATTTTCCTCTATAGTAGTTCTTTATTTTCAGCAAGTTTTGACATCCAAGTAGACACACCAGTCTTCCCCTCCCCCTCCTCCCTTAAAAACTTCTCTTCATCTTACGATATAAATAAATGATCCAGCATTTTGGCAACAGGTAAAACGCAGCATCCAACCAGTTGTGACAGTACCCCGGACTACGTTTCGGCAACCATCTGTTCAAATTTTTAATGTATATTTCATGTATAAAGGTCAAAAATTCAAAAAGCTTATTTAGATATGCAACGCAATCTTTCACTTTCCTTGGCAGGCCTTTGATCCTCGGAACTGGAAGCATATCGGCTAACTTCAGTCCAGGAAGATTGCTGGAACAGTTATCAGCATAAGAAATGATATTTAATGCGTGAGCGATTTATTTACACCCAAAGAATCTCTCCAGCCATAATGTTGTTTATGCTTTGGATAGAGCGGAGAAAGTTTGGAGCCTCTGTCTTGTTTTTATTGTAGTTTGTGTCCCTTATGAAAAGTAGGGATGAGGCAAACTGAGAGTTTTTTACTTTCCCAACATATTGTTAAAAATTGGGAGATTTCGGGAAAGTTAAATGGATTGGAGTCAATGGGGAATGAGAAATTGTAGTGGTATTAAACCCAAAAACTTACCGTATGTACTCGAGTATAAGCCGAGTTTTTCAGCACATTTTTTTGTGCTGAAAGTGCCCCCCTCGGCTTATACTCGAGTCAAGCCCTTTTCTGCAGCAGAGAATGACATTTTCCGAACCGACTTTGGGGCCCCGAGATGGTGCTAGGTTTGGTGTGCAAACCCAGTGGAACTAGCACTACAACATATCCAAAGGATGGGGTTCCTAGCACCAAGTGGCCCCGAGATACGGGGCCCCAAAGTCGGTTCGGAAAATGTCATTCTCTGCTTCAGAAAAGTGCTTGACATTTTCCGAACCGAATTTGGGGCCCCGTATCTCGGGGCCACTTGGTGCTAGGAACCCCATCTTTGGATATTCCTAGCCGTATCTCGGGGCCACTAGGAACCCCATCTTTGGATATGTTGTAGTGCTAGTTCCACTGGGTTTGCACACCACATTTGGGGTTACTAGCACCGAGATACAGGGCCCCAAATTCGGTCAACTGTGTCCATCTGCAGCAATATCATTTCAGGACCCTTTGAGTCCAGAGACCCCAAATTTTGTCTGCAGCTAGGGGGCATCTAGGAACCCTTAACTACCGAGTTTGAAGTTCGGGGGACCTATGGCTGCAAATGGGCACAGTGAGGCTGCAAATGGGCATTGTTGACCCTCTTTTCCACTTACAGTAGTTGCGCATTTCTCACCCTAGGCTTATACTCGAGTCATTACGTTTTCCCAGTTTTTTGTGGTAAAATTAGGTGCTTCGGCTTATATTCTGGTCGGCTTATACTCAAGTATATACGGTACATGTAATATAGTGCAGCCAACAAATCCAAAAACATGGTGGCTGCATTCGCTATTTTTTAGGCTTTCTTCTTTTATAATCATTCAGTGATCCAGCTAACTGCTTCTTTACCATACCTGGGAGAAACCATTTCCCTTGATAACGCTATATGATAAGAATGTCTACAATTTATTTGCTGGAAAATGTTGTCTGTATCACGTATATTGACAGTATATTCATTTCTTGAATGCAAGTTTTTTTTAATATTTATTTTTGTATTGTTATTCATTGTTTCTTTCGCATGAATTGTATTATTTAACCACTTAAGGACAGAGCCTCTTTTTGATATTTGTTGTTTACAAGTTAAAAAAATTTTTTTTGCTAGAAAATTACCCCCAAACATCATACATTTTTTTTCTAAAACCCTATAGAATAAAATGGCGGTCGTTGCAATACTTTCTGTCACACCGTATTTGTGCAGCGGTCTTACAAGCGCACTTTTTTTGGAAAAAATACACTTTTATGAATTAAAGAATTAGACAAACAGGGTTTGGGTAACCAGCATGCACCTCTCGATCTCGTGCATGCGCGATTCCGTAGCGCCGATTGTTTTTAAAGTTGCCATAACAACAGGCGGCGGGAGAGGAAGGTCCCGCCCCGTGGTTATGGCAACATCACAGTACTGCCCACAGACTCCTGGGAAATGATGACACATCATTTCCCAGGTGCACAGGCGAGGGAGGAAGTCACGAAGAGCTCCGCAGACCAGGAAGTGGCAGATTACGAGGACTACATAGCAACAGGCCGATTTGGGTAATTATAAAAAAAATGTCCTCCAAATGTTTGTTTATATGTTAAAAGGAGTCTTTTAAAAGGAAAACATTTTTTTAAGGTGGAACTCCGCTTTAAATTAGGGTTCCCAAAGCCCCCCTTACATCAGAGTCCACAGGGCACCCCTTACATCTGAGTCCTTCTTACCTTTGTGTACTCACTCGCTCAGAGGCAGGAGAGAGAAGGGAGGGAGGGGGGAGACCTGAGGATGGAGGCTCAGGTATTGACACCTTTCATCAACGATGTATCTGCCGCTTCTTGAGCTTCAAATTTCCAACCCACACACCCCTTCTCTGAGGCACAGAATGCAGAGGATTGGAGTGTGGGTGGCCAGACAAAAGGGTAGGGGTTGGAGGAGGTGGTGCAGATTGAGCCCTTTCTCCTCTCCCGCCTGTGTATGGGGATGAGGCCCGTGCGCACCCCTATGCTCTCGGTGGTTGTGATTACTAGGGGAGCCACAGTCCATTATGAATATTTTGTACAGGTTTCAGGCAGTCTGAAACTCGGGACACATGATTCGAAAACCCGGACTGTCCAGGTGAATCCCAGACATGTGGCAACCCTAGACTGGTTAGGAACTAACATTTATCTCCCATAACTGGAGTACAGGTTCACTTTAAACCTTTGTATATTATTGGTGTATAAATAAAACTTTATACTGTGCTTACCCTGCAGCAACTGTTCTCATGCTCTTGCGTTTACACATTGCAATTGTAACATGTCCAGGGAAAACCCAAGGCTTCATCATATACTGACGGAGAGACGGAGAGACAGCAATCTCTGACTTGGATATTAGACCTGGGAATACAACGGAAATTCATTGCTGTGGATTTATTTCTACAGGTCAGGAAGTGGTCACCAGTACAGTATGTTTTATGATAGAGGTCCGCCACTGAGAAAAAACATATTACACGATGCATTAGGAAATTGATGGAAAATATAAAAAACACGTTCAGTATAATTGCTACAATGCAGTATTATTATCTAGAACGGTAATGAAAATAATTAAAGTGGTTCTAAAGGCTGAAGGTTTTTTTTATCTTAAAACATTCTTATTCTAGGCTTACCTATAGGTAGAAGTCCAAAAAGTGGTTTTACAACCACTTTAAAGCCGGAGGTCCGCCGTTTTCTTTTTTTTTTAAAGTCAGCGGCTACAAATACTGTAGCTGCTTACTTATAAAATATGCACACTTACCTGTCCAATGCGCCCGCGATGTCGGCACCCGAAGCCGATCTGTCGCTCAGCTCTCGGGTGCTGCCGCCGCCATCTTCAGTATGGGAATCAGGAAGTGAAGCCTTGCGGCTTCACTTCCTGGTTCCCTACTGTGCGAGTCGCGCTGCGCAATAAGGATGGTCCCTGCTGTCTCTGGGATTCGTGTGTTTCCCAGCAGACAGCGGGAGGCCCCGCAGGAAGTGGCGTAATAGCCGCAGAATCTGCGGCTATCTATGCCCGGAAGTGGGTGCAGATACCTGTATTATACAGGTATCTGCACCGCCCTCCCCCCTGAAAGGTGCCAATTGTGGCACCAGAGGGAGGGAGGGTTCTGATGAGCGGAAGTTCGACTTTAGGGTGGAGCTCCACTTTAGCCTCCCTGGCGGTATGATTATGTCTCAAAGCGGTACAATTGTTTTGCATAGAAATTTGGCGTTTTATATTGTAGGCCTGTAATTCTTAGCAATAACACACATAAATCTGTCCAAACCAGAGTCAAGTAGACATCCCGGGTATGATAAAGTTTGAAACACAAAATCATAAATTATAATATAATAAATAACTATAAATAATTATAAAAAATAATAAAATTAATTTCCCCATGATTCACTATCGCTCAATTCTGCAAGTGTTCTAATTTACTATCGCTGTTTTCTAGCTGGTCTAAAACCACTTTTGACGTAAAGGGACACTTTTTGGTTGCTATGGGCAATCTCAAGTTTCCAGGCAGAAAGAACAGTATATTTTTTTCCTTTTTTCCATCTTCTAGTCATCTGACGCACCCAAAACCCTCTCACTTGGCAATATTGTGAATATGCACTCATTACTTTTTCCTTTTCAATAAAGATTTATCTCATACTGCATTAGGCCTTTGCACCCTTTTGTTTTCTTTGCATGCAAAAATTAATCCCAGAGACGGCAAAAAGCTCTGCCAGGTCACAAAAACCTGAAACCTGCGGCTTGTCTGCGCATGTGCAGGGCTTTGCCTGGACAGCCAAGTCATTCATTTACAAAGATCTGTTAATGAATAAAATACTAGTCCTATCCATATCTGCCACGGCAGATAGGACTTGAAGAATAGCACACCTCTGCAAGTTTCCCCTCCTAGAACAATTATTACCCCCCTGATGCCCCTCCCAATTCCCCCTCTCAGCACAAATCCCTCCCCCTCCTCACATCATACTGCAGCCATCCCTCTTGCCCACCCCTTATCCTGGCCCTGCTTGTAGTCCATTGACACTTCCTTCAGCTCTTCAACTGAAAGCCCGTACCTCGGTATGGACAAATAAAAGGAGAAATAGTCTGCAGGAGCCTGGGATAGATATATACCGTATATACTCGTGTATAAGCCAAGTTTTTCAGCACATTTTTTTGTGCTGAAAGTACCCCCCTCGCTTATACTGGAGTCAAGCACTTTTCTGCAGCAGAAAATGACATTTTCCGACCCGATTTGGGGCCCCGTATCTCGGGGTCACTAGGTGCTAGGGACTAGGTAGGTGCTATTTGGATATATTGTAGTGCTAGGTCCATTGGGTTTGCATACCAAATTTGGGGTTCCTAGCACCAAGTGGCCCCGAGATACGGGGGCCCAAAGTCGGGTTGAAAATGTCATTCTCTGCTGCAGAAAAGTGCTTGACATTTTCCGAACTACTTTGGGGCCCCGTATCTCGGGGTCACTTGGTGCTAGGAACCAGGAGATATGGGGCCCCAAAGTCGGTCAACTGTGTTCATCTGCAGCAATGTCATTTCGGGACCCTTAACTACCGAGTTTGAAGTTCGGGGGACCTATGGCTGCAAATGGGCACAGTGAGGCATGCAAATGGGCACAGTGAGGCTGCAAATGGGCATTGTTGACCCTCTTTTCCACTTATAGTAGCTGCGCATTTCTCCCCCTAGGCTTATACTCGAGTCAATACCCTTTTCCAGTTTTCTGTGGCAAAATTAGGTGCCTCGGCTTATATTGAGGTTGGCTTATACTCGAGTATATATGGTAGATAGATAGATAGATAGATAGATACCGATAGATAGATAGATAGATAGATAGATAGATGGGAATAAGTGAGAATGTGTAGTGTGATAGTATTGCATTTATCCCTGATATTTTACCTTTATTGCATTACATGAGCTCACTCTGCAGATCACACTGTACATGATAAGTTCAGTTGGAATCAATCAGAGAAAGTCAGGGGTGGAACGATCTGACAGCAGATTGTTTGCTGGAATATTTTTAATGCCACTGAAGTGCTATATGGCCTTGCCAGCAATCAGTGTTGCACAATGCAGAGGTGATAAAAGCAGGCAGGGATTTATACTGCTAACAGCATGTTCAAAGATGTGGTCATTACAGCCTCGCAGCATGCTGACAGTAAAAGCAATGATTTGTCTCAAATATTTCTTCTCACCTATGTCCCTGATTTTTTTTAGTTTTTATAGAAAATATCACTCACATTAAAGGGAAACTGTGAAGTTTGAAATAAGGTTACTGCTGTTTCTGATTTCTCTTATTTAAAGTGAAAGTGCCAGGACTGTCTTCCTTATCCTTCCCTATATGTCATAGACCTGGAGCAAGCCAGCAGCCAATGTCTAAAAGTCAGGATTCTCGTCTGCTTCAGGATTTAAAGAAAAACTAAACTTTTTCTATTAACATTAACTATTTTTAATCCTTATGCTGCTAGCATTAGTAAATAGATAGGAAGATAGACTATATTTAGGCCTCATGTACACTGCTGCTGGTAAACGGACGTTCAGAGGCAGTTGGATGCTTTTTTTCAGCTGCCCCTGAACTCATCCAATGTTATCTTATGTGTACATGTACACAGGTTCGTTAAATGTCATTCTTAGGCAGATGCATTTATAGGCTTTTCTTTGAAGGCAAAAAAATGAGTTCAGACGCCGAATTTTCTGACGTTTCAGACGCAAAATGCTGCTAAGCGCAGCTAAATGCTGTACCAGCGTTTAGCCGCGTTTTCATTTAGAAGCGTTTTTACAGGTGCCCTATTTTTTTACATTACAAAACTTAAAAGTTATAGCAAATGCTGAAAAACCACAAGAAAATTTTTGAAAAACCTGTAATTGCTTGCTATGCTTCATAGACCATTTATATACCCCGAATGATCCAATCCAATGCACCAATAGCATTGCTGCCAAAGTAGAATTGGAATTTGACCTATATGTTGTTAGATTTCAACCAGATGACCCCACCATTGAGCTTGACCCCCAACTTGATCAAACATAGTTGCATGAAATTTAGGGTTAGGGGTTTGGGTTAGGGTTTCCTATTAGGGTTAGGGGTTATGGTTATGGTTTTCTCCTTGAAGAACAAGTTTAGGGTTATGGTAAGGGTTATGGTTTCCTGTTAGGGTTAGGGTTTCCGGTTAGGGTTTCCCATTAGGGTTAGGGGGTTATGGTTAGAGTTAGGGTTTTCCCCTTGAAGAACAAGTTAGGGTTATGGTAAGGGTTATGGTTTCCCGTTAGGGTTTCCAGTTAGGGTTAGGGTTTTCCATTAGGGTTAGGGGTTATGGTTAGGGTTTTCCCCTTGAAGAACAAGTTAGGGTTAGGGTTTCCGATTAGGGTTAGGGTTTCTGGTTGGGGTTAGGGTTTCCCATTAGGGTTAGGGGGTTATGGTTAGGGTTTTCCCCTTGAAGAACAAGTTTAGGGTTATAGTTTCCCATTAGGGTTAGGGTTTCCAGTTAGGGTTAGGGTTTTACATTAGGGTTAGGGTTTCCAGTTAGGGGGTTATGGTTAGGGTTTTCCCCTTGAAGATTAAGTTAGGGTCAGGGTTTCCGATTAGGGTTTCTGGTTGGGGTTAGGGCTTCCCATTAGGGTTAGGGGGTTATGGTTAGGGTTTTCCCCTTGAAGAACAAGTTAGGGTTAGGGTTTCCGGTTAGGGTTAATTGAAAATATTTTAAAAATTGCAATTAAAATTTGCAGCCGCCCCCTCCCTCCTGGGCTCTGTTCCCCGGCCCAACTAACTCTGAGCACAGCCTGAGTACTCTGGCTTTATATACAGTATCCCAACATGCAATCCATCACTTTTCCTCTGCCAATTGCGAGGGCTATACCAAAGCTTGTGCACTCACTTGTCAGGTCCCCTCCCACTGTCCAATATGCCTCCCTATTGGACCAGCGAGGGATAGTCAGAACAAGCAGAGCTGCACATGAGCACAATGAGCAGACCTAACTAATAGATCCTGATCCCTGGTAGGCACTCTAAGTCTTACCTGACCATCTTCCTGGTAAGCAGAAAGACCAAAAAGTATACTCTCTTCTAGCACCTACCTAGGAGGGTGCTACACATACAGTATCTCACAAAAGTACACCCCTCAAATTTTTGTAAGTATTTTATTATATCTGTGATCATGTAATAACACTGAAGAAATTAGACTTTGCTACAATGTAAGTATTGAGTGTACAGCTTGTATAATAGTGTACATTTGCTGTCCCCTCAAAATAACACACAGACATTAATGTCTAAACCGCTGGCAACAAAAGTGAGTACACCCCTAAGTGAAAATGTCCAAATTGGGCCCAAAGTGTCAATATTTTGTGTGACCACCATTATTTTCCAGCACTGCCTTAACCCCTTGGACATGGAGTTCACCAGAGCTTCACAGGTTGCCACTGGAGTCCTCTTCCACTCCTCCACGACGACATCACAGAGCTGGTGGATGTTAGAGACCTTGCGCTGCTCCACCTTCTGTTTGAGGATGCCCCACAAATGCTCAATAGGGTTTAGGTCTGGAGACATGCCTTGGCCAGTCCATCACCTTTACCCTCAGCTTCTTTAGCAAGGCAATGGTCATCTTGGAGGTGTGATTGGGGTTGTTATCATGCTGGAATACTGCCCTGCAGCCCAGTCTCCGAAGGGAGGGGATCATGCTCTGCTTCAGTATGTCACAGTCTCACTTTGTGAGAAACTGTATATAACCCCAATCAGCCCTAATTAACTCATAACTTTTCTCCCCTTAGCAATGCTATTTTTTTATTTTTTTATTTTTTTTATATCATTGCTTACATTTTCATGGTTTTGATTTGTTTTATTTTTTCAGTGTAACATAAAAAAAAATTGCACAATTTTAAAAAGCGCCTTTTTTCATTTGCAAGTAATATTGCCATTCTCTGAAACATCATTATAGTGCCTTTTCTATTTAAACTCTGTATTAACCTGTGGTTAACCCTAATCAGCCCTAACTAACTCCTGCTTCTCCTTTTCCCCATGGCAATTATTGTTCTGTTAATTTATTTCCAATCTATTTTTTTTAGCATTATTGCTTATATTTTTCTTTTTTCTTTTTTTTTGCTGTGTTTTAAACAAAAATTTAAAAAAATAAAATAAAAACAAATTTTTTTCATTTGTAAATCACTTTGCCATGCTTAGCACCTGATCTAGAACTTTTTAGTGTGAGTTTAAATGGGACAAATTAAATCATAAGATGCATACCTATTATGTAATATAAAATAGCTTTTTTACCAATAATATTTAAAATTTGAACTTTATTATATGTCTAGGGATTACATTGACGATAGGATACATTTTTGCAAGACAATCTTACCCAAAGTAAAGTCTAGTTTGTCAGGAAGGGCTCAGGAGTGCGTAATGCACAGAGCTCAGTGATCAGGATATGTTACCGCACAGAGTACAGGAGTCAGGAGAGCATAATGCACAGGTCAGAAGGCAAAGTGCAACAAAAAATGTATCCCCCTCTCCAAACCATAATGCCTCCCCCAGTACAGCTCTCCCTTTAGTACAGATTTCCCCGTGGTACAGATCTCCTGTAACTACAAATCTCCCCAGTACAGCTCTACCCCAGTAAAACTCTTCTCAGTACAGGTCTATTTCACAACAGATCTCCTCCAGTACAGAACTCTCCAATACAACTCTCTCCCAGTACAGATCCACCACCCCCCCCCCCCCCCCCCCCCCCCCCAACAGATCTCCCCAGCACAGGTCTTCCCCAGTACAGCTCTCCCTTGCTGATCCTCCACTAATACAGGTGTCCTCTAGTACAGCTCTCCCAGTACAGATCTCCCTAGCACAGATCCTCCATTAATACAGGTATCCTCTAGTACAGGTCTCCTTCAGTACAAATCTCCTCCAGTACAGAACTCTCCAATGCAACTCTCTCCCAGCAGGGCCGATCCTAGGGTCACGGACGCTTGGGTGCAGAAATATTTCTGGCGCCCCCACGTGGGCGTGGTCATCTTACCAACTCCTCCCCTTCACAAATGTTTCTATGGCTACGACTCAAACACCGAGATGCTCCCCTAAGAAGTCTTCATTACCCTGGGATCCTCCCATGATCTTTTAACAATAAAGAAAACGAGTACACTAATGGGACCTGGAGGGGGGTCTCTCTAATGCACACAGAGAGGGCTTCTGTTAGAGAGTCTGTTAGAAAGAGCCCCCAGACATACTGCAGACATGATACATGAGATGGTCAGAGACTGCAGACATACTACAAGAGATGGTCAGAGACTGCAGACATAGTACAAGAGATGGTCAGAGACTGCAGACATAGTACAAGAGATGATCAGAGACTGCAGACATACTACAAGAGATGGTCAGAGACTGCAGACATACTACAAGAGATGGTCAGAGACTGCAGACATACTACAAGAGATGGTCAGAGACTGCAGACATACTAAAAGAGATGGTCAGAGACTGCAGACATAGTACAAGAGATGGTCAGAGACTGCAGACATACTACAAGAGATGGTCAGAGACTGCAGACATACTACAAGAGATGGTCAGAGACTGCAGACATAGTACAAGAGATGGTCAGAGACTGCAAACATACTACAAGAGATGGTCAGAGACTGCAGACATACTACAAGAGATGGTCAGAGACTGCAGACATACTACAGGAGATTAGATTGGTGGAGTCTAGTACCGTGGATTAGTTCCCCACCTCAGCGCACCCTGCCTAGGATCGGCCCTGTCTCCCAGTACAGATCTCTCCAAACCACCCCCCCCAGTACAGATCCCCCCCAGTATAAATCTCGCCAATATGGATCTCCTCCAATACAGATTTCCCCCAGTACAACCTTCCCCCATTACAGGCCTCCCCCAGTACAGATCTCCCCAGTACAGCTCTACCCCCAGTACAACTCTTCCCAATACAGGTCTATTTCACAACAGATCTCCTCCAGTACAGAACTCTCCAATACAACTCTCTCCCAGTACAGATCTCTCAAATACAACTCCCCCAGTACAGATCCACCCCCCCCCCCAACAGATCTCCCCAGCACAGGTCTTCCCCAGTACAGCCCTCCCTTGCTGATCCTCCACTAATACAGGTGTCCTCTAGTACAGCTCTCCCCAGTACAGATCTCCCTAGCACAGATCCTCCACTAATACAGATATCCTCTAGTACAGGTATCCTTCCGTACAGATCTCCTCCAGTACAGAACTCTCCAATACAACTCTCCCCCAGTACAGATCTCTCCAAACCACCCCCCAGTACAGATTCCCCCCAGTACAGATCCTGCCAATATGGATCTCCTCCAATACAGATTTCCCCCAGTACAACCTTCCCCCATTACAGGCCTCCCCCAGTACAGATCTCCCCAGCACAGATCCTCCACTAATACAGATGTCCTCTAGTACAGATCCCACCCCCCCAGTGCAGCTCCCCCTAGCACAGATATCCACCAGTACAGCTCTTCCCATTACAGATTTCCCCCAGTACAAATCTCACCCCAGTACAGATCCCCCCACTAATACCGATCTCCCCCAGAGCAACTCTCCCTAGTAAAATTCCCCCCAGAAAAGTTCTCCACAGTACAGCTCTGCCCAGTACAGATCCCCCTGCTCCCCTCCTCCCAATAGCACATTCACTAGACCAGTCAGTTCAGAGTGACAGGGAGTCCTTCCTCGGCTTGGTCATGTGACTGGAGCTGAGGAAGAGCTATAGAGAGCCTCTCTGGGATCTGACAGGTGGCTCAGCAGCTGTCAGCACTTGCTGCTTCACCACAGACTCTCTATTGGGGTTTGGACCCCACTACCCCCTTTATCTACGCCCCAGTGAATTATTAAGGTAAAATAGATATATGTGGCTGCAGTCTGCCTACTAAAATCTTGCTAAACTGGAACTTTTAAATAATCAGATAATAAAATGCCTGGATTGTGACACGTATGGGTGCCTTTGAAGTGCTCACACATATTGATTCAATTGTTCAATAGTCCAATTCACCCCTTTCTGACACTGTGAAAACATATTCATAGTCTAATTTATTTATATTTTTCAATCATACACAGTATCTATCATGTCAAAAAATCTATCGTTTTTTAAAACACTTCTTTTGTTAAAATTTTTAATTATGCCTCCAAAAAAAAAAAAAAATTATGTCAGATTTAGCAGAACAGAAAACACTTGCTTGGCACCACAGAAAAAAAAAAAATATTCTTAATATGATCTAAATTCTCAATGAATCTAAGAGATTCAAAGCAATATTGTTCGTGTAGTCAACATGCGAGACCAGATCTATCATAGATTCAGCAAGAGATGACTTCAATGATAAGGTCTTTTAATGTCTGAATGAATTCTGCAGATCATGTTGGGAACTATAAAAACTGTTGTACAAGGATCATTTATAGAGACAGACTCTAGCAGATATCAATCAGATAAAGAACCACTTGCTGAAAATTCATGGCCTAATTATTGCCATTTTGGGTATAAAATAGCCTAACCTGATGGATAATTGGTTTAAGGGCAGATAATGGAGGAACAAAGGCACAGTTGCGCATGTGACATGTTTGCAGAGAGATATTTAGCAGTCTCTAAAGCTTTGCATGCACAAATGCTCTTTCTGCTGTCGGTTTAGCCCTTCACATTTGATAAATCAACAGCTCTGCTAGGAGACATTTCTTCTCCTGGCAATTCAAACTAAAAACATCTGGTCGTTTTGCAGGGACTGACACTCAACAGATTAAAGATGCAAAGCTCTACAACTGTTTGCCGAATATGCAAAGGGTTCTTGGGGGCTTTAGCAAGTGTGTGTTTAACTGATATGGGCTTATAAATGCACCATCAAAGCAACTCACTTTCCAAAAAAAAAATCCAATGCTTGGCTCCTCCAATAGAAAAGACTATCTATAAAAAGGCTCAAAAAAAGGAAAACATTGAAATCCTCAAAATGATTTACTGCATCAACCAACAGACTACTCCATCTGATTAAAGGACTCTCTAATACAGTTTTTCTCAACCTTTTCAATACAGAGGAGCCCTTGAAATAACTTTCTGGTCCGAGGGAATCCCTTCTAAGAATTACTATATCCACAGCTTATGGTACATTAATGTGATGGTAAATGGGAGGAATGCCCCTCATTTTGTGGTCATTGAGGAGAACTACCCCTTTACAGATAGCTAAAACAATCTATGGTGTCAGTGGGAACTTACCCAAATTTCTAATTTTTCAAGGAACCCCTAGCAACCTCTGGAGGAACCTTAGGGTTCCATAGAACCCTGGTTAAGAAATCCTGCTCTAATGTGTTTCATACAATCAAGAGTTTACTCAAAGGGTAGGATACCCTATGAGCAAGCTCTTGTTTGATGATTCTATAACTCTTTTTGAGGCTTTCAGTCCAGTGAACAGTTTCTCTTTCTTCCTTTTGGAACCTTTGTAGAGACTGTGTTAGCAACTGATGGCTATGGGACCTGGCTCCTTTTACCGGTGGTGGTTGAGGGATAAAGTGCCTAAGTGGAAGATTTGCTCTCTGTCTATTTAGAAAGCACTGTATACTTAGCTCTTAATGCTCTAAGCTGAAGGGGTGGTGAATCTGAACTCTTTTTTCAAGCAATACGGCTTCCAACAAAGTCTTCGAGAGAGTCAAATGCCTGGACGGTGAACATTCAGAAGATTCATGACAGAAAAAGACCAAGGGGTCTATTAAGTCTGTCAAACTTTAACCACACTATCCAGATTCTGTTTACCCTGAACAATTTTGTGAAAAATATTTTTTATATCACATTTCTAAGCAGTAGTTGGCACTGTGTGGCTTCCCAGGACCAGGACAATGTCTCTTGTAGTTTGGCCCTTGCTCAAAACTCCAAACTTTAAAACAACATTGGACTTAGCAAAAGGAACTTAGACTTTGGCAAGTTTAACCCCTAGGCGCTGACCGTATGCAAACCGTAATGCTCTCTGCAGCTGGGCCTTCGTGCAGAGAGGCCACATATTTGCGTGCATTAGCGCCGATAGAGCTGTGCCGAGAGCGCGCGCCCTGTGCGCTTCCGGCACAGTGAGCGGCAGCTCACATAAAGCTCCTGATCATGTGACTGCTGTGACAGCCAATCATGGCAGTCACATGGTCACAAGCCCTGCCTCCCAGAATGCCCAACCCCTTAAAGGGTCGGCGGTAGCCAGCACCAAAGGGTTAAATACATTAAGTGTGGGGAGGTGCAGCATGGTGTGCTAGCAGTAAACACATATAGTCCAGTTGCAGAGAACTGAATGTGTATTAATTCATGAAGAATTCGACAGAAAGGCACCTGATCGGGAACACTCACAGAAATGTCAGCAATGTATAGCAGAGTAGGTCTCAGATGTGCTGACAGCATTAGTCTTGAGGGGCCGAATGCAGCCAGTCTGAGCCAAAATGGGGAGGTCTCCAGAAGGTTGGCATGTCCCTATCCTTTCCCTACTCATCTGGAACCTCTTCCTGCCACTAATCACTGATCCTATCGGATGGGTGACCTGTCCCTACACTACTCACATGGGGAATGCCCACCAAGCCTGTGAACCAGGGCCTTAAATACGCTCTGCCTGATCCAATATGGTTGCTAGAGTCACATGGGGCAGCAGCATCCATTCAGATAGCTTCCTTTTGACTTTCTCTCCCCCTGCTATGCCACTGCGGTTGAGCACCACCTGCAGTGGATAAAGTATACTGTACCTACCTACATAAGGGTAGGGCTAAAATGTATTCTTTTCATTGTCTAAATAAGCTAGAAGGTATGCAAATAGGCAGTAACCCATCTGACATAAAGTAATAACATTTGTATATGCCTTTGTACAGAAGAGTCATACATACTTTGCATCCCAGTGAGGAAGAAAGTGAGTTCCCTTTAGTCCTGGAAACCTTCAATTCAATGGTCAGAATGAGAGAATGATTCCATCAATGAAACATCTCTTCAAGAAGTTATTCAGCATCAGTACAGTAATTGAACTACACTTAACAATTTGCCATTTAAGAATACATCTATCTCAGGTTCCAATTTTTTCCCTGCTCATCTACTAATGAAGAGAATGTTGAGATGTACTCTACTTAAAGAGGTGTTAGCCCCCCCACCCCACAGCAAAAAATTTAAAACTCAGAAGCTACACATACTGTAGCTGCCTACTTTCAATAATAGGACATTTACCTGTCCTGGAATCCAGCGTTGTCGGCATCCCAGTCGATGTTTCCATCGGCTCTCAGGTGCTGTCAGGCCTTTCGGCTTCACAGCCGGTTCCCTACTGCACATGCGCGAAGCGTGCTGAGCTTTCTGAATGGCCCGGCGGCGGGGTAAGGTGAAGGGGGGCCGAGTGATCTCGCCGCAGTGAGATCTCTCGAAAGTGGGGACAGGTGACTGTCAGCTACCCGCTCCCCCTCCCCCCCCCCAAAGGTGCCAAATGTGGCACTGGAGGAGGGGAGGAGGCAGTTAAGCGGAGCTTCCACTTTTGAGTAGAATTCCGCTTTAAAATAAAAAACTGAAAAAGCTATCAAAACACTGTTCTAGATACATGAAAAACAAAAACAATTGCAACTTTGATGCCAAGGAACTTTTGGCTTTCCATTCAGACAGTGAAGGATTGCAAACAAAGAATAGAAGGCAGCCAGCTGTAGTCATAGAGCTTGTTGTGTGCAACATTGAGAATGAGCACGACTTGGGAGAAGCCAGGGAACTTTGGGTTGTGAAACAATTATTTCCACTGATGAGGAGTTGCATGTACTATAACATTTAGAGTAGTTATAAACCTCTAAAATGAAAAATGAACAAAACATATCCTTCTATAGGTTATACCTTCCTTGATCCAAAGCACAGAGTAGACATGTGCACTGGCAAAAAATTTGTTCGTTTTCATTTCATTTTTTTTTTTTTTTTGCTTTTTTCCGAATTTCGAAAGAGTCCGAAAGTTTGAAAATTCTGAAATTTGGAAATTTGAAAATTTGAAAATTCGGAAATCCGAAAATGTTTCAGGTTTTCTAATTTACAAATTTCAGAATTTCGAACTTCCGAATTTTCTAATTTCCGAATTTTCGAGTTCCGAATTTCCGAATTTTCTAATTCTGAATATCCGAATTTTCAAATTTTCTGAATTTTGAATTTCCCAAAAAAGCATAAAAACTAATTTCTGAAATTGCCAATTTCCAAAATTGCCAATTTCCAAAAATTCCCAAATTTCCATAAATCGGAAATTCAAAAATTTGGAAATTCAAAATTCGGAAATTCTAAATTTCGGAAATTAAAAAATTCGGACATTTTGGAATTAACTAATTTGTCAAAATTCTTTAAAAAACAAATTCGGAACCAAACGAATTGCACATGTCTAGCACCAAGTGAGATTTCTGTCTGCTCTCTCATCCCTCTGCTATCTGCATGTGTCACTTCTGACAGTGCCGACACCAGACAATCCCAGAAGATTGCCCCGCCCCCTTCCAGCACACAGCAGGAGATTGACAGCCTCAACTGTGCATTTTTCCCTATGAGACTGTGTAGAGAGCAATTCACACAAGCAGTAAAATAAAATTTTTGGGGGCATTCCAAACATCAACTGTGCACAGAAGGCCTCCAGATTGCCATATTGCATTGAATTTTAAAGATTACTGAGGCTGCAGATTGAAAAGGAAAGGTAATTTTTGCAGCGCACCCCACGTAGTAGCCGCAGGTGAAATGGGATCCCCACCCTGCACAGCCAGGCACCCCAAAACACACTTAAGACCGGAAACAGTCCAGAAACATTGTTTTCGTGTTTTATTTAGAGGTTATTAAACGTGGATGGGGATGGGATGATTATGGGATGCCCACTTGCATACCTCCCAACATTCTGAGATGGGAATGAGGGACACCTATTAGCAAAAGTATGTAGGCATAGGATACACCTCCTGCCACGCCCCCTTAAAGGACAATTGTACAAAAAATGATTGGTAAACCCAAACGTGATTTATTTTACCACTAATATTCCTTTATTTTAGCTTTTGGAATTTACAAATGCAGCTATATAGAAATTGGATGAAAGGTTTACCACTGTAAAACACTTTTTGATAGATAAGTAGTGCATTTTATATACAACTTTAAAGATCAGACCAAAATGAGGGACAAAGGAGGGGGAAAGAGGGACAGAGGGACTTTGCTCCAAATCAGGGACAGTCCCTCAAAATCAGGGACAGTTGGGAAGCTATGCCACTTGGCTGGAACAAACTTCTTCAGGGTCACTTCAACTATATACCCCACACCGGGGTATCATGCGGATGACCACATTGTAGTAAAATGCCAACAATGGGTTCCATATAAATGTGAACATCATGAGTGATGGGTAATGTTGTTTTCATGTTAATGCCAGAGCTAATTTTTTTACACCTTTCATGAAATTGTAAATCACTTTTTTATAAAATAAAATAATTTTAATAAAAAATTTTAATACATTCATTATCTAACACTCTTCTCAGCTGCTAAAAAACCCAGCGAGGGGATTTTCCTTTTTCTATATACACTCCTTTCCTTCCTCCTGCACATTTTGCTTGCAGATCCACTGCGGTGTCACTCTAAAGCCTCGTACACATCAGACTTTAAAAAAACTTTTCCGTGGATTTCTGTCCAAAGGGCGTTGGCCGTGAACTTGGTATGCATACACACGGCAGGACTTTTTCAGCTCTCTTTCACCAAATCACATGGTTTTTCAGCTCTTTACCGCCACCCTTTGGTCAACTTCTGTAGTGTTTGTTGTCTGATCTTTTGCATTGGTTCTGAGCATGCGTGTTTGTACTTTGGACTAAAGTCAGATGAACTTGTGTACACACGATAGGATTTTGCACCATAGGACTTTTGTTGCCGGAAAGTTTGTCTGTTTGCACAGCGAACAAAAGTCTAAGTTTGTTCGATGGAGCATACACACGGTCGGATTTTTCCTTAAAACAGGTAATTTGCATGTTTGTTGTCATAAAGTCCGATAAGGCCCATACACACGATCTGACTACCTAACAAACATGCAAATTACCTGTTTTAAGGAAAAATCTAACAAACTTTTTCAGTTTTCATTGGACAAAGGTTCCATGTGCAAACAGACAAACTTTCCGACAACAAAAGTCCTATGGTGCAAAATCCTATTGTGTGTACACAAGTTCATCGGACTTTAGACCAAAGTACAAACACGCATGCTCAGAACGAATGCAAAAGATCAGACAACAATACAGAAGTTGACCAAAGGGTGGCGGTAAAGAGCTGAAAAACAATGTGATTTGGTGAAAGTTGGCTGAAAAAGTTCTGCCGTGCCAACGCCCTTTGGACAGAAATCCATGGAAAAGTTTGTTTGAAGTCCGATTGTGTGATTTAAAAACGCACATTGCGGTAAAAACGCACTACATGCTTTTCTGCAGCTTCTCCATTGAAATCTATTGAACCCAAAAAAGCAAAAAAAGCAGCGTTTTGTGTTTAAAGTCCCTGACCCTTTCCAAAAATGCAGAGGCACAAAAAATCATTGCAACGGCCGCCTTTTTATTCTCTAGGGTGTTAAAAAAAAAATATATATATATATATATATATAATTTTGGGGGTTCTAAGTAATTTTCTAGCAAAAAAGGCTCGGGGCTTAAGTGGTTAACCACTTGACCTTCATTGCACAGTCATGCAACACTGTACCCAAATAAAATTGATGTCCTTTTTTGCCCACAAATAGAACTTTCTTTGGTGGTATTTGATCACCTCTCCCTTTTTTTTTTTGCGCTATAAACAAAAAAATAAACGACAATTGTAAAAAAAAAAATACTTTTTTTTACTTTCTGCTCTAAAACATATCCAATAAATTTTCTTTTCAAAAATCTAATTTCTTCATTAATTTAGGCCAATATATATTCTGCTATATGTTTTTTGTTAAAAAAAAAAAACAATAAGGGTATATTATTTGGTTTGCACAAAAGTTATAGCGTCTACAAACTATGGTATATTTTTATTTATTTTACTAGTAGTGGTGGTGATCAGCAGGTCTGCCATATTGCAGCGGAAAAATTGGACACTAATGCCTCGTTTCCACTGAGCGGAACAGTTCGGATCGGTACAGTTTGGAAGGGTTAGAATGATCCGGCCTTTTCGGGTGAGTGTTTCCACTGCAAGTCGGACCGCCAGGGGCCATACGGTGACGTGGTGTTTGTTTCGCGCTTTCCTTTGACGTGAGCATTGACGTTTTTCTGTCCGCCAATCAGTGGAATGTATCGTGTGACGCCAGTCTAACCGCACCGTACCATTTTCTATGGCCCCACATCTGAAGCAGGACCATGAATGGTGCGGTATGGTTCGGTTGTATGGACCACTTTCATAATGGAAACACTCAAAATAGCGTACCATACCGAACCAACCCGAACCGATCCGCTCAGTGGAAACGAGGCATAACTGACACTTTTGACACTTCTTGGGGACCAGTGACACTAATACAGTGATCAGTGTTATAAAATATGCAATATGCTAAAAATGACACTGGCTGGGAAGGGGTTAACATCAGGGGCGATCAAAGGGTTAACTGTGTGCCTAACCAGTGTTTTAATATATTATGGGAGGTGCTTTTACTAGAGGAAGAGATGGAATTTATTCCCTGCTTTGCAGGGACACAGGATCAGTGCCTCCCTTCCTGTCAGAATGGCGATCTTGTTTACATAGGCACCTCTGTGGCTCTGCCTGAGGATCAGCGGGTGCCAGAGGACACATAGTACCATTTACCCGCCGATCGACTTCCGATATGTGTAATCACAGCGGAAATGAGACGTCGGTGGCGCGCATGCATACCTCCCAACTTTTTGAGAGGAAAATGAGGGACACCTATTAGCAAACATATGTAGGCATAGGACACACCCCCCTGCCACACCCCCCTTAACCACCTTGCGACAGCCGGCTGTCAATTGACGGCCAGGCGGCGCAGCTCTCAGCGCGGGAGGGCGTCATATGACGTCCTCCCCTTCAGTGCATTACAGGGAGCGCGTGCTCGCCGTGTCACTGGGCACCCGATGCGCGTGCCCAGCGGCCGCGATGTCCGCTGGGCACCCGCGATTGCCCGGTAACACAGCGGGACCGTGGATCTGTGTGTGTAAACACACAGATCAACGGTCCTGTCAGAGGAGAGGAGCCGATGGTGTGTTCTCTGTACAGAGAAACACCGATCGGTCTCCTCCCCTTGTGAGTCCCCTCCCCCCACAGTAAGAATCACTCCCAGGGAACATAATTGACCCCTCCCCGCCCCCTAGTGGTTAACCCCTTCACTGCCAGTGTCATTTATACAGGAATCAATGCATTTAAATAGCACTGATTGCTGTATAAATGACAATGGTGCCAAAAATTTATCAAAAATGTCCAATGTGTCCGCCATAATGTCGCAGTCACAATAAAAATCGCAGATCGCCGCCATTACCAAAAATATGTAGAAGAATACGTATCGGCCTAAACTGAGGAAAAAAAAAATTTTTATATATTTTTTGGGGATATTTAGTATAGCAAAAAGTAAAAAATATTGTTTTTTTTTTTTAATTTGTCGCTCTTCTTTTGTTTATAGTGCAAAAAATAAAAACGCAGAGGTGATCAAATACCACCAAAAGAAAGCTCTATTTGTGGGGAAAAAATTATAACAATTTCATTTGGGTACGGTGTTGTATGACTACGCAATTGTCATTCAAAGTGCGACAGCGCTGAAAGCTGAAAAATGGCTTGGTCAGGAAGGGGGTGAAAATGCACTGTACTGAGGTGGTTAAATGAGAATTGTACAAAATAAATGATTGGCTAAACCCACAAGTGCTTTTTTTTACCACTACTATTTCTTTATATTGGCTTTTGGAAATTACAAATGCTGCAATTTAGAATTTGGATGAAAGTTTTATCACTGTAAAATACTTTTGGATAGATGGATAGTTTTATATACAACTATATGGATCAGACCAAAATGAGGGACAAATGAGGGACAAATGAGGGGGAAGAAAGGACAGAGGGATATTGCTCCAAATCAGGGACAGTCCCTCAGGGACAGTTGGGAGCTATGCGCATGCGCGTCCCCTACCCAGAAGTGTGAACAATGCTATAGGGTGGACTTGAAGCAGTTAATAACTGGTGAGATCGCTCTTTGTTGTTCTGTCTGTACAGCTGTGTGATTTTCTGCAGTTTTACAGTTTACAGGCTCATTCTTATCATGGAGGATATAAATAATTCAAGATCTTCAGTAGTGTTGATATAACATGAGAGGAGAACAAACAGAGGACAATACAATCTGTCTACTGTCAAACAATCACAGACAACACAATGCAGGCGTCTGAGGATATTGCATAACATTTCCCTCCCTCTCTTATAAATTTATTGTCCGGTACATAATATATCTTGTTTTAATTTTCTGCGATGTTTGCACCTAAAGGATTTGATGTCATCTCTTTGCATTATGAAGCAATCCTAGACTTGTTGTGTTTGAGGGACTACAAGTCCCACTATGCCAACTAAGCACACCTGTCCTTAAAGCAGTATTAAACCCAAAAGCAAATATTTATTATATTGAAGCTTACCAATTCTTGGATGTGATGGCTGCATTCCTTTTCTTTTTAAAGTGGATGTAAACCCCAAATTTTTTTTTTTTGCATGAGTGCGTGAGATATGTAAATCACCTGTCACTCACAGCAAGGGGGCGTTTTTGACAAAGTTTTCAAGACTTTGTCAAGATTTCTCTAACTGAACAATAAAAGAGGATTGCTCAGGCTGAAATGGAAGGAAATCTTATTCTCTACATTATGACATAAAAAAAAAAAAAAAAAATGTGGGGTTTACATCCACTTTAAGGCTTTCTTTCTGCTAATATCATCTAAACCAGTCAGTAATTCTATTTTGTTTCAACAGAACAAACTCTCCAGCAGAATGTATCATACAGAGATAAGACAAACAAGGGCGCTTACAATAATCAACTGTCCCTGATTTCGAGGGACTGTCCCTGATTTGGAGCAATGTCCCTCTGTCTCTCATTCCTCCTCTTTTGTCCCTCATTTTGGTCTGATCTATATAGATGTATATAAAATGCACTACTTATCTACCGTATATACTCGAGTATAAGCCGAGTTTTTCATCACATTTTTTTGTGCTGAAAGTGCCCCCCTCGGCTTATATTCGAGTCAAGCACTTTTCTGCAGAAAAAAAAAAAAATTCCGACCCGACTTTGGGGCCCCGTATCTCGGGGCTACTTGGGTCTAGGGATCCCAAATTTGGTGTGCCAACCCAGTGGACCTAGCACTATAACATATCAATATAGGGTTCCTAGCACTAAGTGGCCCCGAGATACGGGGCCCCAAAGTCGGTTCAGAAAATGTCATTCTCTGCTGCAGAAAAGTGCTTGACATTTTCTGACCCGAATTTGGGGCCCAATATCTCGGGGGCACTTGGTGCTAGGAACCCCAAATGTTGTATTCCAACCCAGTGGAATTAGCACTACAACATATCTAAAGATGGGGTTCCTAGCACTAAGTGACCCCGATATACAGGGCCCCAAATCGGTCAACTGTGTCCATCTGCATGGGCACAGTGAGGCTGCAAATGGGCATCGTTGACCCTCTTTTCCACTTACAGTAGCTGCGCATTTCTCACCCTAGGCTTATACTCGAGTCAATAAGTTTTCCTAGTTGTTTGTGGTAAAATTAGGTGCCTCGGCTTATATTCGGGTCGGCCTATACTCGAGTATATACGGTATCAAAAAGTGTTTTCCAGTGTTAAACCTTTTATCTGATCTCTAAATTGCTGCATTTATAAATTCCAAAAGCCAATATAACGGAATAGTAGTGGTTAAAATAAGCACTTGTGGGTTTAACCAAACTTGTTTTTTTGTACAATTCTCCTTTAAAGGGTGTGACAAGGGGTGTGTCCTGCGCCTGCATACTTTTGCTGATAGGTGTCACTCATTCCCATCTCAAAAAGTTGGGAGGTATGTTATTTATGCAAAAACTTTATCCCAAAAGGAAAAAAAATAACTTTTTGCTGTAACCAGTGGCGGCTGGTGGTAATTTGTTTTGGGGGGGGGGGCAAACAGTGCACCCACAGCCCCCGGTGGGGATGGTCGGTGCACTTGCCCCATCCAAGGCGGGCAATCATGGGAGGCTTCCCCTGCTCTCCTCTTCGGGCATCATGGCAGCGGGCATAACAAGCAGGGGATCTCCTTCCGGGCTTCCGTCTCCTCCCTCCTCCTCGGCGGCCAATCAGAATGCTTCTCCTTTCGGCTAATTGGGAAACGGGTCTCAGACCCACTTCCTGATTGGCGGAGAGGAGATTCAGTGTGAGAATAGTGAATATTCATTTGCTGTTCTTATACCCCTGGGTAGGCTGTAAGCACATTCTCTGTGCCTGAGCCCACCCTATTTTGCAGCCTATTTTTACACCCACCCTGCATTGGAATCCATGCGCCCGGCGTCCTGAAAGGGGCAGGATGCATGGATGGGGGGGTGGGCGGTGCCCGTTCGCCCTTAATGGACGGGCTGCCCCTGGCTTAATAAAAACGTATTATAAAGTTTTAGACCTCATGCACACAGGGCATTTAAAAAATGCCAGCGCTGCTGCCAGGAAAAAGCATGCCTTAAAAACGTGCTATTAGCTGTGTTTTTGAATAGCGTTTATGGGCGTTTTTCTGCGTTTTGTGGTGCTTTTTAGTAAAAAAACTCCCTATAATGTAAAAATGCCAAAAAACGCTAAACGAGGCTAAATAATAATGATAAACATAATGATGGTGTTAAATTTAATGAATATTACACAATTATATACATAAAAGAGATGTTTATATCAAACCAATACAGCAAATTTTTGCTTCCTAATTTGCATGCTTCACTCAAAGCCCCAACCTCTTTCTTCAGTGTCAACAGGGATGCAGGCAATTTGATGTAATTGTCTTAGGCCTCACACAAAGTCCCAACCCCTTTCCATTCTATATAATGAGGGATGGAAGCATGCATATTTGGTTAGCAATTACCGTATTTATCGGCGTATAACACGCACCCCAAGTTTAGGAGGGCATTTTAAGGAAAAAAAGTTTTAGGAGGGAAGTTTAGGGAAAAAAAAAACTTACATTTAAGCGTCATTTGCAGCTTGCCCAGCGTCATTTGCAGCCTTGCCCAGTGTCATTGTAGCTTGCCAGCGTAATTTTCAGTCTTGTCCGGGTTTAAATTTCCCGCCGCCGAGACGCTCTGTCGCGTGCGCCGACGAAAAAAAACCAAAACCAAAGGAAAAAGCCGAGCCGACTGTTCGGCTCCGCTCGCGGTCCCGCCTTCCTGCTGTTTCCGGAGCAAACGCAGGGAGGCGGGACTACGAGCAGAGCCGAACAGTCGGCTCGGTCTTTTTCGGCAGCGCTCGCTATTTTTCGGCGGCGTTTGCCATTTTTGTCACTTTTTTTGGGGGTATCGGCGTATAACATGCACCCGCGACCTTTCCCTGATTTTAAGGGGGAAAAAGTGCGTGTTATACGCCGATAAATATGGTAGCTGACACATGTAACTATTGTCGTGGAAATTCCACTATACACTATGTGTAATCCATCTCATCTTTCAGCCTTTTGGTATAATGCATCTTAATCAACCCCCGTCTCCCGCATTTCCCCCAAGTAAACATACATAGTCACCGTCCTCTTACATTCTTAGCTCCATCACTCGACCAACTACCCTGATCCTGGAAGCAATCTTTATTCATATAACAATAGAGCCTGATGGTTTCACAATCGACCAATCAAGCTGAGCACAGGCATTTCTTCAAACAGGAGGGGTTATACAACAACCAATGAACAATGACTAGGCGTGTCTGGGCGGGGGCAGTGTGTATGATTTCCCGCCCCTGAAGCCATGCTCTCCAGTAAGACAGAGGAAGCCGCATGGCTTGAAATCATGGACGCCCCCCCTGACCATAACAATTCAAAGGCTCCCGTTTTTACCGTTGACGTGAATCCTTGTTCTGCGTTGTTCAGAGAACAAAGCATACCCGGATTATACTACCGTTCCTGTGGATGGGAGATTATCTGTAGGTGCTGATCAGACACACAGGGACACACGAGCGTACATCCCCTAAACCGATAATGTCTCTGCAGAGCAAACAGATTCCCCCAAATGATCGTTCTGTGCATCGCTCAGGGGCCCTTCGCTGGCAGACATATCCTCACTCTGCAAACACTTCTCTACATCCCCGAGAAGCTTTTCACTACCAAACGGATCTCAACCAGCGTCAGTCTGCCCCAGTCAGCTCTTTAGAGTGGGCTGCGGGAGAACTAACACTGGAAGACACTATGACAATACATAATAAATACATCTTCATAAATTTTTCATAACCCTATGTGTCAGAATTTTCCTTTCCTCCTTTCCCTGTAATGCTGTGGGTTAAGACATTGGATAGGTTTTTTGAGCAATCTGACACAATACCCTAGTGTCAGAATTTGTTTATTTTCCCTACAATACTGTAGGTCAAGATCTGGAAATGTTCCACGTTTTGATATTCGTTTATTTTTATTGTATCTTTGAAACATTTGATGGGTTTATAGCCTTTTTAAGGTCCAGTGTTGTTTAACCACTTCAGCCCCGGACCATTTGGCAGCCAAAGGACCAGAGGTCTTTTTTCAATTTCGCACTGCACTACTTTAACTGGTAATTGCGCGGTCATGCAATTTTGTAACCAAACGAAATTTGCGTCCTTTTCTTCCCACAAATAGAGCTTTCTTTTGATGGTATTTGATTGCCTCTGTGATTTTTATTTTTTGCGATATAAACGGAAAAAGAGCGAAAATTTTGAAAAAAAAAGAGATTTTCTACTTTTTGTTATAAAAAAAATCTAATAAACTCAATTTTAGTCAAACATTTGGGCCAAAATGTATTCAGCCACATGTCTTTAGTAAAAAAAAATGCCAATAAGCGTATATTTATTGGTTTGCGCAAAAGTTATAGCGTCTACAAACTAGAGTACATTTTCTGGAATTTACACCGCTTTTAATTTATGACTGCCTATTTCATTTCTTGAGGTGCTAAAATGGCAGAGAAGTACAAAACCCCCCCAAATGACCCCATTTTGGAAAGTAGACACCCCAAGCTATTTGCTGAGAGGCATGTTGAGCCCATTGAATATTTTTTTTTTTAGTCCCAAGTGATTGAATAAAGACAAAAATAAAAAAGATTTTTTTTTTTTTTTCAAAAAGTTGTAACTAAATGATATATTGCTCACACATGCCATAGTTATATGTGGAATTGCACCCCAAAATACATTTTGCTGCTTCTCCTGAGTATGGGGATACCACATGTGTGGGACTTTTTGGGAGCCTAGCCGCGTACGGGGCCCCGAAACCCAAGCACCGCCTTCAGGATTTCTAAGGGTGCAAATTTTTGATTTCACTCCTCACTACCTATCACAGTTTCGAAGGCCATAAAATGCCAAAATAGCACAAAACCCCCCCAAATGACCCCATTTTGGAAAGTAGACACCCCAAGCTATTTGTTGAGAGGCATGGTGAGTATTTTACAGCTCTCATTTGTTTTTGAAAATGAAGAAAGTAAAGAAAAAAAAATTTTTTTTTTTTTTTTTAAATTTTCAAAACTTTGTGACAAAAAGCGACATCTGCAAAATACTCACAATACCTCTCAGCAAATAGCTTGGGGTGTCTACTTTCCAAAATGGGGTCATTTTGGGGGGTTTTATGCCATCTGGGCATTCCATGGCCTCCGAAACTGTGATTGGCAGTGAGAAGTGAAATAAAAAAATTACACCCTTAGAAAGCCTGAAGGCGGTGATTGGTTTTTGGGGTTCCGTACGCAGCTAGGCTCCCAAAAAGTCCCACACATGTGGTATCCCCGTACTCAGGAGAAGCAACAGAATGTATTTTGGGGTGTATTTCTACATATGCCCATGACATGTTTGAGCAATATATCATTTAGTGACAACTTTTTGTAAAAAAAATATATATATTTTTTTTTTTTTCATTATTCAATCTCTTGGGACAAAAAAAAAAAAATATTTAATGGGCTCAACATTGCTCTCATCAAATAGCTTGGGGTGTCTACTTTCCAAAATGGGGTCATTTGGGGGGGTTTGAACTGTCCTGGCATTTTATGCACAACATTTAGAAGCCTATGTCACACGTCACCCACTCTTCTAACCACTTGTAGACAAAGCCCTTTCTGACACTTTTTGTTTACATGAAAACATATTTTTTTTTTTGCAAGAAAATTACGTTGAACCCCCAAACACTATATATAATGTTAAAGCAAAGGCCCTACAGATTAAAATGGTGGGTGTTGCATTTTTTTTTTCCACACAGTATTTGCGCAGCGATTTTTCAAACGCATTTTTTGTGGAAAAAATACACTTTTTTTTATTTTAATGCACTAAAACACACTATATTGCTCAAATTTTTGATGAAATAAAAAATATGATCTTAGGCCGAGTACATGGATACCAAACACGACATGCTTTAAAATTGCGCACAAACACGCAGTGGAGATAAACTACATACATTTTTAAAAGCCTTTAAAAGCCTTTACATGATACCACATTAGATTCACGGAGGAGGTCTACTGCTAAAATTACTGCCCTCGATCTGACCTTCGCGGTGATACCTCACATGCATGGTGCAATTGCTGTTTACATATGACGCCAGACCAACGCTTGTGTACGCCTTTGCGCAAGAGAAGGGGGGGCAGGGGTGCTTTTTTTTTTTTTTTTTTTGTTTTTTTTTTTATTTATTTAGCTTTTTTATTTTATTTTTAAACTGTTCCTTCCATTTTTTTTCTTTGTTATGATTTTTTATTGTTATCTCAGGGAATGTAAATATCCCCTATGATAGCAATAGGCAGTGACAGGTACTCTTTTTTTGAAAAAATTGGGGTCTATTAGACCCTAGATCTTTCCTCTGCCCTCAAAGCATCTGACCACACCAAGATTGGTGTGATAAAATGCTTTCCCCAATTTCCCAATGGCGCGGTTTATATCCGGGAGGGGGGACATTCCCTCCCACTGCTTGTAAAAGCAGTCTAGAGGCTAATTACCCGCTAGAATTGCTTTTACATGAAAGCCGATCACTGGCTGAAAAGAATGATACCAAGATGATACCTAAACCTGCAGGCATCATTCTGGTATAAACCATTCAAAGTCCAGCAACATACTGGACATATATTGTAATCTTTTTTTTTTCATGCAGCCTCTTGGCTGAACGAAAAAAAGAGATTGATTGGTGGGTATGCCCACCATTAGAATACCTCCCTTCATCCACCCACTTCTAATGATGGGCATACATGCACCATTTATATATGCCGATGCATGGGGGCATCCTCCCGCAAAAGTTATGCCGTGTACACACGGTCGGAATTTCGACCGTATGTACGTGGCATTAGGAGCCAATCGCTCCTCCCCCCCCGGCGGCCCCCATGCTTCGGCATATATGCTCTTTTTTTTAACTGTGGTGGTGAAATCACCTCCTACAGTGTTGGAGTCGCGTCTTTATGTATCGTGGGAGCAAACGCTGTTGCTGTCAAGATAAATAAATCCGCGTTGCAACTGAATGGCGCACCTGAAAACAAAAAAATGCTTAACACTAAAACACAGTAAACAAAATTACATACCTGAAAAGCAAGCATGATAAAACATGATAAAACATAATAAAACATTGCAGAATAGAATGGAGTAAAAAAAGAGCAACAATAGAGAGAGAATAGAGAGAGAGAGAGAATAATAAAACGACAACTATTTTATTTTTTTTTATTTTTTTGAGATTCACAGGTAAAAAAGCTCCTGACTGAAGCGACTGAATCAAAACGCTACCACAAAAAAAACTGTTAGCGATCGCAGGGATCAGGCCTGACTCTGCGAACGCTGCAGTTATGTGTGCTTAGTGTTTTGTAAGTGACTGTGATCGATCGATACTGCACTTGGGTGGGCTGGGCTGGGCGGAGGGGGAAAACGCAGGTGCTAGCAGGTATCTGGGCTGATCCCGCTAACAATGCGTTTTTTTTTGGAACCCTAAACTGCTGGGACGCTAGTATAGATCTGATCAGATCAGATATTGATCTGTTCAGATACTGTGCCACTAAGGGAGGTGTATGCTTTGTGCGTGGGTGTTTGCGGTACTGGCACTAACCTGGGGCGACGCAGACCTTATTTGACCCTAAAACCTAATTGATATCACCCGCCGGGCGATCAGGGGGTTAAACCGTTATTGGGTAATAAATGGCGGGTGCCCTGACAGTATAAAAAACAAGCTAACTAACCAGCGTCACCCGTAACAGTAATACAAAAAAAAACTGGTTACCTAGCGACACTAATGCAGCGATCAGAAAAACGATCGCTTAGTGACACTGGCAAAAGGGGGTGAAAGGGTTAACTAGGGGCAATCAGGGGGTTAAACCTTTATTAGGTAATATATGGGGGTACCTGACGCTATATAAAAACCTGACGGGGAACCTAAATAACGAAATAACTAACTGGCTAACCAGCGTCACCAGTGACAGTTATACAGTGATCACTGGTGAAAGGGTTAACTCTAGGGGCAATCAGGGGGTTAAAACCTTTATTTAGGTTGTAATATGGGGGTACCTGACCTATAAACCTATTTATGAACCTATATAAACATGGCGGTTACCTAAAAAAAAAAAATGGTTACCTAGCGACACTAATGCAGCGATCAGAAAAACGATCGCTTAGTGACACTGGCAAAAGGGGGTGAAAGGGTTAACTAGGGGCAATCAGGGGGTTAAAACCTTTATTAGGTAATATATGGGGGTACCTGACGCTATATAAAAACCTGACGGGGACCCTAAATAACGAAATAACTAACTGGCTAACCAGCGTCACCAGTGACAGTTATACAGTGATCACTGGTGAAAGGGTTAACTCTAGGGGCAATCAAGGGGTTAAAACCTTTATTTAGGTTGTAATATGGGGGTACCTGACCTATAAAACTATTTATGAACCTATATAAACATGGCGGTTACCTAAAAAAAAAAAAATGGTTACCTAGCGACAGCAGTGACACTAATACAGCGATCAGAAAAACGATCGCTTAGTGACACTGGCAAAAGGGGGTGAAAGGTTACCTGGGGGGCAATCAAGGGTTTAAACCTTTATTAGGGGGGGGGTAGGGGGCTACCTTGGACCTAAAACTAACTGCCCTGACAGTTATTTACAGTCACACTGACACTAAATGCAGTGATCAGTAAAAAAAATGATCACTGCAATTAGTGACACTGTGACTGGGGGGGAGGGGGTGATCTGGGGGGTGATCAGGGGGTGACAGGGGGGTGGAATATGTGCCTAACTGTTCTGGTGTCAGTGTAGTGTTGTGCACTAACCTTAACATGTTCGCCGCTCGGCGTCTCCGGTCACATAGACCGGCGCACCGAGCGTGACATCACTTCCGCCTTCCTGTCTATACAATAGACAGGAAGGGGAAGTTTCTCATTGGCCAGGAGCGATCGCGAGGGGGTGCCAGAAACCACTGGCCGTCCCCTCGTCCCGGATCGCTCCTGAAGCGATCCCGACCGTCCCCGCCGGCGGAGGGGGGTCCGATCGGACCCCCCAACCGCCGGAAGAATGTCACGTACAGGTACGTGATTCTGCCTGTACGTGCCATTCTGCCGACGTATATATACAGGGGGCGGTCGGCAAGTGGTTAAAGTGTGGGCTTTGTGGGTCCTGTGATGTGGCTGGGGCTTTTCTGGCTCAGGGGCACCGTCATCTGGATGGTAACGATTCCTCCCCTATTTAGTCGCCAGCGTGACGTTGGCGGCCACACTTGGCTGCAGTGGAGCAAACACATTTCCCTCAAACAGGAACGAGCACACCTATGAGGGTTGTTGGCTTAGGGACACAACGTGGTGCACTACGTGGATTGTATATCCAATTCAGTATACTACGGTAACTCTAAAGCGTCGTACACACGATCGGATTTTCGGCAGGGAATTGTGTGATGACAGACTGTTTGCCTAAAATCCGACCGTTAGTACGCTCCATCAGACAATTGTTGGCCAACTTTCGGCGAACGAATGTTGGTTGGCAGGCTAGTAAATTTTCGGCGGACAACGGTCTGTTGTCAGATTTACCTATCGTGTGTACACAAGTCCGTCACACAAGTACAAACACGCATGCTCGGAATCAATGCTCACCAAACACGACATTAGCAGAAGGTGCCCAAAGAGTGGCGCTCAAGAGCTGAAATTCCACGTTGTGCATCTCTGGACCATCATTTCAGTCCAGGAATAGACGGTGACATAGGCGACACCATCTTTCATGGTAGGAAAATTTAACCACATGCCGACCGGGCCATAGCCGAAAGATGGCTACAGCGCGGTCGGCTTATTCTGGGACGTCCTCCCAGAAACTTGCTCCCACTCGTCCCCTGGGGCACGCACTCGGGAACATCCGTGACCGCCGGGTCCCGAGTACCCACCGACGATAACGGTGATCTTGCGGCAAATCCCCTGTGGAGACCACCATTATCGTAAACATGACCGGCGCCTGAAGAGATGGATATCTCGGTTGTGGCAGCAGCTGCTGCCGTTACCGAGATATCCCTCTTCAAAAAAGGGACGTACATCGTCATGCGCTGGTCGTAAAGTGGTTAAAAGATACTGCATTCTAATTCCAACAAACAGTGTGCCCCATCCCTCTATTTTAAAGCATATTATAAATAAATAAATAAATATATATATATATACAGTGGTGTGAAAAAGTATTTGCCCCCTTCCTCATTTCCTGTTCCTTTGCATGTTTGTCACACTTAAGTGTTTCGGAACATCAAACCAATTTAAACAATAGTCAAGGACAACACAAGTAAACACAAAATGCAATTTGTAAATGAAGGTGTTTATTATTAAAGGTGAAAAAAAATCCAAACCATCATGGCCCTGTGTGAAAAAGTGATTGCCCCCCTTGTTAAAACATACTATAACTGTGGTTGTCCACACCTGAGTTCAATTTCTCTAGCCACACCCAGGCCTGATTATTGCCACACCTGTTCACAATCAAGGCATCACTTAAATAGGAGCTGCTTGACACAGTAAGGTCCACCAGAAGATCCTTAAAAGCTACACATCATGCCGAGACCCAAAATAATTCATGAACAATTGAGAATGAAAGTAATTGAGATCTATCAGTCTGGAAAGGGTTATAAAGCCATTTCCAAAGCTTTGGGAATCCAGCGAACCACAGTGAGAGCCATTATCCATAAATGGCGAAGACATGGAACAGTGGTGAACCTTCCCAGGAGTGGCCGGCCGCCCAAAATTACCCCAAGAGCGCAGCGACGACTCATCCAAGAGGTCACAAAAGACCCCACAACAACGTCCAAGGAACTTCAGGCCTCACTTGCCTCAGTTAAGGTCAGCGTTCATGCCTCCACCATCAGGAAAAGACTGGGCAAAAATGGCCTGCATGGCAGAGTTCCAAGGAGAAAACCACTGCTGAGCAAAAAGAACATCAAAGCTCGTCTCAATTTCTCCACAACACATCTTGATGATCCCCAAGACTTTTGGGACAACATTCTGTGGACCGATGAGACAAAAGTGGAACTCTTTGGAAGGTGTGTGTCCAAGTATATCTGGCGTAGAAGGAACACTGCATTTCAGAAAAAGAACATTATACCAACAGTAAAATATGGTGGTGGTAGTGTGATGGTCTGGGGCTGTTTTGCTGCTTCAGGACCTGGAAGACTTGCCGTGATAAAAGGAACTATGAATTCTGCTGTCTACCAAGAGATCCTGAAGGAGAATGTCCGACCATCTGTTCGTGTACTCAAGCTGAAACGAACTTGGGTTCTGCAGCAGGACAATGATCCTAAACACACCAGCAAGTCCACCACCGAATGGCTGAAGAAAAACAAAATGAAGACTTTGGAGTGGCCTAGCCAAAGTCCTGACCTGAATCCTATTGAGATGTTGTGGTATGACCTTAAAAAGGCCGTTCATGCTCGAAAACCCTCTAATGTAACTGAATTAGGACAATTCTGCAAAGATGAGTGGGCCAAAATTCCTCCAGGACGCTGTAAAAGCCTCATTGCATGTTATCGCAAACGCTTGGTTGCAGTTGTTGCTGCTAAGGGTGGCCCAACCAGTTATTAGGTTTAGGGGGCAATCACTTTTTCACACAGGGCCATGATGGTTTGGATTTTTTTTCACCTTTAATAATAAACACCTTCATTTACAAATTGCATTTTGTGTTTACTTGTGTTGTCCTTGACTATTGTTTAAATTGGTTTGATGTTCCGAAACACTTAAGTGTGACAAACATGCAAAGGAACAGGAAATGAGGAAGGGGGCAAACACTTTTTCACACCACTGTATATATATATATATATATATATATATATATATATATATATATATATATATATATATATATATATATATATACTGTATATTATTATTATGAATAATATTTTTATTTTTATTATGCATATTATATTATATTATATTAATTATATATTTATATATATTGCAATTATATATCCAACACACAGTGTGACCAACAATGGCCAATAAGGGGGCCAGAGATTTGAGTCAATAAGTTGGTGCTCAAATAGATATGGCCAAAAGATTCATATCTCTGTTATCATGTAAGTTTTTTTTTTTTTTTTTTTTTGGTGAGTTAATTATAAAAAATCAGGAGTGAAATGTGAACAATTTTGTAAATATTTTCCCAGTGACAACAGCATACTGTTCAAATACACATCACAAATGAAGATTGCTACGAGGCTGTACTAAAGGATAATCCATGTTTCTCATTCAGATAATAACACAATTGTATTGTTTGCGGTATTATGACCTATTGATTTGATTATGTAATGTTTAAATAACTCCTTGGTAACCCTAATCTCCTAAAGAATGTGGTGTTTCCTGTTTTCAGGGCTCATTGAAGAATCTCTAAATTGTTGTGTTATGACACCGGTGTGTGAAATAAGAACTGTATGCATTGCATCATAGCAAATATTTAGATTCTAACTTTCCCTTTCCAAAATTCATTTTAAGTGCTGATCTCTTCCTGGTTCGATGTTTCAAGGCGACACAGGCATTGCTAACTACAATTACTTTTCATAAGGTGATCATCCCTACAATACACACTGCACCCAGAGCAGCTGCCCCTTCGGTCCACCCCTTGTCCCAGCCCTGGGCATAGCTGTGTAAATCTCAGGAGGAAATAAATAAAAGCACAAACCCTTTGCCAAAACAGCTCCCTCTTATGTATTTCAGTGATGTACAGTATTTAGCTGTTTGAATATAGTTCTGCTTTAAAAATAGCTTTCTAAATGTAGCAAAGTCTCTGGCCTTGTCTAGTCTAATGACAACTTTCCAGGCCAAAGATAGCTGATAGCTTCTGTATGTGGTGGGTTGTGAGGCATAGTGGGTGCAAGGTGGACAAAGTTATTGAGCACCAGACACTTCTTGGATGTAAAAGAGGTTTTATTTAGCTGAACGGTCCTTTTTGTATTTTTGGGGGGAAGGGGGTTAGGGCCAGGACACCCTTAAGTGGCTGTAAATTCAATTGGCAGACTCTGAGACTTCAATAGGAGAACAGCCATGCAGGAAAAGGCCCCAGCAAGGTGCCACATCTGCACATGCAGGAATGCTGTCTCCTATGGCAACAGTCTTTAACAGTTTCCAACTCAAACGTAACAGTTCCTTCAGCTTCACTACAACTGCCTCTTGTAGTTCTTCAACACTGAGCTCCCGGTCTCTCACTAGACCCTCTGATTCACTGACTCTGAATCCCTTGAGCTCCTCCAGTCTTTGCGGTGGTATCTCCCTCAAGCGTCACCCACGCTTCCCTGGTGGGTCCCTGGCTTGGCACTCCAGATACTTCTCAAGCTTCACCCCTGCTGACCGGCTCAGTCCCTGGCTTGACACACAAGGCTGCTCTGCAAGCGTCACTGCCGCTGGTTGGGTCCCTGACTTGATCACCACCTGAAGTTTCCCGATTCTCCACCGTGCCCGTTCGGTGAGAATGCTGCTCCAGTACTTGCTTCAGTTACTCACTGTGATCCCTGATAATAAGATGGTTGGTCCCTTCCTGGCGACAGCTTGCCTTATACCTCCGACCACTGACAGGTTCTCCGGCCAGCAGAACCGTCACTTCTGGTTGGACTGCAAGCCGCAATACCAACCCTGCGCTTCCCTCTTACTTCTGGATAGGCCCTCACACAGCCTAGCAGCCAAATGCCCCGGGAATAGCCCCAATCTTCAGCCTAGCAGCCCCGGGCACACGACACACATCCAACCAGACAGCCGTCCAGGTGGCACAGAACCTGACTCCACCCGGTTATATAGGTTCTCCCAGCAGTCCAAGGAATTCAAGAAAACCCCTGCCCATTGGCTGAGACACCCCACATACCCATAACTTGACCCTGGGTTGCCCTTCTCATATCTAGTACCACCAAGTACCCGGCCACCTAGCGGTAGAAGAGAAAAGTATAACAAGGCCAAACTTAGGGAGAAATCAATAGATCTCTATCAACCAGGATAACTACTCCTGGCAAATACATTTCTGATGAGCTCCCTGCCTAAACTCCAGGGTGCTACATTAATACAGTGTGTGAAAAGGCATTTCAGTTGCTGGCTGAAAAAAAATAGTAACTTAAATAGGAAAAAATATATTTTTTTATTTTTTAGATTTAATACATTTAACTTGGCACTTTTTGCTTGCAGCACTAGGGTCATCCATTCGAATCTCAACCATGACACCACCTGCATGGAGTTTGCATGCTTTCCTTGTGTTTGCATGGATTTACTCCCCCCTATATAGTGTCAAACTGTTGTCACTATATACAGTATATCCTGTATAAGTGTTTAATAAAAATAATAATAATAGTCGTGGCAAAAAAGCACTTCAATTCTACAACCCTCCAAATGCACCAGATCAGCAGTTGACTGTACAATCCCAGAATTCATAAAAGTGCAGTGTGACAGCAACAGTTCTACTTACAGAGAATTAAATGCTAAAAATCACACAGCATGCAAAAGGCACAAATTCTGAGTTTTCCGTCATAGCAATCTGAGATTTAAAGTTCCTGAACAGAAGGTGAGAACACAGGAGAAGTAACGGAAGTCTTCATTTGGCTGCAATTTTCTCTTCTATGCTGTCTCTGGAGACAGAAACAATTTGTTCCTTGACAACCATTTGCATGCTACATATTTACCATTGTCAGATCTCTTTTTTTCGCTGTACTGTGTTCCAATCGCCTGCTTTTTACTGCTTGTCTTCTGGTTAAGTAGACTTTTTTCTGAACAACTAATCATAATTTAGTAAAGAGTAGAAGACCTCTGTCAATTTCAACAGGGTAATAGTTGTCATGAGTTATTATGAGTCATTAAAGTGGTTATAAAGAATATATATTTTTTCTAAAATAAAATAGATGTTATACTTACCTGCTCTGTACAATTCTATTGCACAGAGCACTCTCCTACTCCCTCTTCTGGGGTCCCCATCTGTCGCTCTTCCACTTCTGTGAGGGCCCTCATTGCAAGCTGGCTGTGGGCATGCTCCTGAGCTGGGCTGTGTGCATCCATAGACACACACAGCGCGGTTCGGTCCCGCCTCTTGCTCCCTCCTCACAGGAGTTGATTGGCAAGAGCCAACGGGTCCGGCTGCTGCCTCTGTTTCCTGTGAGAAGGAGAAGAGGAGAAAGCGTGGGGCTGGATCAAAAGAGGACTTAGGTAAATGTTTAGGTTGGTATGGGGGCCATACAACTGCTGGGACATTTTGTTACGCTAATACAGGGAATTCCTTAAAGTAAAAAATGTCTTGACTTTAGAACCTTTTTTAAGTAGAACTAAAGTTGGAGAAATAATTTGCGGGGAGGTACAGGTTTTTGGTAGAGGAGACTTTAGAAGTCCCCACTGTCAGGATTACTGTGTAAATGACACTGGCAGTGAAGGGATTAAACACTAGGGGGCGATCAAGGGGTTAAGTGTGTCCTATGGAGTGATTCTAATTGTGGGGGGAATGGGCTACCACTGACCTGACAGCGATCACTGCTCCCAATGACAGGGAGCAGTAGATCCCTGTCATGTCACTAGGCAGAATGGGATTTCTTTGGTACACTGCCTGTGGTGAATGTGCAGTGTAAGATTCCAAGAGCCATGTGTCCGGTTAATGTAAATCCAGCACAGAAGTTATACTGCCAATGGCTGCCCAATGGTCAAAGAGAGAAGAAGAAGAGATGGCAGTAGCAGGGATGGAGGGGCAGTGGAAAGCCCTGATGAAGGGGGAGCGTTGAGCTTCCAAAATGTGGTTGCTTTTGCGGCAGAAAAAAATCTGTACAGCTACATTCAGGTCACACAGAGATTTCAGAAAATGATACGTCCCTAAACAATCTACCCGCCGCCCCCCAGGTCGTTCACCAGCCATGCACTTACCCCATCTAGGTCATGGGCAGCACTTCCTCCATGCGGCATCTCCTCCTCCTGGTGCTTCACAGCTGCTTCCCCTGCATCTCCTCACTCCTCCTCCTCAGTGGATAATAGGATCGCTTCTCCTCTTGGCAAATCAGGTGACAGGTCTCAGGACCCACTTCCTGATTAGCCGTGACGAGAATCAGGAAGACAATATTGCATATTAATTTGCTATTGTCACATAACTTGGTGTGCCAGAGCCCACCATTTTTTTAAGCCTATTAGAGCATCTGGCTCTAATCACATGCTCAAAAAAAAAAAACATTGGAATTCATGCGTCCGGTGCCCCACATGTAGATTAGCTGGCCGGACGCATGATATAGGGGAGTATTGCATTATGGGCCATCACTGGTACCTATTAAAACTGGAGTCAGGATAGTCTAATTGTACATACTTCACTGCAATTTACTGAATGACAATCTTTAGAATTCAAGTGACCATGGGTACAAATACATAGCAGCTTCCCCTAAGCCGGCCATTCATTCAAAATTCAGCTGGATCAGTGGGGACCAGACTAATTTCGATCCATGCATGGGCTAGTTGGTGGTACACTAGTCAATCTGTAGGTGGGTGCAGTCTACTTTCTCATTCGTTCTGCATTCTTGTGACCCATTTTCAGTAGACAGTAGGCTGAAGCCCGCTGTCGACTGACGTCACAGAGCTCGTTGAGGCTTTGCGAAAGATCGTGGCCATATGGTAGGGATCCGCCCACTCGGTTCTCAGTCTTAGAGCTGATGGTCCGATGCTGCATTCACCCAGGTAAGTATGTTATATAGAAAAAAAGGTAAAAACCGCGCTAAAAAAGTGCAGAAGAAATATAAAAAAATAAAAACAAAAACAAAAAAGCAACAGGCAGCCGCTCAAAGTTGGATACACACACCAAAACGTCAATAAGGAAAAAGGAAGCAGCGCCAAAGAACAACAAAATCCCTGTAAACAGTCTGTAGTTAAAAAGTCTGTATTTGAAAAGTCCAAGCCTAGCTGTATAATCTTCAATATATAGTTAGCTGTAGCTGGGGTAGATGAAACACAGGCTTCAAACAAATGTCCACATCCAGGTCATACAATAGCCCGCACCCCAGTGAAGTAATGCAATAGGTGATAAGAGATCCCTCCACCGCTATTAATATGCCCTTACCGGAAGGCAGAGCAAACAAGGCTCTGCAGTAATAGTATTGGATGTCCAGGCAGTAAATCCCACGATCATCGGAATGCTAATATGGATCACCCGTCCCAGGCTCCTCCAGATCCTCAGATAATAGGTTCAGCAGTATGACATTGATGAAAGAAGAGAGGGGGTACCCATAGTGTAAATCGGTATCGAATAAATTTATTAAAAAATAGTAAACTCACATTTAAAATCGTAACAAACAACAAGTCCGCCGGCCGGTCGGATCCTGTAGCCCGTCCTCCTGAGCGTGGTGACGTCACTGCGCGCCTTCCCACGAAGGGAAGGTGCGCAGTGACGTCACCACGCTCAGGAGGACGGGCTACAGGATCCGACCGGCCGGCGGACTTGTTGTTTGTTACGATTTTAAATGTGAGTTTACTATTTTTTAATAAATTTATTCGATACCGATTTACACTATGGGTACCCCCTCTCTTCTTTCATCAATGTCATACTGCTGAACCTATTATCTGAGGATCTGGAGGAGCCTGGGACGGGTGATCCATATTAGCATTCCGATGATCGTGGGATTTACTGCCTGGACATCCAATACTATTACTGCAGAGCCTTGTTTGCTCTGCCTTCCGGTAAGGGCATATTAATAGCGGTGGAGGGATCTCTTATCACCTATTGCATTACTTCACTGGGGTGCGGGCTATTGTATGACCTGGATGTGGACATTTGTTTGAAGCCTGTGTTTCATCTACCCCAGCTACAGCTAACTATATATTGAAGATTATACAGCTAGGCTTGGACTTTTCAAATACAGACTTTTTAACTACAGACTGTTTACAGGGATTTTGTTGTTCTTTGGCGCTGCTTCCTTTTTCCTTATTAAGTATGTTATATAAAAAAAAAAAAATTCCCAAAAATTTAAGTCCCTGGCTCCCAGGCTTGGCATGCATTTTTGTGAGTTGGTAGAGTACGGAAAGGTACTCCGCCTGGTAAGGACAGAACTAGCGACAGGGAAACATTCTTGACGAGGAGGGAAAGTGTAGGGCTCGCTACTTCTCTGGACATCTTCCTGTTTGTGTTTTTGTTTGCTCAACCTGCTGCTTGAACAGAAAAAAAATGTATCATGTATGGCCAGCCTTAAACCTCGTACACACGATCGGATTTTCCACAGACAAAACCTCTGACTTTTGTCCGAAGGCGTGTGCCTGGATTTTGTCTTGCATACAAACGGCAAGAAATTGTCGGCCAACAAACACGAACGTAGTGACGTACTACATGGTTATTCAGATCTTTAGCGCCACCCTTTGGGCTCCTTCTGCTAATTTTGTGTTAGTAAAAGTTTGGTGAGTGTTGATTCGTGCTTTTCATTTAGCGCTTTTCACTTAGCACTTTTAATTTCATGCTTTTCAGTTTGTTTCTGAACGGCAGTTCGTCAACCAGCCACGTTGCAGAATCGGAGGAGATAATGTGTTATTTATTATTGGCCTTGGAGTTATTGCCTTGACCCAAGTCCAGTCCAGGAATAGGAGGAGGAGGAGTTCTTGGACCAAAAATTGGTTGCTTTATTAATCGTGACCAATTATGTCATATGCCTTTGCTGCGGGAGCTCCAGGATAATAATCCAGATGATTTTCGGAATTATCTCAGGATGAAGGACCCCTGCTTTCACCAACTCTTGGCATCGGTGACCCCCTATATTAAGAAGCAAGACACATGCATGAGGCTTTTATTTAATTTTTTTGGTTGAATAATGATTTGATTTGGTATGTTTTCTATATTTTTGGATGCATAGAATATACTTTTTGGTTAAGTTCTATTTGCAGATAGCATGTCTAATTTAATTTTTTTTAATGCACAATAAAAAAATTGTGTAGAATAATACTTGGCTATGTGTTTTACTTCAAATGACAGTTTGGGAGTAGGCAGTTACATTTTAAAAAATAAAATGTAAAATTAACGAGGGACACCAACATAGTTGTATCTTTGATCTTGAAAACTACATGATAATGGTGTTGTGGTAACTTGCACCAAAACAAAAAAAAAATAACAAGCATAAGAATATTTTTCTTGATATCACAAAAAAAAAAAGCCTTTCAAAATTTGTTTGCAATAACTCCATCAGTATCACCAGTAAAGAAGCTTTATTATTATCCCATTAAAGAAGAAGAGAATTGTGTGCTGCATTTGGAGATTTCATAATTTGCCACGTCACAAATGTTAATTCTCCATTACGAACGCTAGTTTACAAGACCGACCGCTTCTGGCTCGTCCTTGCTTCCGAGCATGCGTGTTTGTACTTTGGACTTATGTCCGACGGACTTGTGTACACACGATCTGAAAATCCAACAACACACATTTGTCCGCGGAAATTTTTTAAACCTGCCATCCAACATTTGTCCACGGAAAATCCGACAACAATTGTCCGATGGAACGTACATACGGTTGGATTTCCGCCAACAGCCTGTCATCGAACATTTCCCATCGGAAAGTCCGATTGTGCTTTACTCTCCATCTTGGTCCCCTTTAAAAACAAGTTCTGAAAACATTCCTCATCACTGGTAAGAATAAACTGCTGATTTATTTTTTTTAAGCAACATTTTCCAGCATCGTTCTGACCTATTTGAAATGAATGTGTCAACATCCTTGGGTTACTCCGTGAGAAAATTCTGCATCAGCGTTTCGCCTGAAATCACTTCCAAGCGCCAGCTTGCATAAACAAAACTTCAGAAGCGTGTTTTTATTTTCCTCCAAAATAAGTTTGACGAGCCAGACCGGGAGGTTGTGTTTTGGGCTAGACGGGTGGAGGATTTTCGAGCCGGCAAAGTTCTGTAAAGTACAACTCTATCCTTTTCCACTCCTCCGGCACAAAATCTGTTAAGCTGCTCGGGTCTCGCTCCAGGCGTTGTGTCATTGTGCTGAGAGTCCCAGATGAGCCATTCTTACTGTCACAAAATAATCAATTTCCTCGGCTGGCTTTTCTGTGTCAACAACACTAATTTGAAATATATTCCTGGTTTGTCTGCTGCATCTTGTACTCTAGACGTTCTATAATCTGCACGCATACATAATTCAATTCCAATACTGAATACTAATATCAGGGACAAGTTAAAGTTTATGGAACGGGAAAACCAAATGTAAAATAAATGAAGAATAAGTAAATAAAATAGGACATAAACTAAGTGACAGGCTAAACGCTAAATACATTGTTGAAGTAGATATACATGAATTATTTCACCTGCCAAGAGAATAGTAAGTGTTCTTCTAGTTTTGTGATACAGATATGCATGCAATGCATTCTAGCAAGGTCCATTACCTCACTTTGCTCAGCTGCAGTTAAGCAGCACAGCTTGGTCACCAGCCTGCCCCCAAGCTGTGATTGGACAATTAAAGTGATATTAAAGTCTGTGCTGAAAATAACAAACATGTTATACTTACCTGCTCTGTGTAATGGATTTGCACAGAGCAGCCCCGATCCTCCTCTTCTCGGGTCCCTCTTCTGCTCTCCTGGCCCCTCCCTCCTGTTGAGTGCCCCCACAGCAAGCAGCTTACTATGGGAGCACCCAATCTGAGCTGCCGCTCTGTTTGTCCATTCAGACACTGAGCCACAGCCTGGCCCGCCCTCTCTCTCCTAATTGGCTCACTGACTTTGGTTGACTGCAACAGGAGCCAGTGGCGCTTGGTTTCTGTCTCAGCCAATGAGTCGGGAGAGTCCCGGACAGCCGAGTCTCTCGTGCAACATCGCTGGATCTAGATGGGGCTTAGGCAAGTATGAGGGGTGCTGCTACACACATAAGGCTTTTTATCTCAATACATAGAATGCATTAAGATAAAAATCCTTCTGCCTTTACAATCACTTTAAGGAAACACAGCAGCAGTGATAAGCTAGGGCATGTTGGGAGTCTAGGATCCAAACCCATATGTGCCTGCCAGAAAGCTGTCAACTGTATGGGACAATCATCTGTGCCTGGGACATTCCTCATCCCACAGCAGTGTTTCCAACTGCCCGTAGATTTACGGGCAGCCCGCAAATTTACTCCCATTTTCATGGCGCCTGTTACGGGCAGCGGTGGCCGTAAAAAAAAAATGGCCGCGAGCCAACCATGTAACGGCGCATGCGCCGTTCCGAAGGCAGCTGAGCTCGGAAAAGCTCGTAACTTAATGGCGCCATTTTTGAATAGATTCCAGAGTGCTAAGACACAGCAGCCGCGTTTTGTGCACTCGCCGTAGGCGGAAGAGTCGAGGGGGGGCAAGTGAGGTGGAGAGTGTGACACTGGGGCAGAGGATGACATTACTGGGGACAGCAGCTGACACTACTGGATCTGGGGACAGATGACAGAGGATGACATGTCATTACTGGGCGGGTGAAGCCATGGCATACAGGGGGACAGTGAAGGACACTGATGTGCTGCCCTGTGGACTGTGGAGAGGTGAAAGGGAGCAGCACAAGAGCAGCACACACTGGTGGAGACTGTAATATGATGGTGGACAGAGGAGGAGGCTACTGTCTGTGAGGCTACTGTGAGGGGGTGAGGAGGACACTATCATGTCCGCAGCATCTGCCCCCCTCCTGTAGTATGTCCGCAGCCTCTGTCCCCCTCCTGTAGTATGTCCGCAGCCTCTGTCCCCCTCCTGTAGTATGTCCGCAGCCTCTGTCCCCCTCCTGTAGTATGTCCGCAGCCTCTGTCCCCCTCCTGTAGTATGCCCGCAGCCTCTGTCGCCCTCCTTTAGTATGTCCGCAGCCTCTGTCCCCCTCCTCTAGTATGTCCGCAGCCTCTGTCCCCCCCTCTAGTATGTCCACAGCCTCTGTCCACCTCCTGTAGTATATCCGCAGCCTCTTTCCCCCTCCTGTAGTATGTCTGCAGCCTCTGTCCACCTCCTGTAGTATGTCCGCAGCCTCTGTCCCCCTCCTGTAGTATGTCCGCAGCCTCTGTCCCCCTCCTGTAGTATGTCCGCAGCCTCTGTCCCCCTCCTGTAGTATGTCCGCAGCCTCTGTCCCCCTCCTGTAGTATGTCCGCAGCCTCTGTCCCCCTCCTGTAGTATGTCCGCAGCCTCTGTCCCCCTCCTGTAGTATGTCCGCAGCCTCTGTCCCCCTCCTGCAGTATGTCTGCAGCCTCTGTCCCCCTACTGTAGTATGTCCGCAGCCTCTGTCCCCCTCCTCTAGTATGTCCGCAGCCTCTGTCCCCCTCCTCTAGTATGTCCACAGCCTCTGTCCACCTCCTGTAGTATATCCGCAGCCTCTTTCCCCCTCCTGTAGTATGTCTGCAGCCTCTGTCCACCTCCTGTAGTATGTCTGCAGCCTCTGTCCACCTCCTGTAGTATGTCCGCAGCCTCTGTCCCCCTCCTGTAGTATGTCCGCAGCCTCTGTCCCCCTCCTGTAGTATGTCCGCAGCCTCTGTCCCCCTCCTGTAGTATGTCTGCAGCCTCTGTCCCCCTCCTGTAGTATGTCCGCAGCCTCTGTCCCCCTCCTGCAGTATGTCTGCAGCCTCTGTCCCCCTACTGTAGTATGTCCGCAGCCTCTGTCCACCTCTTGTATCATGTCTGCAGTATCGGAGGTCAATCCTAGAAAGGAGTCAAGAGTAGTAGCGCTGCCGAGATGGGAGTCACGGGAGGAGACAGACATGTGTGGACTGTGGAGAGGACACTATACAATAAATCCAGAGCCGCCAAGCTGCTGAAGCCATCTGACTGAGCCCTGCACGGTGCACCTGAGAGGAGGTCAGTGACAGCACTGCTAGGCCGGTCTGAAGGTGGATGCTTATGTAAGAGGGGAGTGAATACAATAATGTAAGGGGGAACTGATAATATATAGGTTCCCCCCTATATTAGTAACCCACCCACCTTAGAGTATTCACTCTGCAGAAGGGGGTCTCTAGTCACCAGAGCAACCCCCCCCCCCCATTTTCAGAGTTCCCCCTTACATCATGATCTGCAGTGTTCCCCTTTACCCACTTCAATACGGGGCCTATTTTGGCCTATTATCCTTCATGTAAACATCATAATTTTTTTGCTAGAAAATTACTCAGAACCCAGAAACATTATATACGTTTTTTTTAGCAGACACCCTAGGGAATAAAATGGCAGTATTTGCTCAATAATTTTTCAAACGCCTTTTTTTTGGAAAAAACAAAAATTAAAAAATCACAAAACAGTAAAGTTAGCCCAATTTTTTTATATAATATGAAAGATGATGTTATCCCGAGTAAATAGATACTGAACATGTCACGCTATAAAATTGCACACAATCATGGAATGGCGCCAAACTTTGGTACTTAAAATCTCCATAGGCGACATTTAATTTTTTTTTACAGGTTACCAGTTTAGTGTTACAGAGGAGGTCTAGTGCTAGAATTGTTGCACGCGCTCTAACGCACGCGGCGATACCTCACATGTGTGGTTTGAGCGGCGTTTACATATGTGGGCGGGACTTGCGTGTGCGTTAGCTTCTGAGCGCAAGCTACCGGGGACAGGGGCGTTTTAATTTTTTTTTATTATTATTTATTTTTATTTTACTTAATTTTTTTTATTTTTACACTTTTAAAAAAAAAAATTTTTGACACTTTTATTCCTATTACAAGGAATGTAAACATCCCTTGTAATAGGAATGCCTGTGACAGGTCCTCCTTATGGAGAGATGTGGGGTCAATAAGACCCCCACATCTTTCCTCCAGGCTGGAAAGCATGAGATGAGGTAGAATTTTTTTTACCGATCTCATGCTGACAGCCGCGATCGCGGCTTTGTTTACTTCCGGGTACCGGGTGTGACGTCATAACGTCGCGCCCGGGCCTCCAACGGTCATAGAGATGACTAGTGACCATCTGGTCACCGGAAATCTCTATGCTCGTCATCCGGCGGCGATCGATTCTTTCTCCGGGCCCGCGATGGCACGGGAGAGCCCGGAGAAGCACTGGATGGCGGCGGGAGGGGGGGACGTCCCCTCCTGCTGCCTATAAGAACGATCAGGCGGCGGAACTGCCGCTATGATCATTCTTATGGTGCACAGAATCGCTGGCCGGAAAGAATGATATCTGAATGATGCCTATAGCTGCACGCATCTTTCAGATATCCCCACTCAATGTCAAGGACGTCATATGACGTCCTTGGTATTGAAGTGGTTACACAAGAGTTCCCTTTCACTGTAAGGGGAAATCCTGGAGACTCTGATGTAAGGCGGAACTCTGTGCTGGCCGGGTTATAGTATCCTGACCTTCATGGCAATGGAGAAATATGTTTTTTGACTTTTGTTTAACTTAAACACATTGCTAATAGCACTAGCTATGTGTTTATAGTTCACATATTAATATTTGCCCTGTTTAGCACAGAAAACTGTAATTTCAGGTATTTTTTTGCAGTGTCAGTAAAAAATGTTGTGTTGTCAGTAAATGTCACGATTTCTGTCAGTAAAAAAATTGGTGCCGTTTGTAAATTTTGGCGTCTGCCCAGTAAATTTCACTTTGGGGGGTTGGCAACACTGTCCCACAGCCATACATATACATTCCCCTGTGAGGGCAAAACAGGGAATGCCCCAACCACAGATGATTGGCCCATACAGTTGACAGCTTCCTGGCTAGCTTGCACATGTGGGTTTGGATCTCAGACTCTGTGAGACAGCGTCCGGAATCCCCTCTTGATGTCTTCGTCTGGAGAAAATGGCGCCGCGTTCCTTTGCTGCGTTCCTTCTCAAGGATAAAAAGAACAGCTAACTTGTTGTTTAAACTTCAGTATTTGTAATCCACAGAGCAAAGGAGAAGAAATGACTGCAGAACAAATGGTATGTTGATAACTTTTCTCACGGTACCTGGATCTTTCAGCCACCCTTCGGCGATACCGTAAGAAATGCGGATTCACTCGTTTCCATACAACTTCAGCTCTCAGGCTCTTACCGAGCAGCCAGCTTCTTGGCCCTCCTCCGAAGAGTCCTCCCCTGGTCGCTTGTACAAGTTGCTGTGTCTCTCCAATGCCGAGAGCACACCAGGACACCTCTGAATCCTCCTTCAGTTACTGGGCCTCAAACTAGCCAGTTCCGAGGCTTGGGAACGGACGGATCCCCCCTCCAGACCACGAGGGCCTCTGGGGCTGGTCAGGGTGACCATGCTTACGGGGGCAGCAGACACTCCTGGGTCCGGGACCCCTCACGGGGTCGGTCCGGACCAGAACCAGGAATAAAACAACAAGCCGAACCCTGAACACATGTCTCCAGCATCTTAAATACCCCTTCCCAGATTACACAGCGGGGCCAGACGCGCCCACTGATTGGCTCCAAGAAAGATTGGAACTCAACACGTCCAACCAGGCTTTGTTCTCAGCCTGTCACAGGTGCCTCACTGCACCTATGACCAGACAGAACTACAGTACATCCCAGCCAAACTGATGCCGAAGTAAAAGACCTAAACAATTAACCACCAGAACTCCGTTACAGTTCTGGAAAAACAACATTTGCATTATAGCGCACACTTTAGAAAAGTGTCGGCGCTACAGCTGTATTTGTAAATTCCAAAAGCCAATATAAAGGAATAGTAGTGATAAAAAAAGAACTTGTTTAACCAACCAAACACAGAAGACTTCTGTGTTTACAAGGACAACTTTACTCTCAGCAGCTTTCACAGATCTCTGCCTGCCTTGCACTCACAGCAGCAACAAGAAAGATGCAGGTGCAGTGTGGGATGGGGCATCACGTGGAAAGCTGCACTGTGATCCCCATCTGTGCCTGGGTGAACAGATGCCAACCAACGAACTCCTAGTGAGACAGAGAGGGTGAGTTGCCTGGACTGCCAGGAGGTAATAGAGCTGGGCCGGGTAGGTAAAATGTAAGAAAGCTTCTGGGGGGGGGGGAGGATGATGGCTGTGGAGGTAGAGTGGTGGAGAGGTCAAAGCCGAGGAGAGGTGGAAGTGAGATGTGGACAACCTGTGAAAGAGGGCTGAACCCTGCACACTATGCATAGCACACAACTAAACCCTGCACTCTGTATGTAGCGCACTCCTCAATAATGCTCTCTGCACACAGCGTGCCCCTGAACTCTGCACTTTGTACGTAGTGCACCCTTGAACTCTACACTCTGCACATAGGGCTCCCCTAAAACTGCACTCTGTCAATAGTGTACCCCTGAACCTTGCACTTGGTATGTAGTACACTCATGAACTTAGCGTGCCCCTGAACTCTGCACATAGGGCACCCCTGAAACTGTACTCTGTACATAGTGCATTCCAAAATTCCCCACATAGCGCACTTTATTGTCCCTTTAACTGCTTCAATACTGTGCACTTTCACCCCCTTCCTGCCCAGGCCAATTTTCTGATGTTAGTGGTGTCACAATTTGAATGACGATTGCGTGGTCATGCAACACTGTACCCAAATGACATTTTTTGCATTTTTTTCACACAAATAGAGCTTTATTTTGGTGGTATTTAATCACTGTTTGTTTTTTAATTTTTTGCTTAAAATTTTGTAAATAAGTAATTTTTTTCCTTCACTGACGTGCGCTGATGAGGCTGCACTGATGGGCACTGATGAGGTGGCACCGATGAGGAGGCAGTAGTATGCAGCACTGAATGGTACTGATAGGTGGCACTTATGGGAAATGATAGGTGGCACGGATAGGCTGCACTGATTGGCATTACCGATGGGCACAGGTTGGCATAACTGATGGGAGCATATTGACATTACTGATGGGCACTGGCTTGCATCACTGCTGGGCACTGTTGGGGCTGCACTGATGATCAGTGCCCTGAATATCTGTACAGGTCAACCCTGTGAGGAGATGCCACTGATCAGCTCTCCTCTCCTTACACGCTGTCAGTGTGAGGTGAGGAGGGCAGTTAACCAACATTTAATCGGCTGTAATTGGACACAGCCAATCACATGGGTAAATACCCGGGTCATCGTCTCTTTATCGAGATTGGGGTTGCGCCATTTCCAGTGTCACATGACATTGTCCCAGAACAAGAGAGGATCCCGCCCGCCGTCATTTGTCTATATGGCAGACAGGAAGTGGTTAAGATCCTCCCACTGTTAGTGCAATTTGGCCACATCCACCGTTCAATGCGGTTCAGCGGGGGTGATGGTTGAGTTCCTGCACCTATTCTCTGAGAAAAAAAGCCCTGGGTGAATTAATATAGTCTTACAGATACAACCGGGCCTTGAGGGCAACCATAATGCTAATGTGGCCTATGATGAAATTAAGGTTGACACCCATGGTATAGGGGTTAAGGAATAAGGCATATTAATTATATAAACACAAAGAAGATCGCACAAACTATATCAACACAATATATAAAAAAAGTGTACAATAAATGAATCTGAAGTGAATAAATCACTAAAAAAAAAATTAAGTGATGGTGTGTAAACATCTCAAGTGAAAACTCAGAAAAAAAAAGAATAAAATAAAGTGTTCACAAAAATATTTATATTAATGTGTCAAAAATGTCCAAACTGACACAAAGTAGCAAGGTGAAAAAACTACTGATGCCGCCTCTCACACTTTGCAAAACTTGATCAGATGCTTCAACTCTGGAAAGAAGATATACATAAGCGGAGTCAGGTGGCCTCTTACCAAATCTGATGGACCCCAGATTATAAGGGTCAAACCCGCCTTGTACCGACCATACACTGTGATGATTGTTCAGCCGATCCACTCCAGAAAATCACTCGGCAGCTCTCCCACAATAGGAACACCAAGGGGAGGTGATCATTCAACACACTCCAGCAACAGCAGCAATCAGCTGTGATGTTTCCACCTGGTCTGCTCAATGGGGATGATGACTCTCTTCCGTAATGGCAGGATGAATTTTCTAACTTGCCTTTTACTTCATACATGGACTCCAGGAGATCCAGAACCAGAAGCAAGCAGTAATCACTCCCTTCTCTCCTGGGCAAACATAACCAAGCTAAGTCCATTTTTTTCCTATGGACTTAGCTTGGTGAGTGAGGTGAGTATTAGGCTGGGTTTACACTAGCTGCGGCCGCGACTCACAGCAGGGGGTACGGTGCGTCCCTGTTCTCCGTTTTAGGTGAGAATCAGGTCAGAATTTTTGCCTGAATTCAGACCTGAAAAGGACCAGAGGATGCACAGGAACCTTTTCCAGTGCGGACCGCGGCCACCCCAGAGGTGTGTGAACTGGCTCCATTGAGAGCCGGTCACACACTCTTGTCATGCGAATTGGATGCAGGGAGATATTTGACATAATGGGGAAACCTGCATCCAATCCGCCTAAGTGTGAACCCAGCCTTACAGCTTAGTCCTCTACCCCAAGACTTACCATGTAACATGTATTTATCCCTTGCTTTGGGGGGGGGGGGGGGGAACCACTGCAAGGATTTTTTTTTTTAGGTGCCTTCGGCCTGGTTGACATCACATGTTCTTTTCGCCCTTTTTTCTCCAGCGGTGGGAAGATATTAAATGCTGCAGCACTAAGTATTGACCATTCTATGTATCATTCTAAAGTAAGCTTATGACCGTCTGTGGAGCTATGACAAACTGGGTACACAAAAAGCTAGCTAAATGACGCTGGGCATCCATCAACCTGAAAGAAGAATGGCATTGCTGGATCGGTGAGTCTGCAGGGGACGCTTATTTGACATAAATGGAGAATCTGCTTGTATATTTTGTCCAAGGTATACATGCATACCCCACTTTAAATACACAATGGGGTTTATTTACTAAAGCTGGAAAGTGCAAAATCAGGCTCACTTCTGCACAGAAACCAATGAGCTTCCAGGTTTTATTACCAGGCTTAATTAAACTAGCTGGGGGTTAGAAGCTCATTGGTTTATATGCAGAAGTGAGCCTGATTTTGCACTTTTCAGCTTTAGTAAATAAACCCTGTTGTGTCCTTAAAAGTGGGGTATGCCTGTAATTGGGCCTTAATAGCTCGTTCTAGCCAGGATAGTATTTCACTCTTTGGTAGATATTGGTGTTGAGTGGGTGGAGTTAAACCACTAACAAGTAGATGTCTCTATGGTAGACTCTTGGTTAATTCTATGCATGCCAGCTCCAAGGTCTGACTTTGATTTTATTTATGGGTTTCACTTTCCACGTTGACATGATCACAAATAAAAGAGAAGAAGCACACATCCAAAGGAACACCGAAAGCTCCAAGGTAGGTGAGAACAAAATCAAGAACTCTGCCAGGGAGGTCTCATTGCTGGAATCACCAAAAAACGTAAAAAGCTAGGAGGTGCCATAGCGCAACAAAAGCCACCTGTAACTGTAATCACTTATAGGTGGACTAACCCTTTAAACAAGAAAAATGTTATGGAAACGTGGCTTTAAAAATGAATTTACCCTCTGAAAATCCATTTAACATCCCAGTGTTCTTTCTTCCCTGCATTTTCTAATCATCAGCAATTTGTATGCAAATAAGTAAAATATTTCTCCCTTCTGTTTGTATGGTGTCTAATATTATAGAATTAATAGGATCCATACCATCAACAGAATTAAAAAAGGCAGTCGCTTTAGAAAAACTGCTAAATAGTTGCGCTGATTATGCATGCCACAAAAGAAAACTGTGTCCTAAAAATGGATTCAATTGGACAAGATTGAAAATGCTAATTAGCTTTTGCTTCTGATTAGAAAACTAGTTCCAATATAGATGATAATGACATAATTGCTGAATACGTTATTTAATCATGGTTTAAGCACAATTAGGAATATATTATAGATGACTGGGACAAGAAAATTAGACAAGTGTTTTAGACTTACGGGTGATATATTTATTTATAGATAAATTAACTGATTCATAGCTATGGGCCAACTTACCATATGTGCTACATTGGAAACAGCTTAACTGTAATGTCCTTTTAGCACCTCACCCTTCTGCATTAATCCATCCACACTTAGTTACCAACCATGTCTAAATGTTTTATATGTAACCAAAAAAATATAAGTTGCTGTTTCCTAACGGCTCTATTAACTTTTGGTTGTCATGAATGGTCTATGAGTACCTCCTGAGGAACTCCTGTAGATGGAAAACATAACTGCTGGGAACAACCTATCCTAATTGCAGCTTCAGGACCAGGCAAGGTGAGAGCAAAGAAATGGAAAAGTGAAAGGAAGCAGAGATTTAGGCAGACCATACATGGGTCGAATTTTGAAAGAATTTTCTTTTTCGAAAATCTTATCTAAGAATTTTTGTTCGTATTTCGCACCATTAGTGGGCTGCAGCAACAGCCGATTTTCGTGCGGCCATTGAATTTGAGTAATCGGACATGTTGGAAATTTTTTTAAAAAACAAACAATTTTCTAATCAATGATGGGAGAATCGTGCGAGAAATGCAATCGAAAAAGAAATGCGCATGTGCAAGAAAAGAAAATTCCCGGTAAGAAAAAGATTTTCTGTAGCAACATGAGGTGAAATTGAAGGCTTGGTTGGTCGCATTTCGAAATCAATGGTGGCATCATCAGATCACAAAACGCACACATTTTCAGATTTTCAAAAGAAAATTCTTTCAAAATTCGACCATGTATGGCCAGCGTTAGGGAGGTGTAGAGGACATAATTAAAGCAGAGTTTCGACTGGAAAAAAATACTGCAGCTGCTGACTTTTAATATAAGGACACTTACCTGTCCAGGAAGCCCGCAATGTCCTCACCCGAAGCTGACCCATTCCTCGGCTCCAGGTGCGGGCACTGACATCCTTACTAAGGGAAACAGCGTGTTTCCTACTGCGCATGCGCGAGTGGCACTGCTCAATCTGAATGACCCCTGCTGTCTTCTGGGACCCTGAGTGCCTCCCAGAAGACAGGAGGAGGAGAGGCAGGACATTGCATAGTTTGCCGCACAAAATGCAGCGGTCTATGCCTTGAAGTTGGAGCAGATACCTGCATTTGACAGGTATCCGCTCTCCTCTCCCCCCTGAAAGGTGCCAAATGTGGCAACGGAGGTGTGGGGGGGGGATCCGATCAGTGGAAGTTCCATTTCTGGGTGGACCTCCACTTTAAGTGGATCAGAATGTTATATAATTATAAGTCTTGCCATGGTGAAGTTTTAAAGGAAAGTAGAGAACACAAAGAGGAGGAAGAGGAACAAAAGGAGGAGAAAAGGGGAGGAAGGGGAGAAAAGCGGAAGGGAGCATAACAGGAGAGGAAAATGAAAGGAAGAATAAAGAAGAGTAAGAGAAGCGGGAGTAGAGTGCAAAGGAGAGCAGAGGAGAAGTAGAAAATAGAAAGTGGAGAGAAAACAGGAGAGGTGAAAGGGATTTAGGGAGGTGTGGAGGACATCATTGCGTGGATCAGAATGTTATATAAATTGTAATTATAAGGGAAGCTATTGGGGAGTTTTAAAGTAAAAAGGAGAGGAGACAAAAAGAGGAAGAGTAGAAAAAAGCAAAGAAGAGTAGGAAAAGAGGAGAAGTAGCGGAAAAGTGGAAAGGAGAGTAAGAGGAAAGTAAAATGAGGGGAAAGAGAGAAAAGAGGAAAGGAGTGTAAAGCCGGCCATACATGGATTGAAATGGACTGGCCGAGATTCGATCCTTCTATGGGCAGGTTGAATGTACCCAACTCAATCCGTCAATCGACTTGGGCACAACCAGCCTGTCAGATTTTTTACAAGTGCAATTACTGCTTATAGCCGTTAGCAGTATTCATTGTGGTCTGCCGGGAGGGAAGGCTTCCCTGCTTGCAGGACACAATAGCTCTACAGGAGGCATTCCTTGATTGACCCTAACTGTGTTGATGGGGGATTTACACATTTTTCTTTCCTTTCACTAGTGGTGGAAGGAAAGAAAAAGTATAGCCTGAAGCAAAAAAAAAAAAAAATAGTGTAGGGCTAGCATGAACAGGGAAGCTGGGCAGAGGTTGAATTTTGTTGTCAGGTAACTTGGGGTTGCAGCGGATTGGGCAGCCAGCATGGGGGAGGGACTGTAAAGCCAGGAGTGAGGGGGACAAGGGGGAACCGGACATCCGGGGAGTACACGAGGAGGAGAAGCATTCCCGCGCCCGCCCTACATTGGCTTGGTTCGTTCTATGCTTGCTTGTTTGTTGTGTTGGTTTTTCTTTTTACAGGGTATGTTCAGTTGGGTCGTTGGAGGCATTATAAAATAACCTGCTGTGATTAGATGATTGGGACCCATATTAGGTATGGGTCCCCGATGGAATGCCAGTTATGGTGGATTAACTGGTAGTTACAATGGTGGTATCTGAAGAATGTGGTTCGTCCCCGAGCCGGTGCAGTGCGGCAGGGATCGTGGAAGTAGTTACGCAGATACAAGGAAAAAATTTTGATACTTCAAGGATCTGAAACCAAAAGTGTTTTGTTTTTTTTTGGTAATATCTGTTTACATAATTGTTATTTTTACTAAAAGGGCCGAAAACTGACATTTTACTCCAACCTTTGTGTCAGGATATTTTTTGGCAAATTCTAGTTGGGGCAATAAGATGGGGGTACAATAATTTATGATACAAAGAGTCAGGATACATTTGGGGTACCTTTTTCATGTATAATATATGGCCTGCTTGAGAGGAGAGGAAAATTAGAGGAGGGGGAGAAAAGAGGAAAGGAGAGGAAGAGGAGAGGAAGAGGAGAGGAAGAAAGGTGCAGAGGAGAGAATAGGAGAGGAGAGGAAGAGGGAAGGAAGTGGAAGTAAAGAGAAGAGGAATAATGAGGAACAGGAGAGGGGATAAAAGAGGAGAAGAAACAGAGAGAAGGAGCAGAGAACTGGAACAAAAGAGTAGAGAATAGGAGAGGAAAAGGAAGAGGAATGGAGAAGTGTAAAGAAAAAAATAGGAGAGGAAGCTGAGGAAGAAGAGAGCCAAGAGAGAAAAGAATAGGGAGGAATGGCAGCGGTGATAAAGAGGAAAGTAAAAGGAGAAGAAGATGAGAATAAGCAGAAAGGAGAGAAAAGGAGATGAGTGGAAGTGGAGAGGGAAGAAAAAGGAGCAGAAAAAGAGGTTAGAAGAGTTTACAGTAAGAAGAGGGAAAAGAAACTGAGAGAAATCTAAATAGCAAATGATGAAAAGTTTCTACAATGTAAAATCTTTCAAACACAGATCCGACCACTGTTCATTTACAGTACAAGAGAAAACTCAGCAATGTGTGATCATTACATAGTGAGGTACCTGTAATGCCGCGTACACACGAAGGGACTATCCCGCGGGATTATCCGCTGGACTGAAGTCCAGCGGATAATCCCCTCGTGTGTGGGCGCCGGCGGACTTTTTGGCGCCAAAGTCCGGCGGACCAAAGTTTTAAGTTTTGTTTTAAAACTATCCGCTGGACTTGGCAGTCCGGCGGACAATCCCGCCGTTAGTAGGCTAGTCCACCGGACTTTTTAAATGAACGGACTTGCCGCTCGTCGGCAAGTCCGTTCATTTAGCACGTGACTTCAGGTTACGTAGCTAGCGTAGGCAGTAAATGCCGCCGCGCTAGCTCCGTGACCTGGCATGGATTTAAAAGGACTCCCCACGCCACGACTCCCCAATCCATCTCAGACCCTTATACGAGCACGCAGCCCGGCCGGCCAGGAAAGGGGTGGGGACGAACGAGTGCCCCCCCCCCCCCTCCTGAGCCGTACCAGGCCGCGTGCCCTCAACATGGGGGGTGCCCTGGGGAAAGGGGGGCCATGCGGCCCCCCCACCCCAAAGCACCTTGTCCCCATGTTGATGAGGACAAGGGCCTCTTCCCGACAACCCTGGCCGTTGGTTGTCGGGGTCTGCGGGCGGGGGCTTATCGAAATCTGGGAGCCCCCTTTAATAAGGGGGCCCCCAGATACCGGCCCCCCACCCTATGTGAATGAGTATGGGGTACGATGTACCCCTACCCATTCCCCTAAGGTGTAAAATGTAAAGTACAAAAACACACAGACTTTTGAAAAAATATTTTATTGCACTGCTCCGGGGGTCTTCTTCCGTCTTGGGGGTCTTCTCGCCGGACTCCTCCGCTCTCTTCTGCTCTTTTACCTAGCTCTTTCACGAGCGGAGGAGGCCGGCTACCTTCTTCGTCGTCGTCGCCGCCGTCGTCTGGGGGTCTCGATCCGCCTTCGGGGGTCTTCCGGGGTCTCTTCTGTTCTTGCGGCGGTCGTCGTCTTCCGCGCGGCATAAGACATCTATATAGAATGTTATTCCACCTTTTGTTGGACTGAATGTCTCAGTAAGTAAATGGTAGTTTTGAAATCACAGAGTTCCCCATTCTCCTGTGTGCTCCAAGGTTATCATAAAACAGAAAGCTGAAGCTTTGACCTGTGCAAACAGAGAAGAACAAATACAAACAAATTTTCAATTCTCGGATTTGTCGTCTTTGTGAATTTCCTCATGGCCTTTGATCTTCAGCCTCTGTTAACGCAAGCTGAACCTTTTGGCAACATCCACATCTATTATAGGAAATGCAGACATTTCTATGTAAATATGTACTTCAGCTAAATAAACGGCCGTTCTGTCATTTATTAAAAGGTTATAGGACCAAGACTGATAGGTCTCGGACATGAAAGCATGGACTTCAGGCATTTTAAAGGGAGACCACACACTGTTATCTTTCATTCTGTATCTGAAATTCTCTAAATCTAGTGTTAGGTTAGTAGACTGTGCATTAAAAAAAAAACGTTGGCTTCTTCTCTCTTGTGTCTGCTGTGCTGCACTGTGTTAGTCTTGTTCTCTAAGGGGTTCGTTGTGCTCTGTTTCCCCATGGAGAGCTTGAAAATGTGAAAATAAGGGCAGAGTTAGAGGGCCACCGCACAGTTAAAATTACTCTTTTGTCGAAACAAACTTTCTTTTAAAGTTTTACATGAAAAAACAAAAAAGAACACTTACCTCTCCTGCTGCATGCACCACTACCGAACCCTGCTCCTATGCATAAAAGTTTGGTCCCTGCTGCAATTACTGGTTCTTACTGCCAATGCCCACATCATTACTTCCTGTAATTACATGGGGGTTGGGGGGGGCAAAGAACAGAGCTGGAGACACAGCGCTCTCAGAAGTCTTAAAGAGGAAGTAAACCCTGATGGGTTTACTTCCTCTTTGTTTCCCTGCAAAGGTAAAGCATAATGGGCTACTATGCATTGCATAGTAGCCCATTATGTGTCACTTACCTGACACAGGAGCCTGCTATGTCACCGCTGTCCCCTAGTGCACGGAGCCTCCATCTTCTTTGCGGGTATAGCGGCTCCGGCGCTGTTACTGGCCGGAGCCGCGATGATGTCACTCCCGCGCATGCGCACAGGAGCCGCCACTCGCGACATATTGCCGTTAGCAGCGGTGCGCTCAGTGCGCCTGCGCGCTGCTGTCTACGGCACATGCGCCGTAGACAGCGGTGCCTGTCTTTTTGCAAATATCTCCTAAACCATGTAGGTTTAGGAGATATTTATTGGACCTACAGGTAAGCCTTAATCTAGGCTTACCTGTAGGTCAAAGTGGTTTGTAAGGGTTTACAACCACTTTAAAGTGGTATTAATGTAGAACTATAGGCAATCTCTTTTTTTTCATGACAAAAGTAGGTAAGAGCTCACCTGCTACTGTACTACCTCTGTAATCCCCACTTACCCCCCTTCTATTTATCATTAAAGAGGAAGTAAACCCTCTTAAGTAAAACGTAAAAAAAAAAAAAAAACCTGCAAGACAAAGGCATAATTAGCATAATTATGTATCACTTACCTCAGATCGAAGCCCCGGCATCGGTCCTCTTCTCCCCCTGCGACCGCCAACATCTTCTCCCGGAGTGACTTCCGGGTATCGCGGCTCCGGCGCTGTGATTTGCCGGAGCCGCGATGACGTCACGCGCATGCGCACGAGAGCGGCATAGTAACAACTGAAGCATCGGCATATAGCGCCGTTGCTTCAGTTGTCGCAAGTGCGCATGTGCCGCATGACGTCGGCACATGCAAATACAGGTATATCTCCTAAACCGTGCAGGCTACAGTCCTAATCCTTGTTAGCTACAGGTAAGCCTTAATATAGGCTTACCTGTAAGCTAAAGTTGTAAAAGAGGGTTTACTTCCTCTTTAATGACCACGCAAGACATAAGTGGAGTTAAAATGGCCGAACACGGCCTATTTATTAAATATACACTTTCTTATAAACATAACATAACCATAACTGACTTATCCAGCTATCAAGATTAGAGGTCCCTGACGGTGCCACCTTGCCAAATTTATTTTGTGTCTGAGGCACCAGATAGCTGGGCTGCAACCCCACCCGCAAATACCGGCTTGGAGCCTAAACCAGCTGACCTAAGACAGCCACCGATCCTAACACTGATATGCGTTGTACCGTACCCACTCGAGGACTCCATACCTCAGATGGATCCCAACCATTTTCCAAATAACCATGAATAGACCTCCGTCAAGGACCCCAACCATCAAACAAATTAATAAAAACAATACAACGTTAAACCCAATTCTAAGAAGGGTGGGTGAGAGGGATGCTCATCTGACGATATCCTCTCAGCAAGTTCGCCGGGACCTTCCCTTCCATACAACTGACTACTGGCCCCACCCCGTCACACCCTCCTCTGAGCCAATAAGGTAATTGCCAGTACTAACATGTTACTTTAAATATGTTAACCCCTTACGACCAGTTCCCTTTCTCACCCTGTCATGTATGCCCTACACTGATTCCGTTCCTCCTCTGCTCCGTGCATGTCTTTTTGGATACAGTAAGGGAGGGTTATAACCCCTGTCATTTTTTTTTTACCATCTGTGTCACATTGGGGAGATTTACCTACACTTCCTGCCTCATAACCAAAACAGGAAGTGAGAGAAAATTCCTGCAAATTAAGGGAATCCATTGGGGCCCTCCAGTTCACCAGGGCTATGTCCACATTGTAAGATTTTCCCTTACCTTATTACTTTTCTGGGGAAAACCCAATTTTTTTTTAACTTTTACTTTCAATTTCAATGATAATGGTAAACAGGGTGAATCTCCCCAATGGGGGCACATACAGAAATACAAACCTGACAGGTGTTATAACTCATCACTACTCTATTGAAAAAAAAAAATAATAATTTGAGGGCGGCAGCCCAGGTGCCAGGTCGAAACTTCTGGTCACAATGGTGACCTGGTGCCTGAGTTCTGTCAAGCCCTGCCCTAGAGGGCCACTAGGTTTTGGGTCCCTCTAATCCTGCACAGCCAAGCAACACGCATTTTTCCAACTTGCATTCTTAGTCAATAACCAGTACTTGGGCTTGTTTTTATGTTTTATTGAGGGAATATAAACTTGGATGGGGATAAGAGGTTATGGGATGCCAAAACTGAGTTCAGCAACAACTTGGAGGACAACTTCTCTATGTACAACTTGCAGCAAAATGGATCCTAGACTGTACTCCCTCTGGAATAATGTCAGTTCTTAATGCATCAGTAGCAAATATCCCATCTTCTCACAGGAGCTCTTTGTCCCCTTAATGGAAATACCAAAGTCCCAACTGTAAGCAGGAGCTCTATGTCCCAGTGGAAAATACCAGCATACCTGGCTTCTATGAGTGAATCCCAGAGCAAGGGTGTTAAGGTAAGCTGTGTGACCTTGATGACGCCCTGTGGGAGGGTGAAACGTTGACGCAATTTCCAGTATTACTGACGTCACTTCCAGTCCCGTGGAACGCATGCCAGGAACTGTGTTTTTATACTAACAGTTCCATGTTTGAGGCTTTTTTGATCGTACTTTTTGTAAGTACCTATCCCCTTTTCCAATAAAACCTTTTTTAATGGTTCCTCACTATCAGTTCCATTTTTTTTTCTTCACTTTTGGGTATCCGTTCGTTCTGCTGAGAAACTTAATTTAAAAATACTGGATCTGAAGATTTGACATCTTATCCATCTGCCCTGGACACCAATACAAAGCTTAAAGTGACCCACCAGACTGAAAAGCTGGGGGTCGTCACAATCTGGTGAGTGGGGATACATGAGGAGGTGTCTTACACCTGAATACTTCTGCAACATATCTGCACTGTTTTTCCCTTCGGATTGAAGCACCTAGAGTCACTTTCACATTCATGTTTGGACTTTGCTTTGTTTGTTAATTATTGATTGTGTTTTTTTCACTTATAGTGGTTGTGAGCGCTATATTTATATTTATACATTGTTTCAAGTGATCAGCACTTTGTGTATAGCTGCTGCGTCCCTTTGTCCACTTAGGCCCCTTTCACATGGACGGACCGTTCAGATCCGCCTGTCAGTTTTGACGGCGGATCTGAACGGGCGCTCCATGTTATTCTATGGAGTGTCGGATGTCAGCGGAGACATGTCCGCTGACATCCGACCCGGTCCGATCCGCCAAAAGCAGACGTATGGCTCTACGTCCAGATCCGTCGGATCGGGTGAGATCTGATGAAAATGGACACGCTGTCCGTTTTCATCCGATCTCTCCATAGAGACCAGCGGCGCTCGCAAGCCCCTCCCCGCTCAGTGAGCAGAGAGGGACTTGTCATCCGCCGGCTCAGCGGAGATCAACAGAGAGATCTCCCGCTGAGCCGGCGGACAGAGGCGGACTCCGTGTGAAAGGTGCCTTATACACCATTAGCGCGAGTTAATATATTATAAAATACTGGAGGAACATTTCCATTCATCAGTCAGGAAGCTGAGCATGGGACATACTTGGACATTCCATTCCAACATTACAATGATCCAAAACACAAGGCCAAGTTGACTTGTCATTGGCTACAGCAGAATAAAGTGAAGGTTCTGGAGTGGCCATCTCAGTCTACTGACCTCAATATCATTTTGCCACTCTGGGGAGATCTTAAACGTGCAGTTCATGCAAGACAGCCCAAGAATTTACAGGAACTGGAGGCTTTTTGCCAAGGAGGAATGGGCAGCTTTACCATCTGAGAAGAGCCTCATCCACAAATACCACAAAAGACTTCAAGCTGTTATTGATGTTAAAGGGCGCAATACACAGGAATTAAGAACTGCGGTATGTAAACTTTTGATCAGGGTCAATTGGGTAGTTTCTGTTGCCATTATGATTTTAAAAGAGTAAACACAGTTGATTGATAATAAATGGCTTCAGCCAAACACTAACCATGAGTGAAAGAAAAGTTTGTGTTATCATTCATATTTTCTGAAAAAATATTGCATCTGGCTGCCTTCTTCATTTGTTGGTTCTGGGGGTGGTAGGTAGAAGTACTCATGCTGTCCCATGAAATCCTGCTACTTGACAAAGACTGCTGTTGAGCCCTCCTGCTGTACAGATCCTCCCTTGCAATAGAGTGTGTCTCCAGCAGGGGTCAAGTCCTGGAAAAAAAGTGTGGGAACTCCCACCCAAGATCCACTCGCCCACCAAAAAAAAAAAAAATGATACGCTCATATGCACGAACGCTTCAAAAGTGGTATTTTTCATCCAATTTTGGTATTGTGTGTATGAAGCTTAACTGTTAGTACATAAAAAAAAAACAATCCTCAATAAACATAAATACGGTAATTCTCTGAATAATCAGCATTCATTCAATTGTGCTTCAATGCAAATGTGAACATCATGTTCTGATCTTTACTGGGGAATGTTATTTTGTATATAGAGTGTTTATGTGGTGAGTTTACACTTTTCATTGAACAGAGTTTGGATAACACAGGGTTAAACGGAAAGGTCATAAATTAACTGCACATTATCCGGATAGAATGCTTGGGGAGATAGTGATGTGTTCCTGCTTAGGAGATGTATGTTATCTTGGGGGCCTGCAAACTCTGCAGGGCTCCAACACACACTCGCTGCTATTCCAACCCTTCACATATTTCCCCATAAACTTCCCTCCTGGCATTAAACTTTGCCAGGTATTGTGCTCAGCTTACCACCCCAAACTGATGTTCAAAGGTAAAGCATAATGGGCTACTATGCATTGCATAGTAGCCCATTATGTGTCACTTACCTGACACAGGAGCCTGCTATGTCACCGCTGTCCCCTAGTGCACGGAGCCTCCATCTTCTTTGCGGGTATAGCGGCTCCGGCGCTGTTACTGGCCGGAGCCGCGATGATGTCACTCCCGCGCATGCGCACAGGAGCCGCCACTCGCGACATATTGCCGTTAGCAGCGGTGCGCTCAGTGCGCCTGCGCGCTGCTGTCTACGGCACATGCGCCGTAGACAGCGGTGCCTGTCTTTTTGCAAATATCTCCTAAACCATGTAGGTTTAGGAGATATTTATTGGACCTACAGGTAAGCCTTAATCTAGGCTTACCTGTAGGTCAAAGTGGTTTGTAAGGGTTTACAACCACTTTAAAGTGGTTTTAATGTAGAACTATAGGCAATCTCTTTTTTTTCATGACAAAAGTAGGTAAGAGCTCACCTGCTACTGTACTACCTCTGTAATCCCCACTTACCCTTCTTCTATTTATCATTAAAGAGGAAGTAAACCCTCTTAAGTAAAACGTAAAAAAAAAAAAAACCTGCAAGACAAAGGCATAATTAGCATAATTATGTATCACTTACCTCAGATCGAAGCCCCGGCATCGGTCCTCTTCTCCCCCTGCGACCGCAGACATCTTCTCCCGGAGTGACTTCCGGGTATCGCGGCTCCGGCGCTGTGATTTGCCGGAGTCGCGATGACGTCACGCGCATGCGCACGAGAGCGGCATAGTAACAACTGAAGCATCGGCATATAGCGCCGTTGCTTCAGTTGTCGCAAGTGCGCATGTGCCGCATGATGTCGGCACATGCAAATACAGGTATAGCTCCTAAACCGTGCAGGTTTAGGAGATATCCTTGTTAGCTACAGGTAAGCCTTAATATAGGCTTACCTGTAAGCTAAAGTTGTAAAAGAGGGTTTACTTCCTCTTTAATGACCACGCAAGACATAAGTGGAGTTAAAATGGCCGAACACGCCCTATTTATTAAATATACACTTTCTTATAAACATAACATAACCATAACTGACTTATCCAGCTATCAAGATTAGAGGTCCCTGACGGTGCCACCTTGCCAAATTTATTTTGTGTCTGAGGCACCAGATAGCTGGGCTGCAACCCCACCCGCAAATACCGGCTTGGAGCCTAAACCAGCTGACCTAAGACAGCCACCGATCCTAACACTGATATGCGTTGTACCGTACCCACTCGAGGACTCCATACCTCAGATGGATCCCAACCATTTTCCCAATAACCATGAATAGACCTCCGTCAAGGACCCCAACCATCAAACAAATTAATAAAAACAATACAACGTTAAACCCAATTCTAAGAAGGGTGGGTGAGAGGGATGCTCATCTGACGATATCCTCTCAGCAAGTTCCCCGAGACCTTCCCTTCCGTACAACTGACTACTGGCCCCACCCCGTCACACCCTCCTCTGAGCCAATAAGGTAATTGCCAGTACTAACATGTTACTTTAAATATGTTAACCCCTTACGACCAGTTCCCTTTCTCACCCTGTCATGTATGCCCTACACTGATTCCGTTCCTCCTCTGCTCCGTGCATGTCTTTTTGGATACAGTAAGGGAGGGTTATAACCCCTGTCATTTTTTTTTTTACCATCTGTGTCACATTGGGGATATTTACCTACACTTCCTGCCTCATAACCAAAACAGGAAGTGAGAGAAAATTCCTGCAAATTAAGGGAATCCATTGGGGCCCTCCAGTTCACCAGGGCTATGTCCACATTGTAAGATTTTCCCTTACCTTATTACTTTTCTGGGGAAAACCCAATTTTTTTTTAACTTTTACTTTCAATTTCAATGATAATGGTAAACAGGGTGAATCTCCCCAATGGGGGCACATACAGAAATACAAACCTGACAGGTGTTATAACTCATCACTACTTGGGGGCAGGTCAAAACTTCTGGTCACAATGGTGACCTGGTGCCTGAGTTCTGTCAAGCCCTGCCCTAGAGGGCCACTAGGTTTTGGGTCCCTCTAATCCTGCACAGCCAAGCAACACGCATTTTTCCAACTTGCATTCTTAGTCAATAACCAGTACTTGGGCTTGTTTTTATGTTTTATTGAGGGAATATAAACTTGGATGGGGATAAGAGGTTATGGGATGCCAAAACTGAGTTCAGCAACAACTTGGAGGACAACTTCTCTATGTACAACTTGCAGCAAAATGGATCCTAGACTGTACTCCCTCTGGAATAATGTCAGTTCTTAATGCATCAGTAGCAAATATCCCATCTTCTCACAGGAGCTCTTTGTCCCCTTAATGGAAATACCAAAGTCCCAACTGTAAGCAGGAGCTCTATGTCCCAGTGGAAAATACCAGCATACCTGGCTTCTATGAGTGAATCCCAGAGCAAGGGTGTTAAGGTAAGCTGTGTGACCTTGATGACGCCCTGTGGGAGGGTGAAACGTTGACGCAATTTCCAGTATTACTGACGTCACTTCCGGTCCCGTGGAACGCATGCCAGGAACTGTGTTTTTATACTAACAGCTCCATGTTTGAGGCTTTTTTGATCGTACTTTTTGTAAGTACCTATCCCCTTTTCCAATAAAACCTTTTTTAATGGTTCCTCACTATCAGTTCCATTTTTTTTTTCTTCACTTTTGGGTATTCGTTCGTTCTGCTGAGAAACTTAATTTAAAAATACTGGATCTGAAGATTTGACATCTTATCCATCTGCCCTGGACACCAATACATAGCTTAAAGTGACCCACCAGACTGAAAAGCTGGGGGTCGTCACAATCTGGTGAGTGGGGATACATGAGGAGGTGTCTTACACCTGAATACTTCTGCAACTTATCTGCACTGTTTTTCCCTTCGGATTGAAGCACCTAGAGTCACTTTCACATTCATGTTTGGACTTTGCTTTGTTTGTTAATTATTGATTGTGTTTTTTTTCACTTATAGTGGTTGTGAGCGCTATATTTATATTTATACATTGTTTCAAGTGATCAGCACTTTGTGTATAGCTGCTGCGTCCCTTTGTCCACTTAGGCCCCTTTCACATGGATGGACCGTTCAGATCCGCCTGTCAGTTTTGACGGCGGATCTGAACGGGCGCTCCATGTTAGTCTATGGAGTGTCGGATGTCAGCGGAGACATGTCCGCTGACATCCGACCCGGTCCGATCCGCCAAAAGCAGACGTATGGCTCTACGTCCAGATCCGTCGCTGGCGGATCGGATCGGGTGAGATCTGATGAAAATGGACACGCTGTCCGTTTTCATCCGATCTCTCCATAGAGACCAGCTCAGTGAGCAGAGAGGGACTTGTCATCCGCCTGCTCAGCGGAGATCAACAGAGAGATCTCCCGCTGAGCCGGCGGACAGAGGCGGACTCCGTGGAAGCGGAGTCCGCCTCGTGTGAAAGGTGCCTTATACACCATTAGCGCGAGTTAATATATTTAGCATATATTCTTTACATTATTACGCAAATGCCACAAAGTATCCCAATTACAATACGCCAAACAGCACAGAGACAAGCCTCAAACCTTCTGCCACAAAGTAATTTGGAGTGATGAGACCAAAATTTAGCTTTTTGTCCACTACCATAAACGCTACATTTGGAGAGGAGTCAACAAGGCCTATGATGAAAGATACACCATTCCTACTGTGAAACACGGAGGTGGATCGCTGATGTTTTGGGGATGTGTGATCTACAAAGACACAGGAAATTTGGTCAAAATTGATGGCAAGATGAATGCAGAATGTTATAAAAAAATACTGGAGGAACATTTCCATTCATCAGTCAGGAAGCTGCGCATGGGACATACTTGGACATTCCATTCCAACATTACAATGATCCAAAACACAAGGCCAAGTCGACTTGTCATTGGCTACAGCAGAATAAAGTGAAGGTTCTGGAGTCACCATCTCAGTCTACTGACCTCAATATCATTTTGCCACTCTGGGGAGATCTTAAACGTGCAGTTCATGCAAGACAGCCCAAGAATTTACAGGAACTGGAGGCTTTTTGCCAAGGAGGAATGGGCAGCTTTACCATCTGAGAAGAGCCTCATCCACAAATACCACAAATAACTTCAAGCTGTCATTGATGTTAAAGGGCGCAATACACAGGAATTAAGAACTGCGGTATGTAAGCTTTTGATCAGGGTCAATTGGGTAGTTTCTGTTGCCATTATGATTTTAAAAGAGTAAACACAGTTGATTGATAATAAATGGCTTCAGCCAAACACTAACCATGAGTGAAAGAAAAGTTTGTGTTATCATTCATATTTTCTGAAAAAATATTGCATCTGGCTGCCTTCTTCATTTGTTGGTTCTGGGGGTGGTAGGTAGAAGTACTCATGCTGTCCCATGAAATCCTGCTACTTGACAAAGACTGCTGGTGAGGCCTCCTGCTGTACAGATCCTCCCTTGCAATAGAGTGTGTCTCCAGCAGGGGTCAAGTCCTGGAAAAAAAGTGTGGGAACTCCCACCCAAGATCCACTCGCCCACCAAAAAAAAAAAAAAGGATACACTCATATGCACGAACGCTTCAAAAGTGGTATTTTTCATCCAATTTTCGTATTGTGTGTATGAAGCTTAACTGTTAGTACATAAAAAAAAAACAATCCTCAATAAACATAAATACGGTAATTCTCTGAATAATCAGCATTCATTCAATTGTGCTTCCATGCAAATGTGAACATCATGTTCTGATCTTTACTGGGGAATGTTATTTTGTATATAGAGTGTTTATGTGGTGAGTTTACACTTTTCATTGAACAGAGTTTGGATAACACAGGGTTAAACGGAAAGGTCATAAATTAACTGCACATTATCTGGACAGAATGCTTGGGGAGATAGTGATGTGTTCCTGCTTGGGAGATGTATGTTATCTTGGGGGCCTGCAAACTCTACAGGGCTCCAACACACACTCGCTGCTATTCCAACCCTTCACATATTTCCCCATAAACTTCCCTCCTGGCATTAAACTTTGCCAGGTACTGTGCTCAGCTTACCACCCCAAACTGATGTTCCTCCCTCAGCTCACCTCTCTCCCTGCATGTCCTGTAAACAGAATAGCTGTGCTCCTCCTCTGGGTTCTCTCATCATATGGCACTGAAGATAGATGAGGGGGGGGATTCAGCGGGACACACAAAGCAAGTATGCAGGAGACTGGGGGGGAGATGAGGAGACCGAAAATAGAAGGGGCCGGCGGGGAGGAGCGCATCACGAGAGGTCTGACTAAATACAATCTCTTAGCAGCAGGGACCTGATCTACCTGTCAGCTAGCTGTGATTGACAGGTAGATCGAAGCGAAAGTTGTCATGGGGCCCCCTACTGGCAATGCCTGAATGGTCCGGTGTGCGGCACTTACTATTGCGAGCTGTGTCGGCAGCTGCTGGTGTAGCACCTGCCACACAGCTCGCATACTTCAAAGTCTTGCAGGACATGGCTGCTAATGGGAACTGAGTTCCTGTTGTGGAAAAAGTACAGGAACTCCGTTCCCATGCGTTCCCGCAGGACTTGAGCCCTGGTCTCCAGGATGAAACTGAAGGGTGGTGAAGAGCCCTCTGGTCTTTCCTTCCTTCCTCAACTCCTGCCTGGTGGTAGAGCCCCACATTCCCTGGGTCCCCTCCAGGCCTTACGACCCCCGACTCAGCACAGCATCCTCCAACCAGCAATAACCCTCACTGGCCAGGCTCTTCAATATTTATGGGCACATCTCACCACCCTGCCAGGCCTCGCGCCCATAAGTATTCAAATTCCTGCCTCTGTACCTCCGCCCCCTAGCAAGGCTACAGAGGCCTGGCTCAGAGCCCTCCAGTCAGATTTGAGCTTGAACCCCACAGACATGCTCACTTTAGCTACTTGTGCGCCAAACTAAATTTACCTAACTATGCACACTAGAGGGTGCTAAACTGGCCAGATTACCAGGTGAAGATAAAGGAAACAAAGCAATACCCTTCCCTCTTTAAATGTAAATGCTGCTATGTAGATTATTACAAGAGACCAAAATCTGGTCAGATTTAGGAATTTATACTAGTTGTATTAAAAATGATTTTAAAGCTTTTTAAAAAAAAATAAACACACAATAACTGCATTCATCTATGTTTTTTTTTTTATATCTGCCTGGAGTCCAGCTTCAAAAAAGATTCCATTCAAAAAGAAACTCCGGCATAATTAACCACTTGTCACCCACCCTCTGACAGAGCCTCTTTTTTTTTTTTCTGACAGAGACTCTTTACCACATGAACAGCCATGTCCAATCACGGCTGATCACAATGTAAACAGGAAGAGCCGTTGATCGGCTTTTCCTCACTTACGTCTGACAGACACGAGTAGAGGAGAGCCGATCGGCTGCTCTCCTGACAGCGGGGTCTGTGCTGATTGTTTATCAGTGCAGCCTCCCCTTGGATGCCCACACAGGGCCTACTACCACCAGGGATGGCCACTACACTGGACCACTAGGTATGCCACCCTAGACCACCAGGGAAATGCCAATCAGTGCCCAGGCAGCTGCCAATCAGTGCCAATGTAAAATGCCTGCCAGTGCCACCAGTAATGCCTATCAGTTAAATCTATCAGTGCCAGCCATCAGTGCCCATCTGTGCCACCTATAAGTGCGCAGCAGTGCCTTCTATCAGTGCCACTTATAAGTACCCATCAGTGCCGCATATCAGTGCCGCCTATCAGTGCCCATCGTCAGTGCACATCAGTGCCACCTCATTGGTGCCCATCAGTGCAGCTTATCAGTGCCCATCAATGAAGGAGAAAACTTACTTATTTACAAAATTTTATAAAACTTTTTTTTTCAACATTTTCAGTCTTCTTTTATTCGTTTAGCAAAAAATAAAAACCTCAGAGGTGATCAAATACCACCAAAAGAAATCTCTATTTGTGGGAACAAAATGATAAAAATTTAGTTTGGGTACAATATAGCATGACCGCGCAATTGTCATTTAAAAAGTGACAGCACTGAAAGCTGAAAATTGGCCCGGGCAGGAAGGTGCGAATGTGCCCTGTATTGAAATGGTTAAAACCCTTAAAAAAAAAAAAAAAAAGACAGCTCATCTACGTTGCACCAACTTACAGCCGAAGACCAACTTGGGGTGAGTGATTCATGTTCCTTCCACGATGTGCCAACACTGAAATATGAAATAATGAATCATGTATCAAATTACATATATTTCACAATCTTTATGTTACACCATCCCCAGGATACATCCTGACTTTTTACATTTAGCCACATTTTTACACTAGCGTTATTGCGTGATTTCCTGCTATTTTTGGCATTAGCGTTTTTGGGCATTCTTTAATTAAAAACACTCTATATAATGTAAAAAAGCCTAAAAACGTCTAAGCCGAGTTTAGATATGTTTTTTGGCGTTTTTTGTTTGTCCTGGAAGCGCAGGCTGACGTTTTTTTCTACTGCCCCTAAACGCTTATGCCTCCAAACGTCTCTGACAGTTTATGTGTGCATGGACACATAGGCTAACATGGAGGGGCATTTAGAGGCAGTTAAAAAAAAACGTCAAACGCTCTTATGCCCCGTACACAAGGTCGGATATTCCGATAGAAAAAGTCTGTTCAGATTATGTTGACGGAAAATCCGATCGTGTGTGGGCTCTAGCGGGCTTTTTCCGTCGGAATCTCAAATTTTCCGACAACAAAATCCTATCTGACTTTTTCCAATTGTGTGTAGGGAATTCCGAAGGACAAAGTGCCACGCATGCTCAGATCAAATTAAGAGACCAAAGCTATTGGCTACTAGCCTCTAAGTAGTTTCGTAGTACGCAATGAACGTCATCACGTTTCGAAACGATCGGATTTTCCGACAACTTTGTCTGACCGTGTGTATGCAACACCAGTTTCGGCTAAAATCCGTCGGAAAAAATCTGACGGATTTTTGTGGTCGGAATTTCCAACCGTGTGTACGGGGGCTAAGACCTCATGCACACTGGACATTTTTGGACATTTTTACAGCAGCTGTTTTGACTTCAGACATTTTTTTCTACAGTCAATAAACTCTTCAGCATGTTATCCTATGTGTTCATGCATACATAGGCTGTAATCAACAGTTTTTGTCTGGGGTGTTTTTTGGCTGTAAAAAAAAAAACCAAAACTAGTTTTTCAGCTGTAAAAACTCTCTAACGTAAAAAAAAGCCTAAAAACGCAGATAAATGCTAAAAAAACACAGCTCACTAGCGTTTTTTAACATTTTTGATCCCATTGAAAAAAATGCTTAAAAATGCTAATGCTAAAAATCGCTGAAAAAACGCTAAAAAAAGCTATTGCAAAAATGCTGAAAAACTCACTGCAAAGCTACTGGCGTTTTTATAACGTTATTATGCTCTTTCCATGCATGAGTGCAGGAAGAATGGGATGTGAATTCCACCTGCACACAGGTGCGTCTACTTTCTCCACTGCAGGTGACTCTCTCCTATATATGAAAAAGAAGAAATTTGCACCAGGATGGTGCAGGGCTCCCAACCAGGGCAAAGAAGCGGTTAATTGGACAGAGATGAGACTTGTTGGAAAGTACAAAACTGTTTATTAAATACCAATAGAAGGAATAATTCTTGTTAGGCACACAATGTTACAAGGAAAATATATAAACAAAACAGTTTCAATTCAAATCAAAGAAACCAAAAACAAAAACAAAAAACAAGAATCACAGAAATATATAAATCCCTAATTTTATTTACTTTCTATTTTGGAGATGCCACCTAAAAGTACACATTCACAAAAGGCGAAGAGAGGATCAACAGGGGGAACGGTAAAAAAAAAAACAATTGTAGCAAAACCAAGCCCGGCCCCTAAAGCAGATATAACGGGATTTTTCAAAAACCCAAACCCACAAACACAACTTGAAAATTCTATGATGTTGGAACACGACCTGACGACTCCCTATAGAGGCCTAGAGGCAGTAATTAACATCAGCCCGGAGAGTAGTATACAACATAACACACTACATATGGAAGAAGTCATGGGAGGACAAAACTGGGACCTGCAATCATACATTAAATCAATACCCACAAGAGAGGACATGGACAAATATGTATACAGATTAGAGACTTCCTACAAAACTGAGATACAAACAATAAAAGCGTTGGTAATAGAAACTCAAAACAAAGTGGAAAGTATAAACACAAAAATTGAAGATATGAACCAAAAAATCCTAGCCTTGGAGGAAAGGAATCAAGAATCCGACAGATCCCTAGTTCAAATATTTAATAAAAATGATGAATTGGAAAACAGAACTAGACGCAACAACATTAGGGTCAGAGGATTGCCAGAAGCAATAACACCAGATAAATTGAAGAATACACTACAAGAAATTTTTAACACAATATTAAATCGTCTGAATACTACCACTATTGAAATAGACCGAGCGCATAGAGCAGGGGGACCCAAAGATAAAGATCCATCAAAACCCAGAGATATAATATGTAGGATACATTTTTTCCAGATTAAAGAAAATATTATGATAGAGGCAAGGAAACAAAGAAATTTTGAATACGAAGGCACCCCACTAATCTTTCTGCAGGATTTGTCCAAATATACCCTGATGAGGAGGAAAGCACTGAAACCTGTATTGGACCTATTAAAAGAGAAGAATATCTTATATAAATGGGGTTCCCCATTTCAGATAATAGTACATCAAAATGGCCAAAAAAATACATTCCGGGACTTGAAGGATCTCCCCGATTTCTTGAAGAATCTTGACCTACCTCCAATTGATTTACCATTATGGCCACAAACATACTTGGACATTTCGAAAGGGCTGTATAGAAAAAGTTAGACTAAATAAGAAGATATGAACGGTTGGGGGTGGGGGGGATGCGGGGGGGGGGGAAGGGGGGAGAGGGGAAGGAAGGGGAAGAATTTTCGATTCCCCCTTTTTTTTTTTCTCTTCTCTCTCATTCATTTTCCTGTGGTCTTAGGACTACAGGAAATTAAAACATGTCTAAAGTTAACACTTGAATACTTTAATATCAACTATCACTCAAGCACATATATGATAATTTTTGAACTTTGTCACATAATAGATGGTTAAGAAAAAAACAAAAGAAAAAAGTATTATAATTTTTTTTTTTTTTTTTTTGCTGTGGACAAAACTAGATCACAAGTAACATTAACACTATAAATAATCCCTTTTTTTTTTTTGCTTGGTTAGAAAAGCAGATCACCGAAACACGAGCACCATAGGGGAAGAGGGGGAGGGGAGGGGGAGAGAGAGAGAAAGGGAGAAGGGGAGGGAGGAGGAAGGAAGGGAGGAGGAGAGAAGGAGAAGAGAGAAGAAGGGAATAGAAGGATTTTTTTTTTTTTTTTTTGTGTGTCCATGTTTGAACAAAATTAGATCACAAGAAACATGAATTTAATAAAACACCACTATTCAAAGAAAAAAAAAGAAGGAAAGATTTTTATTTTTTTTTCTCTTTTTTCTCCTTCTCCCTTTTGTTTCTCTTTCCCAACCGTGTCCCCCCGTGTCCCCCCCTGACCCCACAGAAAGACCACTAATTTCTGTGCAACCGTCCTCCTTTTCTTTTTTAAAGGAGGGAAGGGAAGAAGGGAAAAGGAGAAAGGAAGAGGAAAGGAAATAAAATATATCAGGAAAGGAACTAAATAAAAATTTATATATGTAAATTAACGACTGGGGAGGGCATCGTTCTGCTGGGGAAAGCTGTCATAAACCCCAATTAGGGACCTTACAAGTAAGGGTAGACTTAATTTAGTCATAGATAGTAGAGTATAAATGAATGTGGTAAGAATTGTATGAATGTAAATTTAGGAAGTAGCAATAATCTTCCAGCATAATTTAAAAACTTATTTTTTTTTTTCTCTTTTTGTGTTTTTTAGTCCCCCCTCTCTCTGTCTTTCTTCGGAATTCTTATTATGATAAAGATATGTTCATATAATGTCAGAGGATTAAATGTACCCTCTAAAAGATCCCAGATCGTATACTCTCTTCATAAACAAAATGTTGGTATTATTATGTTCCAGGAAACACATTCCGATCACACCAAATCCGATCGTGTGTACGGTTGTCCGACCGGACAAAGTGCTACGCATGCTCAGATCACATTACAAGACCAAAGCTATTGGCTACTAGCCTCTACGTAGTCCCGTCGTAGGCAACAAACGTCACCACGTTCAGAATGATCGGATTTTCCGACAACTTTGTCCGATCGTGTGTACGCAAAACCAACATCAGACAAAGTATGACGGACATGGTCCGACGGACCTGGTCCACGGATTGTCCGCGCGTGTGTATGGGGCTTTAGCCGAGTTTAGATATGTTTTTTGGCGTTTTTTGTTTGTCCTGGAAGCGCAGGCTGTCGTTTTTTTCTACTGCCCCTAAACGCTTATGCCTCCAAACGTCTCTGACAGTTTATGTGTGCATGGACACATAGGCTAACATGGAGGGGCATTTAGAGGCAGTTAAAAAAAAACGTCAAACGCTCTTATGCCCTGTACACAAGGTCGGATATTCCGATAGAAAAAGTCTGATCAGATTATGTTGACGGAAAATCCGATCGTGTGTGGGCTCTAGCGGGCTTTTTCCGTCGGAATCTCAAATTTTCTGACAACAAAATCCTATCTGACTTTTTCCAATTGTGTGTAGGGAATTCCGAAGGACAAAGTGCCACGCATGCTCAGATCAAATTAAGAGACCAAAGCTATTGGCTACTAGCCTCTAAGTAGTTTCGTAGTACGCAATGAACGTCATCACGTTTCGGAACGATCGGATTTTCCGACAACTTTGTCTGACCGTGTGTATGCAACACCAGTTTCGGCTAAAATCCGTCGGAAAAAATCTGACGGATTGTGTGGTCGGAATTTCCAACCGTGTGTACGGGGGCTAAGACCTCATGCACACTGGACATTTTTGGACATTTTTACAGCAGCTGTTTTGACTTCAGACATTTTTTTCTACAGTCAATAAACTCTCCAGCATGTTATCCTATGTGTTCATGCATACATAGGCTGTAATCAACAGTTTTTGTCTGGGGTGTTTTTTGGCTGTAAAAAAAAAAACCAAAACTAGTTTTTCAGCTGTAAAAACTCTCTAACGTCAAAAAAAGCCTAAAAACGCAGATAAATGCTAAAAAATACAGCTCACTAGAGTTTTTTAACATTTTTGATCCCATTGAACAAAATGCTTAAAAACGCTAATGCTAAAAATCAATGAAAAAACGCAAAAAAAACACTATTGCAAAAACGCTGAAAAATTCACTGCAAAGCTACTGGCGTTTTTATAATGTTATTATAACGTCCAGTGTGCATGAAGCCTCATCTGTGCCCTTTCCATGCATGAGTGCAGTTAGAATGGTATGTGAATTCCGCCTGCACGCAGGTGCGTCTACTTTCTCCACTGCAGGTGACGCTCTCCTATATATGAAAAAGAAGAAATTTGCACCCGGACGGTATAGGGCTCCCAAGTGTGGGGCACTCTAATATAGGAGGTGTGTTACCGGCCAGACCACCAGTGGGAAAACAGATGTGGAATAACTAAGCCTAAAAAGAAGCAATTAATTAGACAGAAATGAGACTTGGTGGAAAGTACAAAACTGTTTATTAAATACCAATAGAAGGAATAATTCTTGTTAGGCACACAATGTTACAAGGAAAATATATAAACAAAACTGTTTCAATTCAAATCAAAGAAACCAAAAACAAAAAACAAGAATCACAGAAATATATGTGGGAACACTGTGTGAGATGCATTTGTCAGTGCAGGGACAGCATGTATTCATGTAGGGAGATGAACTCCATAATAGATGCAGCTCTGACACTTGCAGTCCCACCTAAAGCCCCGGGGCTGTCTAAATAATAAAAGGCTTGCTCACAGCTGTAGACTAAAAGGTATGTAGGTACTGAATTCTACAGAGTTCCCCCGAAACGGTTAATCTTCAGCATGCCAGAATAAAAGATCAAGACAGAGTCCCACAGATGTATATTCCTTCCAGAAATGAAAATGACATTAAATTAAATGCAAGAGCTAGAAGCCATAGCGGCACTAGAGTTGGGGAGGAAGTTCCTCTATGGTTTTCTGGGTCACTGAGAAAGCGTTTCCAATTGGGTGCTGCCACCACATGTGACTCTAGCAGACATCTTGGGTCAGGCAGGGCCTATTTAAGGCCTGGCTCCAGGTTTGGCATGCATTTTGCGAGTGGGTAGAGTTGGGACAGGTACCCCACCTAGTAGGGACAGAACTAGGCAGGGAAAGGTTCCTGATGAGGAGGGAAAGCATAGGGCTCGCAACTCCTCTGGACATCTTCCTGCTTGGGCACAAGACGCCCAGGCCACATTCTGCCCCTCTCAACAGGTTCTGTCAGTTCAGCTGAATCCTGCTATCTACATGCTTGTCGGACCAGTGAGTGATCATCGCGTGAACCAGGAAGTGCCGGTAAATGGCTTTGCTCGGTTCACGCTGACAGGGAGAGCCGATCAGTGGCTTTCCCTGTCAGAGGTGGAGTCTGTGCTGATGATCAGCACATTGATTATCAGCACAGCCCCCATCAAAAGGTGCCCATCAGCTGCCAATCTGTGCCCAACACCTGCCAGCGTGTCCCCATAATAAACGCCTGTCAGTGCCCATAACAGTGCCGGTCAGTGCCAACAACAGTGCCAATCAGTGCCCATCAAAGTGCCAATCAGTGCCACTCAGTAATGCCTGTCAGTAGCTCCTCATCAGTGCTGTTTATCCAGTGCCGCCTATCAGTGCCTATCAGTGCCGTCTATCAGTGCTGCCTATCAGTGCCGCCTATTAGTGCCGTCAGTGCTGCCTATCAATTCCCATCATTTTTTTATTTTTTGGCGACCTTTTTTTGTTGATGGCGCAAAAATGAAAAAACGCAGAGGTGATCAAATACCACCAAAAGAAAGCACTATTTGTGGGGAGAAAATTATAAAAATGTAGTTTGAGTACAGTGTAGTATGACCGCGCAATTATCATTCAAAGTGCGACAGCGCTGAAACTGTCCTGGGCAGGAAGGGGGGAAAGTGCCTGGTATGGAAGTAGTTAATATAGCCTGTTCTGAAGAATATCTAAGTCCTCAAGCTGTACATAGTTTATGTTTTTGGAGTATCCCACCCAATTCCCTCAACCCTATCCAGGTTCTCCAATATTAAAAACAACACCCTTAGACTGGTCATTGAAGAAATGTGTGAATGAGACTGTGCACCTGGCTGTGGGGTAAAGCATGTGGCGAAGACCTAGACCAGTGATGGCGAACCTTGGCACCCCAGATGTTTTGGAACTACATTTCCCACGATGCTTATGCACTCTGCAGTGTAGTTGAGCATCATGGGAAATGTAGTTCCAAAATATCTGGGGTGCCAAGGTTCGCCATCACTGACCTAGACGGTATTCCTGCGTCTCTAGCTGCAGGAATAGGAGTGTAGTAGCACTACTCTGGCCTGATCACCAGATGAAAACCAAGGAAAAAAAAGTAAAAAAAAACAAAAAAAAAGGAAACTGAAGGAGGGGGGATGACGCCGACCAAAGCGGACGTGTGTTGAGCATAGCTCTTCACCCTCCCCAGTCGATCAGCTGTAGATCCTGATGAGATAATGAGAACGAGCGAGAAGAGCGGGCGATCCCCAGCATGAACCCAGCATACACAGCACAGTAGTGAAGTCTAAAGCCCCATACACACGGTCGGACTTTTTCATGGTTTCTGTCCGATCGGACAATGTTGGTGAAAAATCAGACCGTGTGTATGCACCATCGGACAGTGTACGTCGGATTGTCCGACGGACAAAGTCTTATCTCCTGCTGGAAAGATTTGCCGACAACACGGTCCGATCACACCAAATCCGATCGTGTGTACGGTTGTCCGACCGGACAAAGTGCTACGCATGCTCAGATCACATTACAAGACCAAAGCTATTGGCTACTAGCCTCTACGTAGTCCCGTCGTAGGCAACAATCGTCACCGCGTTCAGAATGATCGGATTTTCCGACAACTTTGTCTGACCGTGTGTACGCAAAACCAACATCAGACAAAGTATGACGGACATGGTCCGACGGACCTGGTCCGCGGATTGTCCGACCGTGTGTATGGGGCTTAAGAGTTCCCGAGACAAGTGGACACCAGTTTCAGCCATATCTGGCTGAACATACTATTAGTCTCTGCTATTGCACTACGACGGAATCTAACTATCAGAAGGGACCTGAGACCTTGTACCCTGAGAGAAGAAAGAGGAGAAGTACCTGCCTGGATTGCTGGTCTCCCCACGCTGCCCCTGTTCCACGGTGTGGACGGATCTCTCCGTGTGGAGCCGATCGCGGCCCCGGGGAGAGAAGCCGGCTTGTGAGACGCCCACTCGCCAGAAGATACCGAAGCTCCGATACCCGCCCGAACATAGTCGAGCACGGCCGAAAGCCATCACACATGCACGGAGCCAGCCGAGGAGGAAGGAGCCTGACAACTGTGCGGGAGGTAAGCTCCGACATACAGAGGCACCGATATCCCGGGAATACCAGAGTATATGAGTACATAAAAAGTATATGAAAATAAGAGACTGTATTTGATTATATACCCCACTATAACCTGTGCTTGATGGGCTCTCTATAAACGGACACTGTATGATAAAGGGAGAAACTGACCCTGTCATGGTTCTCTGTCTTTGATTGGTCCTGAAAACAAGGTCTGAATATATTTTTATTTTTCCTTTTTTTCCCTGTTATTTACGGACTTCATATAAGTAACCTGCACCTGGACGGTCATGCTCAATGGTCATTAAGCTCAGGTTAAATTGGAAAAATAGATTTAAAACCTTAAAAGGGCCAACAAGCAAGGTCCGAAACCTATTTTCCTGCTATCAACTGGCCCCCAATTATATTGTACCGCATTTATATAGGAACGTATTGCATGTCTTGCCACAATTCTAACAAGAATACACAAAGAGCCTGTTGGTGAAATATACATTCAATAACCTGTAATGTTCCCCTCAAACTATCCCTAAGGGACTTCTATAAGAGAAGAAAGAAAAAGGAGGGATAGGGGGAACAGAAAGGAAAGAAGGAAGGAAGGAGGAAAGGATAAGGGGAGAAGGAAGTAAAAAGGAAAACCCCTCAAGCCCAGTAAAATATCCTCACGGACAAAATACCTAGACCTCTCAAATTGATTAACATACATACAAATTCCAAGGCCTACCACTCAGGAAAAATCCTCCTATCTCTCCCTAATTTTATTTACTTTCTATTTTGGAGATGCCACCTAAAAGTTCACATTCACAAAAGGCAAAGAGAGGATCAACAGGGGGAACGGTAAAAAAAAAACCAATTGTAGCAAAACCAAGCCCGGCCCCTAAAGCAGATATAAAGGGATTTTTCATAAAAACCCAAACCCACAAACACAACTTGAAAATTCTATGATGTTGGAACACGACCTGGGGACTCCCTATAGAGGCCTAGAGGCAGTAATTAACATCAGCCCGGAGAGTAGTATACAACATAACACACTACATATGGAAGAAGTCATGGGAGGACAAAACTGGGACCTGCAATCATACATTAAATCAATACCCACAAGAGAGGACATGGACAAATATGTATACAGATTAGAGACTTCCTACAAAACTGAGATACAAACAATAAAAGCGTCGGTAATAGAAACTCAAAACAAAGTGGAAAGTATAAACACAAAAATTGAAGATATGAACCAAAAAATCCTAGCCTTGGAGGAAAGGAATCAAGAATCCGACAGATCCCTAGTTCAAATATTTAATAAAAATGATGAATTGGAAAACAGAACTAGACGCAACAACATTAGGGTCAGAGGATTGCCAGAAGCAATAACACCAGATAAATTGAAGAATACACTACAAGAAATTTTTAACACAATATTAAGAGAGAGAGAGAAAGGGAGAAGGGGAGGGAGGAGGAAGGAAGGGAGGAGGAGAGAAGGAGAAGAGAGAAGAAGGGAATAGAAGGATTTTTTTTTTTTTTTGTGTGTCCATGTTTGAACAAAATTAGATCACAAGAAACACGAATATAATAAAACACCACTATTCAAAGAAAAAAAGAAGGAAAGATTTTAATTTTTTTTTCTCTTTTTTCTCCTTCTCCCTTTCTTTCTCTTTCCCAACCGTGTCCCCCCGTGTCCCCCCCTAGCCCCACAGAAAGACCACTAATTTCTGTGCAACCGTCCTCCTTTTCTTTTTTAAAGGAGGGAAGGGAAGAAGGGAAAAGGAGAAAGGAAGAGGAAAGGAAATAAAATATATCAGGAAAGGAACTAAATAAAAATTTATATATGTAAATTAACGACTGGGGAGGGCATCGTTCTGCTGGGAAAAGCTGCCATAAACCCCAATTAGGGACCTTACAAGTAAGGGTAGACTTAATTTAGTCATAGATAGTAGAGCATAAATGAATGTGGTAAGAATGGTATAAATGTAAATTTAGGAAGTAGCAATAATCCTTCAGCATAATTTAAAAACTTTTTTTTTTTTTTTCTCTCTTTTTGTGTTTTTTAGTCCCCCCTCTCTCTGTCTTTCTTCGGAATTCTTATTATGATAAAGATATGTTCATATAATGTCAGAGGATTAAATGTACCCTCTAAAAGATCCCAGATCTTATACTCTCTTCATAAACAAAATGTTGGTATTATTATGTTCCAGGAAACACATTTTCGTTCAGATCACATACCCAATATACAAACTAGCTATTATCCAACATGGTATCATGATTCTTTTGCATATTCAAAATCAAGGGGAGTCTCCATTGCAAGCCATAAATCAATACCACATCAAGTCCTAGAAATCTATAAGAACAAAGATGGAAGAGGACTTTTACTGAAGGTTTCTATTTATGATAAAAAATATACCCCTATTAATATATATCTTCCTAATCAGGATCAGATAGAATTTGGGACACAACTAATATCAGAGTTGATGGAAAAGGCAGAAGGGGTCACAGTAATTGGTGGTGATTTCAATTTTGTTTTCGATCGGGAAATAGACACAACAGCCCCCCCAATTAAAGAAAAGAAAAACATAAGGAAAAAATTTAAAGAAATAATGAACAGATATCGTTTAATAGATATCTGGAGAATAAATCACCCCCTGGAAAGGGATTACACGTTTCTTTCAAAAGTACATGGAACCTACCATCGACTTGATTATTTCCTGATAAACCAAATGGGAATGGCCGAGATCTCTTTCTCCGAAATAGGAAGCGCAATATGGTCAGATCATGCACCTATTTATATAACATTAACGATAGATAAAGTAAGGAAAATTAGAGGGTCTTGGAGACTTAATGATAATTTATTATTTGATGAAATATGTGCAAAAGAAATTAGGCTAGCAATAACCAATTTCCTGGCGGATCATATAGAAGACACTACATCCATCCCTAATCAATGGGAAACTTTAAAATGCATTTTACGGGGCCTGTTTATAAAACATGGGGCGAGACTTAAAAAAATAAAGGGAAACCGAATAACACAACTATCAAATGATATAAAAAAAATAGAAAAGCAACATAAATTAAACCCTATACACGAAATATTAAGGGAACTAAATATAAAGAGAACGGAACTTAGGATACTATTAGATGAACAAACCCTACAAATTAGAGATACAATACGATCCTTACATTACCATCAAGGAAATAAGCCTGGTGAACTATTGGCAAATACACTATGACAACGTACAAACCCCATTCCAATTATGAAAATAAAAACTGATTCAGGTACATATACCTACGACCCAAAAAGTATTGTGGAAACTTTTCGGAATTTCTATGCCAGGTTATATAACATTCCTAATGAAATGGCAGAAAGAGATCCTGAAATTTTTCGACATAAAGTACAGGAATATATAAAGGAGACGTCAATACAGACTTTAACAGACATAGATAAAGAACTACTTGAAGAGGAATTCTCAGAACAGGAAATTAAAGAAGTAATAGACTCACTGGTTGTAGGGAAAAGTCCAGGACCGGACGGTTTTACCCCCCGGTTCTATAAACAGTTTAAAGAACTATTAATTCCAATTATGAGACATTTGTTTAACAAAGTATCAATTGATCAACCCTTCGTCACACAAGGAATGCACGCATTTATTTCCCTGATAACCAAACCTGAAAAGGACCACACTATCTGTGGAAATTACCACCCTATTTCTTTAACAAATGTGGACCTCAGAATATACTCTAAGGTCATAGCAAATAGAATTACACCCATACTTCCCAGTTATATCCACTTAGACCAAACAGGGTTTGTAAAAGGTAGGGAGGCTAGAGATAATACCCTAAAGACAGGAACACTTATAGAATATGCTCAGAGACACACCATCCCATCCTGTCTTTTGGCTGTAGACGCTGAAAAAGCGTTTGACAGGGTGGGATGGTGTTTCCTCGAAGAGACATTAAAACAATGGGGCGTAGGACCAGGTTTACTAGAAAAAATTATGGTATTGTATCATAGACCTGTTGCTAGAATAAGAACGGCTGGAGAAATATCCGAGCCCATAGCTATAACTAATGGAACCAGACAAGGATGTCCCTTGTCTCCCTTGCTGTATGTGCTGGTCATGGAACATCTAGCGATAGCTATTCGAAACAATCAAAATATAACAGGATTGAAAATACAACAGCAAGAATTTAAGATATCTATTTATGCGGATGACCTATTAGTTTATATAACCAATCCTATAATAACACTTCCTAACTTAATACAAGAGTTTGAGAGGTTCTCAGGGGTAAGCTATTTCAAAGTAGATTACAGCAAATCAGAAATGATGGATATATCTCTTCCCCCAGATAAAGTGGAACTAATTAAGAGTAGTTTTCCCTTTAAATGGCAATCAACAGCAATCAAATGCCTTGGAATATATATTCCTAAGGAATTGGATAAATTATGTGAACTTAACTACCTTCCAATTACAGCTAAAATAATAAAAACATTACAACAATACACAAAGGGGATGCATTCATGGATAGGAAGAATAAACATAGTGAAAATGGATATATTACCTAAAATACTATATTTATTCCAGGCCATCCCACTCTTTCCTGTAAAGAATATTTTAAATCAATTATGGAAGGCGATTGGAAGTTTTGTTTGGGCAGGAAAAACTGCCAGAGTAAATAGGTCATTACTAACCCGTACAAAAGAAGAAGGAGGATTGGCACTCCCAGATATTATGATATACTTAAAAGCGGCCCTAATAACAAGAATAGTGGATTGGTTTCAAAATAAGGATACTAAACAATGGGTAAGATTAGAGGAAGAGATCACGGCCACTAGATTGAAATCACTACCATGGGTTAAAAAAGAAGAACGCCCTCCGGATAGCGAAATGCCATTCTTTGTGGCTATGACAATGAAGGTATGGGATGGGCTGGTAAGACAGGGTCAGGATTTCTCATATATAGGCCCAATGACCCCAATATTTGAAAACCCGGGATTTCCACCAGCATTGAAATCAGGAACCTTTCTGAAGTGGAATAAAAAAAAAGATACTAGACTATGGGAGATAACGGAGCAAAATAGGTTAATACCCCTATAAGCCATTGGCATAGAATATAAAAATAATTGGATACGATATTGGCAACTATACAAATATATTTCCTGTATAGCGAAAGAAGGAGTACTTAATAGACCCCTGACAGACTTGGAGACAATCTTGATAGAGAAACAAAAACCAACTCACAACTTGTCCAACATATATAAATATTTATTGAAAATTAATAATAAGCAAGAGATAATATATTTAAAAAAAATGGGAAGATGAATTAGGAATAAATATCCCTAAAAAAAAATGGAGGGAAGCATTTAAAATAATACATAAATTATCAAAATCTAGCAAACATCAGGAAAGGAATTATAAACTTCTAGTTAGATGGTATAGATGCCCAACAGACATGAATAAAATAAACTCAGAGAATAAAGATACATGTTGGAGATGTCAAAAAGAAATCGGAACAATGTCACATATTTGGTATCAGTGCCCCGGAGTTTATGGCTTGTGGGAGCAAATATACAAAATATATGCAGTAATGACAGGAATAGAAATCCAACCCGATATTTTGAGGTCGATACTATCAATGAATATGGGATCGGTAAAAAAGGTCAGGAAAGGTATGTTGATATATTTTCTTACCGCTGCACGCACTATAATAGCTAGAAAATGGAGAAATAGTATAAGGATATCAGGATATTAAGGAATGAGAGATGGAAATGAACGAAATGTGTGCACTGGAAAGAAGAATGGAAACTGAAAATGAGTTTAAAAAAGAAACTAGGACCGCATGGCAGACCTGGATCGAATTCAATGCTCTACAACCCAGATGGAGAGAACAGTTGAAATAAACAAAATGGGTGAGGATAAGGAGAAGAGAGAGAGGGGAATGCATTCCCCCCTTTCCCCCCCCTTTTTTTTTTTGGTATGTTAGATGAATGAATGGAATGAGTGGGTAGGAGAGAATGAAATAAGAAGCTTAAGTAAATTTAAGATTATTTGAGCATTTATATATGTCTACAATGAAATAGAATAACAAAACATCCTAGGATATAAAGTAAATGTAACCATCATGACGGTTGGAATTTTGTGTGTTATGTGTAAAGTAAATTGTTGTAATAGAAAATTTTGATAAATAAAGATATTTAAAAAAAAAAAGGAAACTAATGCAGCCACCCCACCTAATGATTAGTAAGCTGCAATATATTATATTTTTAATTTAGGGTTTAAAGGAGTTGTAATCTTAATGCATTCATTCTTCTGTGTGTAGCAGCCCCCCCAGCATCCCCCTAATTACCTACCTTAGCCCCTTCTCTCTCCGGCGATGTCCACGATCTCCTCAGCCATCCAGGACACTCCTCCTGATTGGGTGACACAGAGCAGCGGCGCCATTGGGTCCCGCGGCTGTCAAAGTCAGTCAGCCAATCATGGGAGAGAGAGGACGGGCCAGGTCGTGGCTCCGTGTCTGAATGGATACACGGAGCTCTGACTTGGCTTGGGTGCCCCCTGTAGCAAGCTAGGGCTAGGAGCAGCAAAGAGGGACCCGAGAAGAGGAGGATAGGGGCTGCTCTGTGCAAAACCAACTGCACAGAGGGGGTAAGTATAACATGTTTGTTATTTTTTTTGTTTTATTTTTTTAAAACGACCCTTTACAATCACTTTAATATCCATGTATGTCAGTAATGTTTTAGGATAATGATTTAAGGTGGGTGGCAATTAAAAAAGCAGTGTAACAAAAGTAAATAGCAATAAACCTTCATATAACTAGTAAGAGACAGTACAGTGTAGGCGTGCATTGTATGCAAGAGTAGCAATGCAGTTATATATCAAATAATAATAGATTGTTTCAAATTATCTCCATTTCTAAGTATAACATGTACATTATTGTTCTCATATCCCAAGCCTGCTATTATGTTGACAGAGATACCATGGTTTATATTCATAGAAAGGAAGAAAATGTCTTTATATTCACAGGATCAAACCTATGGCTTGATCCTATGGATATGAAGCATTGCTAAAAGCGTAGGGAATTGTTTGGGCACTTTGTGGTGTGGTAGGAATTAAAGGCTGCTTCAATTTAGTAGGTAGGGGTATAATTTAGTACCCCTACCTATTCACCGAAAAAGTGTAAAAGTGAATAAAGACTTTAGATATTAATGTCAACATAACATTACTTATCTTAACCACTTATCTTAGCCCCGGACCATTTGGCTGCCCAAAGACCAGAGCGTTTTTTGCAATTCGGCGCTGCATCGCTTTACCTAACAATTGCACGATCATGCGACGTGGCTCCCCAACAAAATTTACGTCCTTTTTTTCCCCACAAATAGAGCTTTCTTCTGGTGGTATTTGATCACCTCTGCGTTTTTTTTTTTTTTTTTGCGCTATAAACAAAAAAAAAAGAGCGACATTTTTGAAAAAAAAAACAATATTTTTTAACTTTTTGCTATAATAAGTATCCCCAAAAAACATATAAAACATTTTTTTTCCTCAGTTTTATCTGATACGTATTCTTCTACATATTTTTGGTAAAAAAAATCGCAATATGCGTTTATTGATATGTTTGTGCAAAAGTTATAGCGTCTACAAAATAGGGGATAGTTTTATGGCATTTTTATTAATAATTTTATTTTTTATTAGTAATGGCGGTGATCTGCGATTATTATCGTGACTGCGACATTATGGCAGACACATCGGACACTTTTGGCGCTATTTTGGGACAATTCACATTTATACAGCAATCAGTGCCATTAAAAATGCACTGATTACTGTGTAAATGTGACTGGCAGTGAAGGGGTTAACCACTAAGGGGTGATGCAGGGGTTAAGTGTGTCATAGGGAGTGATTCTAAATGTGGGGAGGATGGGCTGTGTGTGACACGACACTGATCACCGCTCCCGATTACAAGGAGCGGTGATCAGTGTCAGTGTCACTAGGCAGAATGGGAAAATGCTTGTATACATCAGCATTTCCCCGTTCTTCCTCTCCGTGAGACGATCGCGGGTACTCACGGAGCTCGCGGCAGGGTTGCGTGTGCGCGCCCACGCGGCGGCAAGCAGTGAAGAAGCATTATTTGTTATAAAGATAGTCAGTATATACCAATAGATAACTTTACCTTGTTAATCTATACACATTTATGAAGCTTTGTTATATGTTATAAGTTTTTGACTCTCTATTATATAAGAATTCTTATGATGCTATTAATTTGTAACTTGTAAAACACAATAAAATATTTAACAAAAAAAAAAAAAAGTGAATAAAGACAGTACAAGAGTTTTTGACAATTCCTTTATTAAAAATAAAAAATAAAAATGTCCCCCTGATGTAGATCCATAATCAATCATGATGCTCGCCTCACCACCGGACCCGGAAAAAAGAAGAAAAAAGTTTCGCTCGTGGCGAACACTCCTGTGGTCTGCCTGCTCAACCGTGTGACATTTCTTAAATAGCTAAAGGGTGGGGCCACCCAGCAACGTCAACTGGTGTTCCCCCGGGACGTTGGCGACCCAGCATGTACCGGTCAATGATGTCACAGGGCCCCCCCCATAGCTGTGTAAGAAATGTCACACGGCAGGGAAGGCAGACTGCGGGAAGGTTCGTGGAGAGCGGAGCTTTTTTTTTTTTTCGGGTCCAGAGGTGAGATGATGGATCTACATCGGGGGATATTTATTTTATTTTTTTTAATAAAGGAATTGTCAAAAACTCTTGTACTGTCTTTTTTCACTTTTACACTTTTGTGGTGAATGGGTAGGGGTAGAATGTACCCCATACTCATTCACATGGGGGGGCCGGGATCTGCGGGCCCACTTGTTAAAGGGGTCTTCCAGATAAGCCCTCCGCCCGCAGACCCCCACAACCACAGCCCAGGGTTGTGGGGAAGAAGCCATTGTCCCCATCAACATGGGGACAAGGTGCCTTGGATGACATAGCCCCCCTGCTCAAAGCACCCCCCCCATGTTGCGAGCATGTGGCAAAGTATAGCTTGGGGGGTGCGCTTGCTCGTCTCCTCTCTTCCCTAACCTCCCAAGCTCCCAAAGGGCCTGGTATGGTTTTGGGGGGGGACTCCACGCCGTTTTTTGCACAAAATAAACCCCGCTGACAGCTGATGACTCATCGTTTGTTGAGGACACAGCGGCCAGCTTCCTGGGCCGCTCCTTAGCAACCAGCTATAACCAGCTGTATACAGTGTTTTTAAAGTGGGGGAAAAAAACACAAAACGCATTAAAAAACACATAAAAAATGCAAGATTTGCATTTCTGGTGCGACTTCATTGAAGTCTATTACACACAAAATGCAATCTGCTGTGTGAAAAAGTCCCTGACCCTCTCCAACAATGCACCAGCTGAAAAATGCATAGATGTGAACGTGTACCATAGGAAACCATGCTAAATGGACTGTAGTGCGTTTCTGAAAAATTGAAAATGCACAAAAAAATGCATAGGTGTAAACGTAGGGTTATAGGAAAGCAAGGAACACCAGGGATTTCACATAAACATAGTTACATAGTAGGTGAGGTTGAAAAAAGACCATCAAGTCCAACCTATGTGTGTGATTATATGTGATTATATGTTACATTGTATATCCCTGTATGCTGCGGTCATTTAGGTGCTTATCTAATAGTTTTTTTGAAACTATCGACGCTCCACCCCATTAATTTGTTCAGATCTTCTTGCAAGGTTTACACATCCTGCAGAGAAGTTATTACCCTGCTTAGCTTAGTGTCAGCTGCAAATACAGAGAATGAGCTGTTTACCCCATCCGCCAGGTCGTTTATGAACAAATTAAACAGGATTGGTCCCAGCACAGAACCCTGGGGGACCCCACTACCCACCCCTCACCATTCCGAGTACTCCCCATTTATCACCACCCTCTGAACTGGACCTTGTAGCCAGTTTTCAATCCATGTACTCACCCTATGGTCCATGCCAACGGACCTTACTTTGTACAGTAAACATTTATGAGGAACTGTGTCAAATGCTTTTGCAGAATCCAGATACACCACGTCTACGAGCCTTCCTTTATCTAGATGGCAGCTTTCCTCTTCATAGAAGGTTAATAGATTGATTTGCCAAGAACAATTCTTCATGAATCCATGCTGATTACTGCTATTGATAACGTTCATTACTAAAATCTTGTATATGGCCCCTTATCATCCCCTCTTAAGCCCCATACACACGGTCGGATTTTCCGATGGATTCTGTCCTATCGGACAATGTTGTCGGAAATTCCGACCGTGTGTAGGCACCATCGGACATTTTCCATCGGATTGTCCGACGGACAAAGTTGTATCTCCTGCTCTAAAAATTTTCCGACAACAAAGTCCGATCACACCAATTCCGATCGTGTGTGCAGGGCCGGACTGGCCTACCGGGATACCGGGCTATTTCCCGGTAGGCTGCCTGCCCTGGGGCCGCTTTGCGGCTGCGGTGCTCCCCTAAATCCCCTTTCTTCTGCTCCTGTGATCCCGGAGCTGGCCGAGTCTGTGTTCTGCGGCCCGCACCGCGCTGTAACACGGTCCCGCCCCCTAGACTGGCTCATGTGATAGTAGAGAATCAGTGTTCCACCTATCACACGAGCCGGTCTATGGGGGCGGGACCGTGTTACAGCGCGGTGCGCGGCCGCAGAACACAGACCCGGCCAGCTCCGAGATCACAGGAGGAGAGATGGCTGTGAGTACAGCCAAATATGTGTGCCTGGATAGGGGATCGGCAGGGGGGCGGCATAAAGAGCAAATGAGCTTTCTATATTCCTCCATGCAGCCGCTGAATGCTTGGAGGAGGGAGAGGAGGAGAATCAAGCATTCAGCGGCTGCATGGAGGAATATAGAAAGCTCATCTCCTCTATATGCAGCCCCACTGCTTCTCCTCCTATCCAACTTCTTTTACTGCCCCCCCTTCTCCTTGTGCTCCCCCCAGTGCTCTCCTCCCCCACCACACTCTCTAGCCCCCCCCCCCCCCCCACACAGTTCTCTCAATCCTTGTTCTTTCTGCCTCCCCTGCTCTCTAGCGCTCCCCATCCCTCTCCAGCCCCCCCCCTCCCCTGCTTCCCACCCACCACAGTGCTCTCCAGCCCCCCCCTCCCCTGCTTCCCACCCACCACAGTGCTCTCCAGCCCCCCCCCCCCCCCTTCCCACCCACCACAGTGCTCTCCAGCCCCCCCCCCTGCTTCCCACCCACCACAGTGCTCTCCAGCCCTCCCCCCCTGCTTCCCACCCACCACAGTGCTCTCCAGCCCCCCCCCCTGCTTCCCACCCACCACAGTGCTCTCCAGCCCCCCCCCCCACCACTGCTTCCCACCCACCACAGTGCTCTCCAGCCCCCCCCCTGCTTCCCACCCACCACAGTGCTCTCCAGCCCCCCCCCCCCCCCTGCTTCCCACCCACCACAGTGCTCTCCAGCCCCCCCCCCCCTGCTTCCCACCCACCACAGTGCTCTCCAGCCCCCCCCCCTGCCCCCCACCCCCCACAGTGCTCTCCAGCCCCCCCCCTGCTTCCCACCCACCACAGTGCTCTCCAGCCCCCCCCCCCTGCTTCCCACCCACCACAGTGCTCTCCAACCCCCCCCCCCCTGCTTCCCACCCCCCACAGTGCTCTCCAGCTCTCCCCATCAGTCTCCAGCTCCCACCCCAGTGCTCTTCACCCCCACAGTGCTCTCCCGCCCCCCGTGCTCCCACCCCAACAGTGCTCTCCAGCCCCCCCCGTGCTCTCCACCCCTGTTCTTTCTGCCCCCGGTGCTCTCCAGCTCTCCCCATGAGTCTCCAGCCCCCACCCCAGTGCTCTCCACCCCCCCACAGTGCTGTTCAGCCCCCCCGTGCTCCCCACCCTTGTTCTTTCTGCCCCCGATGCTCTCCAGCCCCCCCCCCCACAGTGCTGTCCAGCCCCCACGTGCTCCCCACCCCTGTTCTTTCTGCCCCCGGTGCTCTCCAGCTCCCACCCCAGTGCTCCCCCCCCCCACAGTGCTCTCTAGCCCCCCGTGCTCCCCACCCCCCACAGTGCTGTCCAGCCCCCAATGCTTCCCACCCCTGTTCTTTCTGCCCCCGGTGCTCTCCAGCCCCCCCACAGTGCTGTCCAGCCCCCCCGTGCTCCCCACCCCTGTTCTTTCTGCCCCCGGTGCTCTCCAGCTCCCCCCACAGTGCTCTCCACCCCCCCCCCACAGTGCTCTCCAGCCCCCCGGGCTCCCCACCCCCCACAGTGCTGTCCAGCCCCCCCGTGCTTCCCACCCCTGTTCTTTCTGCCCCCGGTGTTCTCCAGCCCCCACCCCAGTGCTCTCCACCCCTGTTCTTTCTGCCCCCGGGGCTCTCCAGGCCCCACCCCAGTGCTCTCCAGCCCCCCACACAGTGCTGTCCAGCCCCCCCGTGCTCCCCACCCCTGTTCTTTCTGCCCCCGGTGCTCTCCAGCTCCCACCCCAGTGCTCCCCACCCCCCCCACAGTGCTCTCCAGCCCCCCCCCCCCCCCCCCTCCCCACCCCCCCAGTGCTCTCCAGCCCCCTGTGCTTCCCACCCCTGTTCTTTCTGCCCCCGGTGCTCTCCAGCCCCCACCCCAGTGCTCTCCACCCCCCTCCCCAGTGCTCTCCACCCCTGTTCTTTTTGGCTCCCCCACCAGTGCTCTCTTAAGCTCCCTCCCAGCACTCTCTCTCTCTCTCTCTCTCTCTATCTATCTATCTATCTATCTATATATATAAGCCCTATGTGATTTCATATCTGTCTTATCTATATATAATACACTCTTCAAATGTGCTTTAAAATGTATGGTTTTCCCTTTCATGAACCAGGAAATAATGACGTTATGCTGTTGCGCTGGTATAATAATGCTGTGGGGCTGGTATGAAATTTTTTCCCTGACCTAATGCAAGAGTGGAAATATGGTGATAATCACAGTTCTCTTAATACAGATACAGGCAACCAAAGTTGCATCACTGCTGTTTCCAATTTATCCCAACTTAGGAGGGTCTCACTCTCCAATACTTTGCCCCAAGGGGGAATACTTTTTAGAACGCAGTTCTCTACGTGATATTCTCTCTTCTCCATCTTTCTTCTCAAGGGCCATTTATGCCTTTCACCACCAACCCCTGGGCGGGGCAACCCCTAATAGAAACCTCACATCATTGCAGAAGGGCAAAGCCAGGGTGAACAGTGACATCCAGTGGTGCATCCAGAAACTACAACAGACAACCTCCCTGATGTATTCAATAGGATTCTAACACCCAATAATACCCATGGTTCTTGTCTTATAGATGGAGCTTTTCTGTGATGGATCCTACAAATGACACATTCTTGGATATGTTAATAATCTCTATAATACACTATATTACCAAGAGTATTGGGATGCCTACCTTTACGCGTACATGAACTTTAATGGCATCCCAGTCTTATGCCCCGTACACACGGTCGGATTTTCCGACGGAAAATGTCCTATCGGACCATGTTGTCGGAAATTCCGACCGTGTGTGGGCTCCATCGGACTTTTTCCGTCGGAATTTCCGACGGAAAAAGTTTGAGATCCTGCTCTTAAATTTTCCGACAACAAAGTCCTATCGGACATTTTCCGATCGTGTGTAGCGAATTCCAACGGACAAAGTGCCACGCATGCTCAGATCACATTACAAGACCAAAGCTATTGGCTACTAGCCTCTACGTAGTCCCGTCGTATGCAACGAACGTCACCACGTTCAGGATGATCGGATTTTCCGACAACTTTGTCCGACCGTGTGTATGCAACACCAGTGTCGGACAAAATCCGTCGGAAAAAATCTGACGGATTTTGTGGTCGGAATTTCCGACCGTGTGTACGGGGCATTAGTCTGTAGGGTTCAATATTGAGTTGGCCCACCCTTTGCAGCTATAACAGCTTCTTCTGGGAAGGCTGTCCACAAGGTTTAGGAGCGTGTCTATGGGAATGTTTGACCATTCTTTCAGAAGCGCATTGTGAGGTCAGCCACACCATATTCCCACTCCACCAAATGATTTGGATCAGTGCACAAAGCAGAGTCCTGACCTCAACTGGATAGAACACACTTTAGGATAAATTAGAGTGGAGACTGCGAGCCAGGCCTTCTCATCCACATCAGTGCCTGACCTCACAAATGCGCTTCTGGAAGAATGGTCAAACATTCCCATAGACACTCTCCTAAACCTTGTGGACAGCCTTCCCAGAAGAGGTGAAGCTGTTATAGCTGCTAAGGGTGGGCCAACTCAAAATTGAACCCTACGGACTAAGACTGGGATGGCATTAAAGTTCATGTGCATGTAAAGGCAGGCGTCCCAATACTTTTGGTAATATACAGTAGTGTATGTCCATATGGGACACTGAGTGCAATCTAGACAAGTAAAATTGCAGACCTCTTAATTATAAATACTGCTGCTGCCCTAAGGTGTCAAGGACTATAATTGGGCCTAGAGGAATTGATGCAACTCCACATGCACCACAAATGAAAGAAGTGTCTTGTATCCCTAAAGAGATTTTACTGGAATAGTAAAAATATTGATGGACCATAACATCATTTATTTTGTGAAGAGATATAGTTCTTAGTACCAACAATCAATAGATGCCCTGTGTGACTCTTCCCATTCCAGGCCTATATGGGTACTCAGGAATAATATAACTATTGCCTCTTAATTAGACATAAGCCTTACTCTGACATGTTTCTTAAATACATCTAATTCCCTTATGTTCCTTCTCAAACTAGAAGTACAGAGCAGCCGGCACTCTGTCAAAATATATCTGCACACGGGGGAGAGGAATAAAACAAAACAGTCTGCAGCAGAAGAGATGTAAATCATGTACAATTCCTTAAATCATAGTTTACAGCCTCAGGTGCAATGAGATGTGTGTTACATCAGACCTTCGTATAGGCAGAAATCGAAAGTTTGTCTGAAGTCAGCTGAAGCTGAAGTAGTATAAGGACAGCACGCTGGCTGCATTGTTAGTATTGTGGCCTTGCGCCATTACAGTCCACTATCTGCATTAAGGACCCCGGTGCTGTGGGGTCATGGGTAAAGTTGGGCTGAATACCCCCGGTTCGGTTCGCACCAGAACTCCCGAACATGGAAAAAGTTTGGACCACAAACCCTATTAAAGTCTATGGGACCCAAACATGAAAAATCAAAAGTCCCCATTTTGAAGGCTTAAATGCAAGTTGTTGGTCGTGAAAAGGGGATCAGGGCCCAGGTACTGCCCTGGGGGACATGTAATAATGCAACAAATATTTTTACAGGAGCAGTGATTTTAATGATACTTAAATTCAAACAATAAAAATGAAAACTGGGGGCCCCCTTAGTCTGCCTGTTAAGTGGTGCATCTGTACCATGTATAGAACCTGCTGCAGCAAAACTGACATTTATAAATAAAATAAAAAAGACATTTAAATTGCGGGCATTTTCTTGCAATAGAAAAATGTTAAAAAAACAGCATGGGGGTCCCCCCCAATCCATACCTCCCCAAGGCACCTTGTCCCCATGTTGATGGGGACAAGGTCCTCTTCCCAACAACCCTGGGCTTTGTTGCGGGGGTCTGCGGACAGGGGGATTATCGAACATGGTAGCACCTTTCTCGCCCCCCCCCCCCCCAATGTGAATGAGTATGTACACTACACATTCACCAAAACAGTGTCAAAAATAAATAAAAACACACACACAGCTTTTGACAATTCCTTTATTTAAATCCATAGTCAATTATGATGCCCACTGCATCCGCTGGACCCAAAAAAGGGCAACAAAAGCTCCTCCCACGACAAAGGCTAACCGCCAACTGTAGGCTCTTCTGTTTGACAGTTCTTATATAGGTAAGGGCCTGGGGCCACCTGGCAATGCTCCACCCCATGTGACATCACTGACCGGTGTACCGTCCCAAAGCAACCCCCCTACGTTAAGGGCATGTGGCCTGGTATGATTCGGGGGCGCTGGCTCGCCTCCCCCATTTTCCTGGCCTGCCAGGATGCATGCTCGGATAAGGGTCTGGTATGGATTTTGGGGCGGAACCCACGCCATTTTATTTTTTTTTTTAATTAGGCGGACCTAAGGGCCTGGTATGGATTTCGGGTGGGACATCAGAATCTCCGACGGAAAAAATTTGAGATCCTGCTCTCAAATTTTACGACAACAAAATCTGATCTGACTTTTTCCGATCGTGTGTAGAGAATTTTGACGGACAAAGTGCCACGCATGCTCAGATCAAATTAGGAAACCAAACCTATTGGCTACTAGCCTCTACGTAGTTCCGTCGTACGCAACGAACGTCACCACGTTCAGAATGATCAGATTTTCCGACAACTTTGTCCGACCGTGTGTATGCAACACCAGTGTCGGACAAAATCCGTCGGAAAAAAGACGACGGATTTTGTGGTCGGAATTTCTGACCATGTGTGCCATTAAAGTTCATGTGCGTGTAAAGGTAGGTGACCCAATACTTTTGGCAATATAGTGTAACTCTGTTTGTTGGACTTGTAGAGGAGAGTGAGTATTGCAGCCTAAACTCATTTTGTATTTTATTTTGTTTGCCAAAGTTGGAGTTGGGCTTTAATCCAGGCCAGGACCTCTCTAAACAGTAAGGCAAGCTTAGCTATCCAAAAACAGCTGAACTGCAACAACTTCCATATTTCTTAACCGACAGCTTCTCTCTAAACGTTTCTACACCAGAGCAGCAGATGCGGTCATCATCATTCATAATAGACGCTGCAGCAAACAAGGATAAGACAAGATCGAGCTGTGGAACTCCGGAACATGTTCCTGAATACATTACATGCTAGAGTCTCACCTGAGGCTACAAACATGGAAACGCCATCCGCCACTCTTATAATGAGGAGAAATAACTCTTCATTTTGCCATCTGGAAATTTTAATTTGGGACATTTTAATATTCATTTCAATTAAATGCAATTTTTTCCTCAACACTTGTGAATGAATTCTTCTGATATTGTAGGAGATACTTTATCAGGAGTAAGAAATGTCAGGGACATGGTTTCTTTGTACTGCTATTTAAATGTAACCTAGGATATAAAACCATTGGTCTGTTCATTCGTTGTGCTAATTTTCCAATACTGCTCATCACTTGCATAAGAAACAATGAACGCCGCTCATTTTTCTCAGGAAGGTAAGAAATGAAACGTCCAATTAGTGAAGCTTAAAAGACGCCACATTGATAGGAGTCAGAGTTTTTCGTAGGATAGAGCACAGCTGTAATATGGGAAAAAAAAAACTGCTCCAATTGTAGAGTCTTTTCAACGTTCCTTTTTAGTTGGTTGTGGTTGTAAAGGTTCGTTTAAAGAAAAGGAAAAAAAAACAAACATGTCATACTTACCTCCGCTGTGCAGTTGGTTTTGCACAGAGTGGCCCCGATCCTCCTCTTCTGGGGTACCTCTGCGGCGCTTCCTCTTCTCAAGTGCCCCGTCGGAGAAGCGCTCTCCTTCGTGGACACCCATTCGGGCGTGCTCCCTGCTATGTCCGTAGACACAGACAGCAGGACTCGGCTCGGCCCCCCGGCGCTCGCGTCTTTGGAATTGATTGACAGTAGTGGGAGCCAATGGCTGCGCTGCTATCAATCTATCCATTCAGGACACAAGACACCGGCTGGGGCTGGTGTGCTCGTTTCCGTCGTGGGAATTACGGGGCTCAAGTAATTTATAAGGGGAGGTCGATGGGCAGTGTCCACCGTGTAGGCTGGGGCCCCTCCCCGCACATGTGCAAGCATGCAAGCGTGACGTTAGTGTGCTTGGGGGGCGTACATAAGGCGACTCCCCGTGCACAGTTCCTTTCTCTGAACACATGTAGACACTGCACACTATTGAAACACTTTGCTTTCATGAACTCACCTAAGGTGAATCATTACGCAATCTCATTATATTGTTTCTTAGTATGTCATATTTCTGCCTTATTTCTCTCATTAACTGTTTGGTTATTAGTACCTGTGGTACTTGTTCTATTACACTTCTCTATCACTTGCACCCTTCACAATTTAGTAGGTGGTTTGCATTACCACCTTATTCGCACACAACAATTTTTCGACCCCCCCCCCCCTATCTGGGTCCTTATTTTAATATCACTTTCACCATTTAATGGCTAATTCACTCATTCATTACAGGTTTTAGCAGAAATTATTATTTCCTTTCACCATTCTGGACATGCTATGGAGACTGGCAGTCTGTGCTTGGGGGTGCTGTGTGTACGCCCCCTTGGCTACGGGGTTATATAACCACCTCAGAACCCGGGACGGACCACCTTTCTGGCCCTGGTCCTACATACACCACACACCGTCGCTACCTGTGGCATGTAAGTACTCAGGGTTGACGATAACATCTTGTCCTGTTGTACTAATCTCAATATTAGGTTTAATCATTACTTTATAAAAATTTTTATAGATATCCTATAGCATCCGCCCCTGAAGAAGTGTTTTTTACACAGAAACGCGTCGGTCTATTAGGATGTAGCTAGGTGCCTCATTAGGATTTATATCTAGATATACAATTCATCATTTTAAACCCATTGAACCCTAAACTATGCTGCCAAATTGATACATGAATCATCATATCTATGTGCCGATTATGTATATATTTATGAATATGATGTTATTATTAGAGTTGAGCGGATACCTGGATGTTCGGGTTCGGCAGGTTCGGCCGAACTTCAGAAAAAAGTTCGGGTTCGGGACCGAACTTGACCCCGAACACCGAACCCTATTGAAGTCAATGGGGACCCGAACGGCTATAATAAAATGTCGGCTCCCGTCCCCCTTAATACAGAGAACAGTCATTGAAGTCATTTATTTTTAAAAAGTTAGTCATGGGACTAACGCGCGGAATTGCGCGGAATTATTGAATTTGGGGGGACCCCTACGCTTTTTTTTTTGTTTTTTTTTATTTTTTATCAATGACTTTTTTTTTATGAATGACTTTCAATGAATGACTGTTCTCTGTATTACGGGAGCCGACAATACACATTAGCCGCGAGTGATTTTAAATAGCTTTCTTTTCTGCAAAAAATGACACTTTTTGCAGAGACAGTTCTAAGCACGGGAAACATGCGCCCCTTTACATGCATACTATAGACACCCCCCAGGTACGAAATTTAAAGGAATATTACACTTTTATTGTTTCAATTTAATCATTATTAAAATCACTGCTCCTGAAAAAACGGCCGTTTTTAAAAGTTTTTTTTGCATTGATACATGTCCCCTGGGGCAGGACCCAGGTCCCCAAACACTTTTTATGACTAACTTATTAAAAATAAATGACTTCAATGACTGTTCTCTGTATTAAAAGCACTCGCGGCTATATGAATATCAATTCATATAGCCGCGAGTGCTTTTAAAAGACATTTTTAAAAGCAACATTAAATCCCCGAACACCGGACCCGAACCCGAACATACAGTCAATTGTTCGGGTTCGGGTCCGGGACCCGAACACCCTAAAGTCCGGTACGGACCCGAACTTTACAGTTCGGGTTCACTCAACCCTAGTTATTATCAATATGCATAAGTACAAATATGATATTATTTAACTATTGACTTTTCCACATGAGTTATATTATTGCTATGCATTTACAATTTTACTTGATTATTAAAACTTGATCTCACATATTTACCTACACGAGTCAACTACCTAATTAAAAGTCCCAAATTCCCTTTCTTTTGTCTATCTGAACCCCGGGATGGAGGCACAAATTATGTGCTTCATTTAAAATCCCAAACTCCTCTCATTTATTGTACAAAACTGGACTTTTTACAATTTTCTTTTGGTAAAAGTGCGCCGATAGCGCCCAAAAAGCCCAAACAGAGGGAGAAAAGCCTAAAAAATAAAACTATTGCAGCCATCACATCTAATGATTGGTAAGCTGCAATATATTAAATTTTACGGTTTTGGGTTTAATACCGCTTTAAAAGTTGTGAAAACTGGGAAATATAAGTAGTTACAACTGCTTGGATGTTTTCAATTTTCCTTTCTGGCTTGAGGAAGGCTGTGTACGTGCATTTCCTAGCATAGTCCATTGAGCAACTCGGTCTGCTAGTACTGAAGTTATACTCATACTATGCAGGAATTGCTTTATTGCACATGTTTACACAGAGTTCCATGTTACTTAATATTGTAATAACAGCATTTAGATACTCTGGATGTTTATAGAGCTGTATTGGGTCATGAACTCCGCAATATGTACTGTAGATCCAATTCCAGTAACATCTTCCTGTGTTGCATGAGTATGCCTGAATGTGCCAATAGCAAAATAAATGCAATGCTGATCATAACTGGATGAATGAAAGGACCAGGTACAACGTACACAGCGCTCAGCAAAACCTAGTAACTCAGTGTCTAATTTCTTGCAGAACTCTGCAAATCAAAGCTGTGTGAAACAAAGGGGTCTATTAAAAAAAAAATGTGTTGTGCGAATGCGTAAGCATTCCCACAGTTGTCATGAATAATCAACGTAATGTGTCTAACATGCTTACTTCCTATGATCATCAGCTCCATCTAGTGGCTATAAGGTGGTATTTTCCTATAAAACCTCAGACAGGAAAATACTGCATTATGGTCACAAGACGAAGCTGACAATCATAGGAAATATACATATTAGATACAATACAGTGATTTACTCATATAGTACAGTGCTATAATCATATTAAAACCATTTCAGGAGCACGATGGACACCTGCGGCCTGTTGCTTATGTGAGCCGAAGTCTTGCACCTGCTGAGAAAAACTACCTTACTCACAAGTTGGAATTCTTGGCTCTGAAGTGGGCAGTGGTGGACAAGTTGAAAGACTACATGTATGGTGCAGACTTCGTGGTCAAAACTAACAACAACCCACTCACGTATATATACTCACCACAAGAGGTCTGACTAAATACAATCTCTTAGCAGCAGGGACCTGATCTACCTGTCAGCTAGCTGTGATTGACAGGTAGATCAAAGCGGAAGCTGTCATGGTGTACCCTACTGGCAATGCCTGAATGGTCAGGTGTGCGGCACTTACTATTGCGAGCTGTGTCAGCAGCTGCTGGTGTAGCACCTGCCACACAGCTCGCATACTTCAAAGTCTTGCAGGACACGGCTGCTAATGGGAACTGAGTTCCTGTTGTGGAAAAAGTACAGGAACTCCGTTCCCATGCGTTCCCGCAGGACTTGAGCCCTGACTGTAAGTATATAAAAAAACATTAATCTATATACCCATAACATGGGTGCTGAGAGGGAGGAGAGAAGGTTTGCCAACTTCTCAGCTCCTGGGCCGTGAACACTGTTAAAAAGTAAACAACAAAAATAGATTAAAGCGTTTATGCACTCTGTAAAAAATTTTTTTTTTTTGGGGACGGAATATAAAGGATGCTTACCTTTATTGGGGGACTCACCTGTTCCATCTTCCATCTCGATCGCCGCCGGTTTTCGTCCGATGAAGTTTCTCGTCTTCTTCTTTTGTGCTGGGGGCCATCTTGCCTGTGGGCATGTGAAACACCCACAGGAACTTTAGATGGCCCAGCATGCACCGCCGTTACTCGCGCGTGCGCAGTAACGGCACATCTGCCGACATCTCACGAGATTTCGGCAGATGTGGCCGAAATCTCGGGAGATTTCGGAAGATGTGGCCGAAATCTCGGGAGATTTCGGAAGATGCTCGCACTGACTCCTGGGATCAATGACACCAGATCCCAGGAGACAGTGCGGCGTGACGACGATCGACGCAGAGACCCCGCCCGCCGCCGCAGAGAGAGAAGACCGGAAGTCTTCAATTACAAGGTAAGTAAAAAAAAAAAAAACATTTAATTTAGTACTCTTTGCCTGATTTGGAAGGCAAAGAGATTTACTAAATGAAATGGGTGCAGAACCCTTTTAAACAGGTACGGTGAACAGAGTTCTGCAGCGTTAAACGTCCTGGGTTGAAGAGTACTAGTGTCTTCTGCTAGCAAACGTTCCACATCAACAACTGTCTGTCTGTGGAAGTGTGACTTTGTAGACTCTTGTGAATACAAATAATATGTGTATGTGACCAATGTGAACAGCCTGCTAGCACTATACAAGTATACACTGTATATACACAATACACAATATATACATATATACCGTATATTGCATATATTAATGCAAGTTTGTAGTTGTGTTATCTATTTTTACAGGCTCACAGGAAGATGTATAAATCTTCATAAAACACAGAGACGACCGCAAAAAAGTTCACAGCCAAAGCGAATATGAACAAAGAAAGGTCACAAAGATATAATACTAATGTCAAAAAAGGCAATATTAAGTGTCCTTCCCTGTACATTTCCTATATGATGGCATTAATTATGGGCCTGAACATTAAACTGTGACTTCACAAAGGCAGGGAACACAATATAACCAAATCAATACATGTCAAAAAAGGCATGGCGGTCATTTATCAAAGGGCCGGTGTTTATATCACTTGAGCCGGGTATCTGGAGTTGAGGATAATGAAGTATTTGAAACTATTTTTAGGCCAGCTTATATTTTCTTCAGCTCTAACAAAAAATATATATATATATTGTATGAGAATGTGTCTCTCCGGAGCAGAGTTCAAAAACTTGGAACTGTGGATTTATTTTATCTTTCACTTTAGAGCAAAAGAATATGAAATATTAAAAAAACGACATGGACTAGAGCTCAACTTTAAAATGTTCTCTAGCTTCAAGGGCTTTTGGTTTTACCTGCAGATTTATCCAATCCTCACCAGAAGTTATTGAGAACAAAAAAAAATAAATCACACCACGTGCATTGCCTAATGCAGGCCCAATGCAAAAGCAAGTCAAAATCCAATGTTGGCAATAGGTTCAGTTCACAGCGACATATTGCGCTTGTAAGAGGGGACTTGCGATTGGCTAGTAATGGCTCCAAGAGCACAAGTCCCTGTTCCGCTTCTTTTGTTAGAACAGTGACCCTCCTGCTTGAGGCTGTAACTCTTCGCCATCTTGTGCCCCACGCCATGTCAGAGGCCACCTCCATAATATTACTGACTGTTAACCTTTAGATCACCATAGGAAGGAATGCCAACACAAAGATAGCATTAATGATAGGAAAGTCCAGATGGCTGCACACTAGGGTTGCCACCGAGCACTGAGCACGCCGCTGCTAAGGGCGATATGCCGCTAGTGGCGGCTCCCGTGCGCATGCACGGGAGTGACGTCATCGCGGCTCCGGCCAATCACAGCACCGGAGCCGCGAGACCCGGAAGTCACTCCGGGATACATGGCAGCAGTGGAGCTGAAGAAGGAGGAATGCTTCAGGAGCTTCGTTCTCAGGTAAGTTATTCATAATGAGCTAGTATGCTATGCATACTAGCTCATTATGCCTTTGCCTTGCAGGGTGCCTTTTTTTTTTTGATTGGCTTTACTTCCTCTTTAATTACCACCTTAATCAGCCACGGAACCTGTCCAATTATTATTGTTCTGTTTTAAAGGGATGAGGTGGCAACTCTACTGCACACCAAACTGAGATCCAAATGCCTTTATTCACATAAAACCATGAAGAACATGTGGAGCACTACATGTACAAGCAAGGGAGGAACGGCTAACCCATTTCACACACGAATTGTGCTTTATCAAAGCCCATTTGTTTCATCTATGAACTGGTCATTTATACCCAGACAGACCCGCCCCCCTGTAGGGTGTCAGCAGGTTAATTAACCAGTTCAATACCATGTTCTTATCATTGATTAGCAATCAAATACTTATGTTACAAAAAAAAACAATAAACAAATAATGAAGTATAAAAGTAATGATACAAAGTGATACAAAAACAAATATACAAAATACACAGGATAAAAGCATGTAAAATAGTACAGCTGGACCCAAATAGTTATATAATCTATTGTTATATATCTATATATAGATAGATAGATAGATAGATAGATAGATAGATAGATAGATAGATAGATAGATAGGTACAAGGTATGTATATATATATATATATATATATATATATATATATGTGTGTGTGTGTGTGTGTGTGTGTGTGTGTGTGTGTATGTATATATATACACATTAAAATCGAGTAATGCGGTTAATGAGCGTTTTGCAATACAAGCTGTTTTTTTTTGTGAGCATTGTCTCGCAAGACGAGCAGGATTCAACACTCTAGGGTGTGCAGTACCGCATTTTGCCAGAGGTGCGGGGGCACCGGTGATGCTCGGAGACACTCGCAAACACTCGGAATCGGAAACACTCCGTTCCCGAGTGTCTCCGAGCGTCTCTGAGTGTCTCCAGCGCTTCCTTCCCACCTCTGGCAACATGCGGTACTGCATACACTAGCAGTGACACTGGAACAAATTATCTGAGTTTCTATTGATTCCTATGGGGAAACTCGCTTTGATATACGAGTGCTTTGGATTATAAGCATGCTTCTGGAACGAATTATGCTCGTAATCCAAGGTACTACTGTATATTGAAAAAATTATTTGTTAAAGAGATAATGTAGAATGTGATATACTATTACTTACTATTATATCGGCGTATGTATTACTTTGTCTAGTCCCTATAGATTAGTCTATTAAAACTCTGAGCGCATGCTACTGTTAATATTACCATAGTACAAAGTTAGCTATGAAACCAAACCCACGGTTTATGGTTAATCAAATCTCCTTTATTTCCCAAGGAAATATAAAAGCTAACATGTATTTAAAAGGGGTTATAAAATTACATAGCATACAGTCAAAATACAATACAAATAATATACAAATAATATACTTAGCACGTCCTCGTAGCTGGACCTCTTGATGGAGAAAGAGACAGTTCTGTGTGAAACATTCCCTTTTGACAAACACACCTCCCCCACACCGCATCCCATTGCCTGCCCAACTTTTTATTGTGGACGAATCAGTGTCTCTGGGGCGTCTCCTCCACCATAACCTTTCTGACCATCTTGCTATACTATTTCTGACCATCCTGCCACAATTGGCCTCTGGGGGGCAGTGTCTGTCCATGAATTGCACTTAATCCGACTGGTGTCTGTCCATGAATTGCACTTAATCCGACTGGTGTCAAATCTTGGGGTTTGATCTCCGGTGCCCCACCTCCATTATCTCTTTCAGTTAGGTTTGTCTTTGATTCTCATAGACAGATCGGAGTCAGCATTGTCGTGCAGAGTAGCTCTCATAGATAGAGTGGAGCTTTTAGTCTAATGAAAATAGAGGTATAACTGACTACATTCCAACTGGGGGAGGGCATCCTGTTCTCCGGGACACTGTAATGAGAGCCAATGTATGGACCCCAGAAATAGTTCATATTGAATCCAACAGATAACCAGCCCAGGTAACCGCATAAAAGAGCCACTGAGGAAAAAAAGAACAACCCCAATAAATGCTCTGCATGCTCGACTAGAAAAAAGCTACAGTACATCCAGGTCAAAAGGAGGGAGACCCAAAATTAGAAAAAAACACAATAGAAGAAGTAGAAAAAGTGATGACAACGTTCCAAGAACCTAATACTATGTTGATGAATATAGTATTATCACTGCAGTCCATATATACATATATCTGTAACAAGAATGGATCACAGTATTTTATAGTCCATCAATCATAGTAAATTATGGGTGAGATCCCATTTATAGTTTAAACCTGATGGAAGGGAGCGTTGCTGCACTTTACTGATGGGACATGGAAGATGGCACAGTCACATCACGTAGACATACTATCCAGGGGTCGCTTGACACTAAATTGTCAATCACATTTAGTGGATGGGGCACAGTTGTCATAACACTTTCAGTAAGACAGCTTCCCTAAACAGTCTCTCTCCACCTGGGGTCATTAGTCACTGAGATGGGATCTCTGCAGTCATCTCCTCCATGGGTACACCTCTCCCAGGATCCTCCAGGGGGATAGCCTCACTGCAAGGCAAGCCTAAGGCCCCTTTCACACATGCGGACCATTTGTCTGTTTTTCATCCATTTGTTGACGGATGAAAAACAGACATCAATGTATCTCAATGGAAAAACTGATGTAAATGGATGATCATCCATTTACATCTGCTTCCGTTTTTTGGAACGGATCAAAGCCCTATTTTTCTTCTGTTAAAAAAATGGATTGAACAGAAAATGGATGTAAATGGACAAATGGTCTGATTTTGCATGAAAGAATGGCTCCAGGACTTAAGTGGTTAAAGAGGGATTGCACCAAAAAAAAAAATATTAAAAGCCAGCAGCTACAGACACTTACCTGTTCCAGGGTCCAGCGTTGTCGGCAGCCGAAGCCAAGAAATTGCTCGGTTCTCGGATGCTGCCGCCGACATTCTCGTTGAGGGAATCAGGAAGTGAAGCGTTGCGGCTTCACTTCCCGGTCCCTACTGCGCATGCGCGAGTCGCACAGCGCAATGGGAATGCTCCGCGCTGTCTCTGGGACCCGTGTGTGTCCCAGCAGACAGCGCGGCGGGACAGGAAAAGGCATAGACTCCGGTGGGAGTCTATGCCCAGAAGTGGGTGCAAATACCTGTCTTAGACAGGTATCTAGACCCCCCTGGAAGTTGCCAAATGTGACACCGGAGGGGGGGAGGTTTCCGATGAGCAGAAGTTCCACTTTAGGGTGAAACTCCGCTTTAAGTACTCTAGCTGGCAGATGTAAAACTGATGTAAATACTGATGTAAAAACAGATGAAAAAACAGATGTAAACTTCATCCATTTTTTGGAAACCTAACTGAACTGATGAAACGAACGGCCCGCACGTGTGAAAGGCCTTTAGCAACCTGCCCTAGCCCCCAACTCCATAATTCCCCGTACACACGATCAGAAATTCTGCCAGCAAAAGACCGATGAGAGCTTTTGGTCGGAAAATGCGACCGTGTGTATGCTCCATCGGACTTTTGCTGGCGGAATTCCAGCCAGCAAAAGATTGAGAGCAGGTTCTCAATTTTTCGGTCGGAAAAAGCTCCGATCGGAAATTCCGATCGTCTGTAGCAATTCCGACATGCAAAATTCCTACGCATGCATAGAATTTGACGCATGCTCTGAAGCATTGAACTTAATTTTCTCGGCTTGTCGTAGTGTTTTACGGCAACGTGTTCTTGACGGTCGAAAGTTCAGAGAACTTTTGTGTGACCATGTGTATGCAAGACAAGCTTGAGTGGGATTCCGTCGGAAAAAAACATCCAAGATTTTTCCGACGGAAATTCCGCTCGTGTGTACGTGGCATAAGGCTCCATTCACGCCTGGGCAATTTGAATCGTGGCAAGAATCGCAGCAAAACACAGGATGCGTTTGCGATGGATGAAAGGTTTAGAACTGTGAAACACTTTTTGAAAGAAAAAAGGTGCATTTTATATACAACTATATGGATCCGACCAAAATGAGGTACAAATGAGGAGGAAATAGGGACAGAGGGACTTTGTTCCAAATCAGGGAAAGTCCATATACATATTTAAAAATGCCCTCCTAACATAGCAAATTTTCACTTTTGAGTCCAGTTCCACTTTAAGGACTGGAAAGCCGCTTTATATTATATTTTTGTTCCTGGGTTTAGATCAAAGGCGGCTGGTGGGTCAGTCGGTCGGTTGGACTTCTCCTCCTTGACATCACGGCAGCCATGTGTCTCCTCCCTCCTCCTCCTAGGCCAATAGGATCGCTTCTTCTTTTAGCTAATCGGGAAATGGGTCTCAGGACCCGCTTCCTGATTGGCCGGGAAGAGAATCAGTGTGACAATAGCGAATATGTATTCGCTATTGTCACCCAATTGGGTGGGCTCGGGCGGAGTGCTCTGCCCACCATTTTTTAAGCCTATTAGAGCCTCTGCCTCTGGCTCTAATCACGTGCTGCAAAAAACAAAAACCCCATTGGAATCCATGCGTCCGGTGCCCTGCATGAAGATTAGGGGGCCTGACGCGCTATGCATTATGGGCCGCCACTGGTTTAGATACACCCAAAATTAGCTCCACCCAGCAAAAAAAAATTTTCTTCCTTGGCAATTGTTCCTGTAAATGAAAAATAGATATCTACTAGCCCATGAGTCCATCCTTGTTCTCTTGCAGCCCTAAAGTTCTTCCTTGGGGGATCTGCTCCTGCACCACCATCTTGGATCAATATCCCGCCCATGTGCAGACATGCTGCAGGTCTATTGGACCTGGCAGAGACTCATGGTTTGTCTGCACGTGTGATGACTAAAATTGCACTAACTCTCTGAGCATATGCAAAATTGCGCAAACTCCCTACACATGCTCAGACAAGCTGTGGGTCTCTGCCAGCCTATAGCACCTGTAGCGGTGACACCTTTGCAACATGGTTGGTTTGACAGGCCCCACAAACCCGCTTGGTCTGGGGCAAGGATCCATCTGTTCCCGAGTCTCGGAGCCGGCTGGTCCGAGGCGCAGTAACTGAGGGAGGATTCAAGGCATCCGGGTGTGCTCTCAACTTGGAGGGACACCGCAGCTCGTGTAAGCGACCGGGGGAGGACTCTTCGGAGGAGGCCCAACAAGCTGGCATCCCAAGAAGTGCCTGGTTGCTGGGTTGTAAAGGACACTAGAGAATCCACGCTTCCCCAATAGTGCCAAGGAGACAGAACATTTCAGTAACTGAGGAAAGGTTCCTGTTTGCTTCTGAGTACTACTTTAATTCAAGGTCAGAGACTTTGCAAGTTCCGAATTCAAGTGCTGACTGCCATAATCTCTGGCTAGAGATTTGTTCAGCTTTGAGGCGCCCAGCTGCGAGTGGCTACTCTCTGGGTTGACAAATAGAGACTTTCATATACCTAGCAGTTCAAGGTGCCTGAGTTTCTTCACCCTTACCCTCTGTTCTCACATGAGACTGTGTCTGTTGGATGTTACCCCTGCAAATAAAAACCTTTCTAAAGGACTTTTATGGTGTCAGCGTTCAAAGTCGTTGGGTACTAACCCTGGGAACCCCTAGACATGGAAGAACAAGCCAAGCGGAGGTAACCGGTAAGCCCAAAAGTCAAGGCCGCCCCATCGAGGGTTATGGCCGCTACACACCTAAAAGATTTGTGGCGTTTCTGTGCATGCGCAGAGGGCTAGCGCAATTTCTGCACGCTCAGAAATGCCACAGATCTCTGCCAAGTCCCAGACTTGTAGTTTGCAAGATATGCACAGATATCACACAATATTCATCATCCTAAACTATAACTTAAAAAAATAAAAAAGGAATTTATTGTTGTTTTCTTGTGCAATTGATTAAAAGGGAGAGTAGCCAGAAGTAAAACAAATGCTTGTCACAGGGGAAGGTTCACTGTAATATGATGTGAATGATCCTATCAAGAAAACCAATAGAAGAAAATCACGCAATCAGTCCTGGTCCAAAAAATACCAATTTCATGAGAAAAAGGACTAAAAGAAACCCCCCAAAATATTCGATTCCTGTAAGCACCCTATCGGGATGTTACACATTGCAAAATGCAGACATGTAGATGGTTAAAATGATCTCCTTCCCAAAAACAAATCTTTGGATTTCCCACTCTGCGATCTGAACTGAGTGCATGCTTTGTCCTGGGCCTGGGCCATCACTTCTTAGCCAGTTCTGATAATAGCGTGCCATCATTGGTGCTGGGTGGGCGCTTCTTTCAGCATATTTCCATCCCCCAAGGACAAAACACATATCTGTTGCAGGAAAATAAAAATAACTGAGCCAATGAACATGGACTCCATACAAGATTGTACAGTTTTAGATTTTTTTTAAAGCTTTTTGACAGCTCTCCATATAATTTTAATTGTTTTTGGCAAGTCTTCTTCTTCTAATAATGCTAAAAATCCAAAGGTGGAAACTCCCCAGTTCTCTGCGATAGTCATGTGAAAATGTGGAGAAACTCTATTTTAGTAACATGACTTGTCTAAACTTGAATTATATGTGTCTGCTTTCAAGCTATTTTACTGTATAGGCCTATTCACACCTATTTGTTGCGGCACTATGAACGAGTTAGTGCGTTTCAGTACTATTCATTGTCAATGGCACCCCAAGGCATGCGTTTTGTTTGTGGGGAGTTTTTTTTTTTTTTTTTTCCTTTCATCATTATATTTTTTTTTTAAGTTTCTACTAGCCAAAAAAAAAGAAAATATAGTTTTGGATTATAATGTTTTGGGGTTGTGTTTGAGGTTTAGTGTTTTAGGTATATTTTTTGGAGTAATGTATATTTTATTTCTATCTAATTTTGCTAGGGTCTTTTAAAGCATGAACTTTTTGCCAACATGGGCAAAGCTGCCCTTTGTAAGCAGCAAATTTCTGGATTCTAGGACAGTACAACTTAATGCACTAAATTACTACATTGTAAAGTGCACAAATCTCACTTTTTCACCCATAAGGGCATCATTGCCCTCCACCAGCATGTGCAAAGCAATGCCTCTGTGTCACTGGACCATGTGTTAGCAGTAGGGTCTATATGACATGGGCTCCAGCATACATGGGCAAGGACATAACATCTCTTGTTACCCATCTCACTGGGTAAATTTACTGGTGGTCTGGAAAAATACATGGATGGAGCACACTGCTGGACTGCTGGAGCTTGTTGTGTCACCCCCCTGCCCTGCAAATTGGTGATGGTGACAGCTCAGTCACCTCTACCTCCTCCTCCTCCTCCTCCTCCTCCTCCTCAAAGACCTCATATCGTGACCATAAAATGTAAAAAAATCAGCGCAAACCAAAACAAAAAGAAGAGTAAAATGCAAGCTGAACACCAAAAAGGTAAATCACAAATCCTTATGTAATCCATATTGTGACCTGCCATAACCACCAGTCCCCCCCCCCCCCCCCCAAGTGACCAACAGTCTAAGCCAGGGGGGCCTGCGGAGCCCTCTGATGTGGCCCACAACCTCCTGATCTGGGATGGTGGCTAGGCAAGCCCAGATCACGGGTTGCTGACCCACCATCCCTGAGCATCAGTGCCGTGAATGAAGCCGTTGGTAGAGGAAGCAAGCAGCTTCTGAACAGAGCCACATAAGCCGATGCTTCCTATATAGCACCACCTCCTGTCACAGGTGGAGTGATATCAAAGGCACTCTGCCTGGGACAGCAACGGCTGCCAATTTCTGAATGGAAGACTGTTATTAAAGGTAATATTATTACTAAAATCACAGTTTATATATGGTATGGGCATATCTGTTCTACAGTGGTTACTGGGCTTCTTTCAAACTGATCCGCAGGTGCAGCGTAATGCACCTGCAGGGTTACCTGCACTGAGCTATAGACTTCTGTTATTACCTGCAGGATTGGTGAGCTTTCAGAAAGTGCACTACACCTGCAGGATATAATATAAGTCAATGGCAAAGATCAGCTAGCCTGCAGGAAAGCCACAGGTGTACTGCCTTGCAACCACTGTGTGGCTAAGACGCAGCGCATTAGTGTGAAAGCAGCCTTAGGCCCCTTTCACACGATCGGTCCGACCTGATTGGACCCTCCATTCACCTCTATCGAGCAGCAGATGTAAACGGATATGTGTCCAATCCAATCCGCTAAAGAAAACAGAAGAGGATCCATCCCCTTACATTTGGGTGGATCGGATGGGCCCATAGAGTAGAGTGGGTTGTGTCTGCTCTGCATATGCAGAGTATACACAAACCTGTCATCCAGCCGCTCTGCTCATTGTGGCCCGCAAACCGGATACCAAGTCACTACCAAGTGGAACTCATTCTTCAAAAGGTTGGGCACCCCTGGTCTAAGCAAACCCTGAGCAAAATGCTCCCACATTGTTTTGCAGCTGGTATGCCAGGAGCCAAAAAGAGGTAAATATTTTCTCAGCTCTTCATGGGCAGGCCAATAGGTGACTGATCTCACACCATCCTGTGCCAGGAAAGGTTGTGTGTGACAATAGCACCAACTTTTTTTCTGTCTTCAGGAGGGAAATTTTACACAGGAGCCTTGGCTGGCACATGTCCTGAACCTGGTGGTGTATCAGTCCCTAGTTAGGTACCCTGGCTTGCTTGATGTTCCAGGCAGGTCAAAAGAGTGTGCGGCCACTTCAGGTGGTCATACCCAACGAGTTTTCATCTGGTCAAGGTTCAGTGGTTGCAAAATCTGCCTTCCAACCACCTAATATGTGACATACCCAAGTATTGGAACTCTACCTCCAATTGATTACAATGGAGTTTGGATTACCGTGCTCAATTTCTGGTATTTACAATGAGTTTTAACAAATGGCTCACAAATCAAACTCAAGCACATTTGCTCATGCAGATGTAGAGCTGCAGACATTGTCTAACCAACAGGGGCACAAAAAGATAGAAATAGGTCCAGGGAAAAAATCAAGGGGATTACTGTTACTGACATAAAAACATGTATGCAGATCAATAAGGTAAGACTAATGTGAACAATTGCATACTTTTTACCAACCTGTGAATGGACAGCAAAAAAAAAAAGAAACAGACTTGTGGGCAGGACCTTCTCGTCCTGCTTGTGCGGGTACCTCTCCTCTCATGTACATGCTTATCAATGCCCAGGACTAAGCTGGGCCATGTTCACGTGAAAGTCAACATTAAGGCGGAAACCTGGCTTAAAGATGAGCCATACACCATGTCCACCTATGAAACATACAGAGATCCTCTGTGAGTAGGGGCGGACTCACCATCCATGGGGCCCCCGGGCAATAGGAGATTATAGGGCCCCCAGGCTTACAGATGGTCGCCACGCGGCAGCCATCTTTTTGACTCAACATTAATCATAAAATTAAGAATAAAATCTGTTAGAGTCTGCAAAAGACTTGAGACTGGGGTGGAGGTTCACCTTCCAGCAGGACAACAACCCTAAACACACAGCCAGAGCTACAATGGAATGGTTTAGATCAAAGCATATTCATGTGTTAGAATGGCCCAGTCAAAGTCCAGACCTAAATCCAATTGAGAATCTGTGGCAAGACTTGAAAATTGCTGTTCACAGATGCTCTCCATCCAATCTGACAGAGCTTGAGCTACTTTGCAAAGAAGAATGAACTAGATGTAAAAAAGCTGGTAGAGACATCCCCAAAAAGACTTGCAGCTGTAATGGCAGTGAAAGGTGGTTCTACAAAGTATTGACTCGGGGGGGCTGAATACAAATGTACCCCACACTTTTCACATATTTATTTGAAAAAAATGTTGAAAAGCATTTATCATTATCCATCCACTTTACAATTATGTGACACTTTGTGTAATGCCGCGTACACACGACCGGACTTTCCATCGTATATCCCGATCATGTGTGGTCCGATCGTTTTTCAAAAAAAATTCAGGCGGACATAGAAATAGCACATGTTTCAAATCTTTCCGACGGAATCAATTCCTATCGGGAAAACCGTTCGTCTGTATGCTGGTCCGACGGACCAAATATGACACACAGGCAGCTATTGGCTTTTGAACATCCTTTTCTAGTCCCGTTTTACGTCATCACGTTCAAAAACAAACAGACTTTATAACTATTTGGTCAAGTGGTCATTTAACCCAAGAAGGTACACGGAAAGTCCCAAACCTTCATATCTATATATTCCCACCAGTTCATGGTTACCTGTGGCAACTACCTTCCTCTGTTTCCTATGCCGAGCTAACCCTTCATAGGGGCTTTCCTCCTGTTCTACATGAGTGCTTTATAGGCCCTGTTCTTCTTATACGCCATGTACCACCTGTTGTGCTTTTTAAGGACAGTTTCCAGCACATTTTTATTAAGTAATTTTTAACGAAGATATTTTTAAGATACAAAATCAATCTATATGACACAGTTTATATATGTGAAACTTATTCACGGAGACGAGTGATCATACGAAATAGTTACATTTATTGGTTGACAGAAAACAAATATTTACATGAAATTAAAATACAGATTGAACATTTTGACATTTTGACAATTAATGGAAATACCCTCGAACTGGGCGTAGTAGTACCTTGGACACAATATTACCATGATAACTTCTTCAGTAGAATCAATAACCTTATACTTGACAATTTAACGACAATTTTTGCGAAAATAATTTAGACATTTGTTTGCCAATAAATTTGGCAACTATGCAAAAAGTAATATATAATGAAAAATTGATTTTTAGAGAAAAATCTAAAAGGCGGTTATCGATTCTGGAGAATGATTATCAATATTAGAATATTTTATACATCTATATTTAAGAGAACATACCAGATAAAATCAACATGACATATTTACCCATTCCAAAATGGCTATTAGTCTGGATTGCTGGTTACCAGGATTCTTAAGATGGCTGCCGGGTTCAGGAATCTTCTTGAATGTTACAATATATATTCATGCATGGTGCATGGGTGTCAGTCTATCTGGGAGTGTATGTTTTCTCCCAGTGTCCCTTCCCCAGGGTGGGTCCCTGAGCTTCCTTCCAGGGTGAGTCCCTCAGCTCTCTCCCCAATTGTATCTTTCTTGTCTCTTAAATACCCCTCAAACAATAAGCTAATAAAACTTGTAATATGTTCAGCCCAAAAGGTATGTGTTCCTTTTCTATTGGCAGGCAAAATTTAATGTTTGCCTTTCCCAGGAGTCTAAATGATTTTAAGGTAATAGCACCTTCACCCACTAGGTGTCTCACATGTGTTTTGTTGCTTCTCTGTAAATTTATATATTTTATTTTATATGGTGTATTATTTGTACCTTACTGAAAATAATCTCTCAAACTGGTAATTCTACTAACCACATACTATCAAATACGCTTAGCATAATTATTGATTAATCACTTGCATAAAATGGTGATATATATGCATATTATTGTATATCTGTAAAAATGTAGTCCATTTGAAAAGGACACAGGTTATATATATATATATATATATATATATATATATATATAATATATATATATATATATTAATCAACATCACATCCAATTTTTATCTATCTGGATACCTGTATAATTTGGGTATCCAATCAATATTTGTTTATCTAAGCATAGGTTCAATTCTTATACATTTATATCATGATCATATGTTTTTCTTAATACTACTTTGTTCCTAAAACAATTCTACTTATAATCACACTTTCATATATATTTTCTTGATTACACAGTTCTTCAAAACATCAGATACTAAAATTATAATGTCTCTTTTGTGACCTACAAATATCACATATAATTTGAATGACTTATATTCACTGTACTTTGAATATATATATATATATATATATATATATATATGTTTTGAAAATATGTCTGGTTTGCATCTACTTTTAAAAGCATGTTTTGAAATGGACTTTGAGCAGTCCAGTAAATGTTTTAGATAGCTTAGCTGTGTACACAAGTCTTAAAAACTTCACACAATAGGTTTTGTTGGACAAGGTGTCAGCTATTGAATTTTGTCTTCATGGTTGTAAATTGTCCAAACAGTCTTTACTTGAGCACAATGGGTTTTTCTAGTTGTATTCCCCCCCCCCCCCCCCCCCCACAGATAGGAAACCATCTCCTTTGTTTTCAAAATGGGACCTTATTGTCCTGCAAGTTTCTGTCTCAATACAGGCTTGTAAAATTTATATTTTTGAGACTTGTAAAAGAGGAAACCAGCTCATCTGCTTTTCAAGAGCAATAGTTAATTTCATTTTTTTTTTTTCAGGCCTACTGAATCTCTCATCTCTGCCAGTGAATATTAGATGTATTTCTTCATAAATTCACAACACACCAGGCACCCCTTTAAATAACTTCAGACCAACCTTGAGAGTTTTGACGCTTTACTGCAGCTCTTGAACTACAAATAAGATAGTCATATCAAACATGTTCACAGAACCCTAACTATCTATTCTGCGTTGCCCAGGTGTACCTTAACAAGAAGAGTCACAAATGTGGAAAAGTTCTTGCAGGTGCAATTGTGGAAAGTTGGGTGTTGCTCTGGTCTACATCCTTCCTAGACCTGGACCTCCTTGCTTCCCATTCTCCCCCAAGCCCAGCCTTCCACCTTTTATATACCAGGGGCAGGGCAGAACCCAAAAAGCCTGGGAAACTGTCAGATCCCTGTTTAACCCTCTTTCCACCTGGGAAGCCTAGAACTAGCTCAAACAATAGCCCCACATTTATATGAACCTGCCTACAGACTGATGAGGTCCTATCTCTGCTCTCTCCTTCTGCAAGCAGGTTTCTGGTCAGCAGTATATATAATATATTTGCAGTGCATCTGATTGGCTCCAAGACCTCCCTCTCCCAGTCTGAATAGTGCAATGCAGAAGATGCTGAAAACATGCCAAATTTAGGCATTTATTCTTTTATAAAATTGCGTTTAAAATAATTTTGCTGCATTTATCTGTGTTTTTTTAATACCGTATATACTTGAGTATAAGCCGACCCGAATATAAGCCAAGGCACCTAATTTTACCACAAAAAACTGGGAAAACGTATTGACTCGAGTATAAGCCTAGGTGAGAAATGCGCAGCTACTGTAAGTGGAAAAGAGGGTCAACCATGCCCATCTGCAGCCTCACTGTGCCCATTTGCAGCCTCACTGTGCCCATTTGCAGCCGAAGGTCCCGGAACTTCAAACTCTGTAGTTAAGGGTTCCTAGATGCCCCCTAGCTGCAGCCAATTTGGGGTCTCTGGACCCAAAGGGTCCCGAAATGATATTGCTGCAGATGGACACAGTTGACCAATATCCAAAGATGGGGATCCTAGCACCAAGTGGCCCCGAGAAACAGGGCCCCAAAGTCGGTTCGGAAAATATCAAGCACTTTTCTGAAGCAGAGAATGATATTTTCCGAACCGACTTTGGGGCCCCATATCTCGGAAAATGTCATTCTCTGCTGCAGAAAAGTGCTTGACTCAAGTATACGCCGAGGGGGGCACTTTCAGCACAAAAAAATGTGCTGAAAAACTCGGCTTATACTTAAGTATATACGGTATCTGCCTAGAGTTCTATTTTTTTTATTTAAAAAACTTCAAATGCTCTACTGTACAAAGATTGTGCATGTTGTGGTGACTATCCATACCTGACCCACTACCACTAAAGCGGCATTTCATCCGTCTGTTTTTTTTTTTTGGGGGGGGGGGGGGCTGCCAATCAGGATAAACCTGAGCAGATGATGGGGCCAGTGTCAGACTTGAATCCCCATAACCAATGCACAATACTTTTCCCTTCTACATTGGTAATTCCTATTATTCGTTCACATCAATAGCCCCATTGATGCTTCTAGTCTCCATTTGTTCTGCCTTGTTTTCATCCTGACAGAGTGATAATAATGAGAAGCGTTTCAACAAATAGGTAAGTGAAGTGATTCACCGCATTCCGAGGATCAATCGCTACAAATCTGTAGAGGTTGTTTGGAAATCTCTGCAGAAATAATGACAAATATATTTGGGTGACACGTCAACAAACCTGATGGATTAGCGCGGTGAAAACGTCAATATGTTATGCGTGTTTCTGCCAGAGTTCGGGGATCTTTCCACTAACGCTGGCTGGTAAGATGTATTATTAAAGAGCATTTCCAGGCAACAGGTTAAAACCAATCAGTGAACTCTTCATTTTATCCTGGAAATACTATGATCAGAAAATTAAAGCTCAACTCTAGGCAGATATAAAATATATAAATGAATGCATTAATTTACGTATTTTTTAATGCATCAATAAATGTATATATTCAAAAAGTGTACATGCTTCATTTAAAACTTGTTATAGCCTCCTGTACAGCAGAGTGGGGGAAAAGACATAGCACAAGTAGCCGATAAGTTTACACTATATTACCAAAAGTATTGGGACGCCTGCCTTTACATGCACATGAACTTTAATGGCAATCTAGTCTTAGCCCCCGTACACACGCTAGGAAAATTCCGACTACAAAATCCGTCGGATTATGTCCGACACTGGTGTTGCATACACACGGTCGGACAAAGTTGTCAGAAAATCCGATCATTCTGAAAGTGGTGATGTTCGTTGCGTACGACGGAACAACGTAGAGGCTAGTAGCCAATATCTTTGATCTCGTAATTTGATCTGAGCATGCGTGGCACTTTGTCTGTTGGAATTCTCTACACATGATCGGAAAAAGTCTGATCGGATTTTGTTGTCGGAAAATTTGAGAGCAGGATCTTAAATTCTTTCCGTCGGTAATTCCGAAGGAAAAAGTCAGATTGAGCCCACACACGGGCGGATTTTCCGACAACAAGGTCCGATTGGACATTTTCCGTCAGAATTTCCGACTGTGTGTATGGGGGCTTAGTCTGTAGGGTTCAATATTGCATTGGCCCACCCTTTGCAGCTATAACAGCTTCAACTCTTCTGGGAAGGCTGTCCACAAGTTTAGGAGTGTGTCTATGGGAATTTTTGACTATTCTTCCAAAAGCGCATTTGTGAGGTCACACACTGATGTAGGACAAGAAGGCCTGGCTCGCAGTCTCCGCTCTAATACATCCCAAAGGTGTTCTATCGGGTTGAGGTCAGGACTCTGTGCAGGCCAGTCAAGTTCCTCCACCCCATCCATGTCTTTATGGACCTTGCTTTGTGCACTGGTGCGCAGTCATGTTGTAACAAGAAGGGGCCATCCCCAAACTGTTCCCACAAAGTTGGGAGCAAGAAATTGTCCAAAATGTCTTGGAATGCTGATGCCTTAAGAGTTCCCTTCACTGAAACTGAGGGGCCAAGCCCAAGCCCTGAAAAATAACCCCACACCATAATCCCCCCTCCACCAAATGATTTGGACCAGTGCACAAAGCAAGATCCATAAAGACATGAATGAGCGAGTTTGAGGTGGAGGAACTTGACTGTCCTGGCTCCAACCCAATAGAACACCTTTGGGATAAATTCGAGTGGATACTGCGAGCCAGGTCTGCTTGTCCAACATCAGTGCCTGATCTCACAAATGCGCTTCTGGAAGAATGGTCAAACATTCCCATAGACACACTCCTAAACTGTGTGGACAGCCTTCTCAGAAGAGTTGAAGCTGTTATAGCTGCAAAGGGTGGGCCAACTCAATATTGGACCCTACAAACTAAGACTGGGATGCCATTAAAGTTCATGTGCGTCTAAAGACAGGCGTCCAAGCAGAAGGTGGTACTGTGCCATTTCTTCAGGCTTGTAAGAGACCATTGAGGACTAATTTGTCCCCTGCTATGGGCTCCAGGCAGCCATCTTGAGGAGGAAGGCATATCCTATTGGATACAAACTCCATGATATTTGGGAGTCTATCTTGATGCAGAATTCCAAAAATTGGAAATATTGCATCATTCAATGTACCCACAGTGTTGTAGTAAGATAGGGACAGAGCTGCCACTGGTTAGGGAGAGTGTAGGAGTATGTTAGAAGCCTTCCTTAATCTAATATCTTATAATTACCAATTAACATTACTAACATATGTATGAATGGATTAGATCTTTTTTATTATTATTATTATAATTGAGTTATATATTTATCTCTTCTATATTTGCAAAAGTAAAACAGATTTATTTTATAGTCTAAGCATTCCATTGGAGAGTTTACATATCTACATATTATATATCAAATTAGGCTTGAGCTAGTTCTCTTATCCTTCCCCCCATCACAAATGGCATAAGGTTTCACACTTCTTAAGATGCAAAAATGTCAGTATGTTTGATTTAAGTAAATAAATTCTTTATACTATAATATTTCTTGATTAGGATATTAATAAGAACAAGGGCTTTTCAATGTATATATACATATATTGATTTATTATTATCATTATTATTTAAGATACTTGTATAGCGTCGTCAATTTACACAGCGATTTATATACATTGTACATTCACATCGGTCCCCCCCCACAATGTAAGGTCCCTAACTCACATTCAGATTTATGTAAATATTATTTGATTTAGATGATAGATAAAGTTATATTGTATAAGGTATTAGTATGCAATGCCATGCCCATTTCCCCAGGGATTCGTATTATTAAATCTATTTTTGAGCTGTTACATAAGAACTGAAAAGGATTTTCTTGGGACTCTTCTCATCAATATAAGTTACAGAATATGAAGAGAATATTCATATATTTAACTGAGTAGCATTAGGAAGAGGTACTTATAGCTCCCAACTGTCCCTGATTTCGAGCGACTGTCCTTGATTTGAAACAAAGTCCCCCCTTCCTCTTTATTTGTCCTCCATTTTGGACTGATCTATATAGTTGTATATAAAATGCACTTTTTATTATGTAACCACTTGCTGACAGCCCTATAGCTGTTTTTCTGCTACAGGGCGGCAGCTGTGCACCAGACCACGTGTATATATAAATATGTGATTTTGCACTTCCGCCTGGAGGGGGCGTGCACACACCGCCATCGTGCCGCTTCTGCTGTGATTATTCACATCAGAAACCGATCTGCAGGTGCTGGGCACTCAATATCCACCAGCACCTGCTGATTGTCAGGCAGAGACTCAGTAACGAGCTCTGCCTATGGAGGCTGAGTTCCGTTCTGACAGCGGGGAAGGGATAGATATAGTGTTCCTGCAAAGCAGGGACTGAAATACATATCTTTCCCTAGTAAAAGCAGCACACATAGTAAACACAAGCACTGGCTAGGCACACAGTTGACCCTTTGACCCTTTGTTCACCCTAGATCTTTAACCCCTTCCCAGCCAGTGTCATTAGTACAGTGACAGTAAATATTTTTAGCACTGATCACTGTATTAGTGTCGCTGGTTCCCACAATGTCAAAAGTGTAAGTTAGTGTCAGAATGTCCACGGCAGGCCCACTATAAGTCTCTGATTACTAGTATAAAAAAAAATCAATGAATAAAAATTCCATAAATATATACCATAGTTTGTAGACACTATAACATTCATGTAAACACTTTAATCTACTCACTGGGGGGAGAACCTCTGGGGGAATCTAGGATGGAAAAGGAACTGGGGGACCTAGTAGATGATAGGCTCAGCAATGGCATGCAATGCCAAGCTGCTGCTAACAAAGCAAACAGAATATTGGCATACATAAAAAGGGGATCGACTCCAGAGATAAAACGAGAATTCTCCCGATCTACAAGACTCTGGTCCGGCCGCACCTGGAGTATGCTGCCCAGTTCTGGGCACCAGTCCTCAGGAAGGAAGTACTGGAAATGGGGCGAGTACAAAGAAGGGCAACAAAGCTAATAAAAGGACTGGAGGATATTATTTATGAAGAAAGGTTACGAGCACTGAACTTATTCTCTCTGAAGAAGAGATGCTTGAGAGGGGATATGATTTCAATTTACAAATACCGTACTGGTGACCCCACAATAGGGCTAAAACTTTTCTGTGGAAGGGAGTTTAATAAGACACGTGGCCACTCATTAAAATTAGAAGAAAGAGGTTTAACCTTAAACTACCTAGAGGGTTCTTTACTGTAAGAGCAGCAAGGATGTGGAATTCCCTTTCACAGGTGGTGGTCTCAGCGGGGAGCATTGATAGTTTAAAAAATTATTAGATAAGCCCCTGAATGACCGCAACATACAGGGATATACAATGTAATACTGACATACTGTATAATCATGCACATAGGATGGACTTAATGGACTTGTGTCTTTTTTCAACCTCATCTACTATGTAAACCAGGCATGTCCAAAGTCCGGCCCGCGGGCCAATCGCGGCCCGCGGTCCGGTTTTGAACGGCCCGCCTGGTTATCTAAACCAGCCTCTCACAACTAGTGTGCTGCGGGATCAGGGCTTTCAGATGAGCGATCCCCTGCCGAACGTCGGCACTGTGTGAGAAGCTCTGTCAGCCTCAAAAGTGAAAGTAAAGTGCAGAGGAGTGTGCTGTGCTCTCTGCTTCCCCCTAGAGTGCAGTACCCGGCTGAATGAGGAAGCTGGAAAGGTACAGTACTATGCTAGAAGATAGATTTGTTTTAAAAGGGCTTTATTCATGTGTCTGTCTGTGCATGTGTGTTTGTATGTTTGTGTGTACATGTACATGTGTCTGTATGTGTGTCCATGTACATGTGTCTGTATGTGTGTCCATGTACATGTGTCTGTATGTGTGTCCATGTACATGTGTCTGTATGCATGTGTCTGTATGTGTGTCCATGTACATGTGTCTGTATGTGTGTCCATGTACATGTGTCTGTATGCATGTGTCTGTGTACATGTGTCTGTATGCATGTGTCTGTATGTGTGTCCATGTACATGTGTCTGTATGTGTGTCCATGTACATGTGTCTGTATGTGTGTCCATGTACATGTGTCTGTATGTGTGTCCATGTACATGTGTCTGTATGTGTGTCCATGTACATGTGTCTGTATGCATGTGTCTGTATGTGTGTCCATGTACATGTGTCTGTATGTGTGTCCATGTACATGTGTCTGTATGTGTGTCCATGTACATGTGTCTGTATGTGTGTCCATGTACATGTGTCTTTATGTGTGTCCATATACATGTGTCTGTATGCATGTGTCTGTATGTGTGTCCATGTACATGTGTCTGTATGTGTGTCCATGTGCATGTGTCTGTATGTGTGTCCATGTACATGTGTCTGTATGTGTGTCCATGTACATGTGTCTGTATGTGTGTCCATGTACATGTGTCTGTATGCATGTGTCCAGGGCCGGTCCGTCCCGGGGTGCAGTGCACCCAGGCGCCACAGAGGTGGGGGCGCTGGAGCGCCAGAGTGCTCCGCTCCCTCCTCCTCTCCTTGTCCGTAGGCGGCGCGGCTCTCTCCGCCCGCCGCGGGAGCGGCCGCGCACTGACGCCACGGGGGGGGGGGGGGTGGGGCGCTCCGTGGCCGAGCCCGACTTGAACAGAGCGTGTGTGATGCTGGTGCTTGTGGGCAGGAGGCGGAAGTTAAACACAGGAGGAGTCCTGTGTTTAACTTCCGCCTTCTGCCCACAAGCACAAGCATCACACACGCTCTGTTCTCCACCCGGGCGGCGCGGCTGCACACTGTCCTCTCCAGCTGCCGCCCGGGTGGTTTTAATTAGCCTAGTGGTGGGGGGGTGGTTTGTCTAGGGGGGGTCTATACCAATGTGGGGGGGGGGTAGTTTGTCTAGGGGGGGTCTATACTAATGTGGGGGGGTGGTGTCCTGGGGGGGTCTATACTAATGTGGGGGGGGGGGGGTTGTCCTGGGGGTCTATACTAATGTGGAGGGGTTGTCCTGGGGGGTCTATACTAATGTGGGGGGGGGGTGGTTTGTCCTGGGGGGGGTCTATACTAATGTGGGGGGGGTTTGTCCTGGGGGGTCTATACTAATGTGGGGGGGGGGTTTGTCCTGGGGGGGTCTATACTAATGTGGGGGGGGGGGGGTTGTCCTGGGGGTCTATACTAATGTGGAGGGGTTGTCCTGGGGGGTCTATACTAATGTGGGGGGGGGGGGGGTGGTTTGTCCTGGGGGGGGGTCTATACTAATGTGGGGGGGTTTGTCCTGGGGGGGTCTATACTAATGTGGGGGGGGGGTTTGTCCTGGGGGGTCTATATCAATGTGGGGTGGGGGGGTTTGTCCTGGGGGTCTATACTAATGTGGGGGGGGTGGTTTGTCCTGGGGGGGTCTATACCAATGTGGGGGGGTGGTTTGTCCTGGGGGGTCTATACTAATGTGGGGGGGGGGTTTGTCCTGGGGGGTCTATACTAATGTGGGGGGGGGGTTGTCCTGGGGGGTCTATACTAATGTGGGGGGGGGTTGTCCTGGGGGGTCTATACTAATGTGGGGGGGGGGTTGTCCTGGGGGGTCTATACTAATGTGGGGGGTTTGTCCTGGGGGGGTCTATACTAATGTGGGGGGGTTTGTCCTGGGGGGGTCTATACTAATGTGGGGGGGGGGGTTGTCCTGGGGGGTCTATACTAATGTGGGGGGGTTTGTCCTGGGGGGTCTATACTAATGTGGGGGGGGGTTTGTCCTGGGGGGTCTATACTAATGTGGGGGGGGGGGGGGTTTGTCCTGGGGGGTCTATACTAATGTGGGGGGGGGGGGTTTGTCCTGGGGGGTCTATACTAATGTGGGGGGGGGGGGGGGGGGGGTTTGTCCTGGGGGGGTCTATACTAATGTGGGGGGGGGGTTTGTCCTGGGGGGTCTATACTAATGTGGGGGGGTGGTTTGTCCTGGGGGGGTCTATACCAATGTGGGGGGGTTTGGTTTGTCCTGGGGGGGTCTATACTAATGTGGGGGGGGGGGTCCTGGGGGGTCTATACTAATGTGGGGGGGGGGTTTGTCCTGGGGGGTCTATACTAATGTGGGGGGGTTGTCCTGGGGGTCTATATACTAATGTGGGGGGGTTGTCCTGGGGGGTCTATACTAATGTGGGGGGGGGGGGGGTTGTCCTGAGGGGTCTATACTAATGTGGGGGGGGTTGTCCTGGGGGGTCTATACTAATGTGGGGGGGTCTGTACTAATGTGGGGGGGGGGGGGTGTCCTGGGGGGTCTATACTAATGGAGGGGGTGGTTTGTTCTGGGGGGTCTGTACTAATGGAGGGGGGGGGTGGTGGTTTGTTCTGGGGGGTTTGTACTAATGTAGGGGGGAAAGGTTTGTCCTGAGGGGGGGTCTATATTGATAAAGGGGGGTGTTTTGTCCTGGGGGTCTATACTAATGGGGGGGGGTCTGTCCTGAGGGAGGTATTTATACTTAGTGAAGGGTCTGCACTGACAGAGGGGGGGTCTATACTTAATGGAGTGGGGTCTGTACTGAGGGACGACTATAGTTGGTGGAGGGGGTGATACCATGTTTTACTGCACCAGGTGACACCAACCCTAGTGATGCCACTGCAGCTGCGGGCTCTTATTTCCCCTCTCCCTCACCTCCTCGTGCGATGCTGTACTAGTGAGCGGCGCACTATGTTTCTTCCCCCGCCTTCATAACGGCCAGGGAAGAAAAAACAAAGGAGCAAAGAAAAGGATTGTGGGACATGTGGTCCCAAGGACTGGCAGCCCCACTGTAACACGGAAACTGCAGCCCAAACAGCATGCTCAGCTGAATGGGAGAGAGAAAGCCAGGACCCCGGGGAAGCTTTCAGGGAAGGGCACCCAGGACTCCAGAGGGAGAGGGCAGTGCTGAGAGGACACCATCAGAGAGAGAAAAAGCCACACAGCCTGGCGCCATCCCTGGTGGAGGAAGGAATAGAGTCATTGCAGGAATACAGGTCTGGGCTCTACCCAGCGGAGTCGCCACGGGCAATTCAGAGTGAGCTGACTCCTGATCAGAGGAACCGTTGTTGCTGTATCGCTGGGTCAGGTGAGAGGGCCGATCGGCCATTATTTACTACCATCTCTTGTAACATGTCTGCAGTCTCTGACCATCTCCTGTATTGTGTGCAGCCTGACCATCTCCTGTACTATGATTGCAGTCTCTGATCGTCTCTAGTATCATGTCTACAGTCTCTGACCATCTCCTGTACTATGATTGCAGTCTCTGACCGTCTCTAGTATCATGTCTACAGTCTCTGACCGTCTCCTGTACTATGATTGCAGTCTCTGACCGTCTCTAGTATCATGTCTACAGTCTCTGACCACCTCCTGTACTATGTCTGGGGGCTCTTTCTAATAGACTCTCTAACAGAAGCCCCCTCTGTGTGCATCAGAGAGACTCCCCTCCAGGTCTCATTAGTGTACGCTCTTCCTGTATTTTATTTATTGGTAAAAGATCATGGGAGGATCCCAGGGTAACGAAGACTTCTTACAGGAACATCTCTGTGTTGAAGTCGTTGTCATAGAAACATTTGTAAAGGGGAGGAGTTGGTAAGATGACCACGCCCACGTGGGGGCGCCAGAAATATTTCTGCACCCAGGCGTCTGTGACCCTAGGATCGGCCCTGGTTTTACTGCCCCTCCAACCTGACATGTGAACAAGCTCTTGGTTCACATCTGTGTGGCTGCGTCCTGCGTGTAGATCAGCCCATTCATTTCAATGGGCTTTCCTACCCACAAAACTGCAGGGAAAGAAGTCCCCAACCTTTTTTTTTTTTAATTGCACTGCACCAAAAGCACCCCACATTTTCCAATGTGTGGGGTATCATTTATAATTAACGGTACCCCTAAAGAGCAGAGCATTCGTCTGTGTGTCAGGAGCGAGTGCGACAAAGGCAAGAGAATTCTTGTTGGGCAATGTATTAGCGCTCGAACAAACACACTTAGACCAAATTTTATTGGTTTAAAAAATGTCAGGCAAAATGGTCGGCCCTCACGCATGTTCACTTCATCAAATCTGGCCCTCTTTGAAAAAAGTTTGGACACCTCTGATGTAAACTAATCAATATAAGCTTATTGGGATTTTTTTTTTACCAAAAACATGTAGCAGGATACATATTGGTCTAAATTTATGAAGAAATCAGATTTTTTTTTTTTAAATGTATTGCATATGTTTTATAGTAAAAAGTAAAAAATATATTTATTTTTTTTTCAAAATTGTCGGTTTTTTTTTGTTTATAACACAAAAAATAAAAAACACAGAGGTGATTAAATATCACCAAAAGAAAACTCTATTTGTGGAGAAAATGATATCAATTCTATTTGGGTACAGCGTCACACAACCGTGCAATTGTCAGTTAAAATAGCACAGTTCTGTATCGCAAAAAATGGCCTGATCATGAAGGGGGGTAAATCTCCCAGAGGTCAAGTGATTAAAAAGTGTTCCCGGTGCTAAACCTTTCATCCAATTTATAAATTGCTGCATTTTTTAATTTCATAAGTCAATATAAAGAAAGAGTAGTGGTAAAAAAATAAACACTTGTGGGTTTAACTAATCTTTTTTTTGTACAAATCTCCTCCTAAGGGGACGTGACAAGAGGGTATGTCTTTTGCCTACATACTTTTGCTAATACAGTGCATGCGGAAAGTATTCACAGCGCTTCACTTTTCCCACATGTTGTTATGTTGCAGCCTTATTCCAAAATGGATTCAATTAATTATTTTCCTCAAAACTCTACAAACAATATTCCATAATAACAACGTGAAAGAAGTTTATTTGAAATCTTTGCAAATTTATTAAAAATAAATAACGAAAAAATCCCATGTACTAGACATGTGCACAACAAAAAAATTCTTTTTTTTTTTTTCGTTTCGTTTTTTTTCGTTTGTTTTTTTCGTTTTTTTCGTTTCTTTGATTCGTAACGATTCGTACCGATTCGTAACGATTCGTACATTCGTAAGTCGTCGGTGTTCGTATTCGTAACGATTCGTACATTCGTAAGAGTTATTTTTTCGTTGATTCGTTTTTTCGTTAGTTTAATTTTCGGACGCATTCGTATTTATTCGTACATTCGTAACATTCGTAACATTCGTAGATTCGTAATCGGAGCATAATTTTATGTAATGTGTATGCTATTATTACATTTTAATAATTTACGAATCGAAAAAAAAAAGTTACGAATCGAAAAAAAAAAGTTACGAATCGAAAAAAAAGTTACGAATGTACGAATTTTTTTGTTCAATAGAGACACGGAAAATTAAAAATCGAAAAAAAATAAAAAAAAAAGTTACGAATCGAAAAAAAAAGTTACGAATCGAAAAAAAAGTTACGAATCGAAAAAAAAGTTACGAATGTACGAATTTTTTTGTTCAATCCATTCGAGGCACGTTTAGCAGCACCATTGTAAGGGACACGGAAAATTACCAATTCAACATAAAAAGTTACGAATGTACGAATTTTTTCGTTCGTTTTTGTTTTTCGGATTTTCTTCATTAGTACATTCGTTGTTTCTAATTAGTTTTTTTTGGATTTTCGTTGTTTTTCGGAGTCGTTCGATTCGAATGATTCGTTAATCGGATTCGTACGATTCATTATTCGGATTCGTACGATTCGTTATTAGGATTCGTACGATTCGAACGAACGAAAATAACGAAACAAAACAAATTGCACATGTCTACCATGTACATAAGTATTCACAACCTTTGCTTGATTGGAGTCCACCTGTGGTGAATTCAGTTGATTGGACATGATTTGGAAAGGCACACACCTGTCTTTATAAGGTCCCGCAGTTAACAGTGCATGTCGGAGCACAAACCAAGCCATGAAGTCCAAGGAATTGTCTGTAGACCTCCGAGACAGGATTGTATCGAGGCACAGATCTGGGGAAGGGTACAGAAAAAGTGACTGCCGCAATTAAGGTCCCAATGAGCACAGGGGCCTCCATCATCCGTAAATGGAAGTAGTTTGGAAGCACCGGCTGCCCCGCAAAACTGAACCATTGGGGGAGAAAGGCTTTAGTCAGGGAGTTGACCAAGAACCTAATGGTCACTCTGACAGAGCTCGAGCATTTCTCTGTGAAGAGAGGAGAACTTTCCAGAAGATCAACCATCTTTGCAGCACTCCACCAATCAGACCTGTATGGTAGAGTGGCCAGAAAGAAAGTAAAAGACACATGACATCCCGCCTGGAGTTTGCCAAAAGGCACCTGAAGGAGAAGGACTCTCAGACCATGAGAAACAAAATTCTCTGGTCTGATGAAACAAAGATTGAACTCTTTGGCCTGAATGGCAAGAGTCATGTCTGGAGGAAACCAGACAATGCTCATCACCTGACCAACACCATCCCGACAAGTGAAGCAGCATCATGCTGTGGGGATGTTTTATAGTGGCAGGAACTGGGAGACTAGTCAGGACTGAGTGAGAGATGAATGCAGCAATGTACAGAGACGTCGTGGATGAAAACTCGCAGAGCACTCTGGACCTCAGATTGGAGCAAAGGTTCATCTTCCAACAGAACAACGACCCTAAGCACACAGCCAAGATAACAAAGGAGTAGCTACGGGACAACTCTGCGAATGTCCTTGAGTGGCTCCGCCAAAGCCCAGAATTGAACCTGATTGAACATCTCTGCAGAGATCTGAAAATGGCTGTGCACCGACACTCCCCATCCAACCTGATGGAGCTTGAGAGGTCCTGCAAAGAAGAATGGGAGAAACTGCCTACGGGGAGTAAGCAGCGCTAAATGACATGAAAGAACTTATTACAGACAGGCGCTTCCTGCGCTACTCTGCATGCTGGCAAGTAAGATCCCCCTGATGTGCCCCGTGCCCTGATGTGCTATGTGCCCCATGCCATGCCCCCTAATGTGCCCCATGCCCTGATGTGCTATGTTCCCCGTGCCCTGATGTGCTACGTGCCCCAATGTGCCCCATAATGTGCCCTGATGTGCTATGTGCCCGAATGGGCCCCATAATGTGCCCCATAATGTTCCCTGATGTGCCCCATAATGTGCCATAATGTGCCCTGATGTGCCCCGAGCCCTTATGTGCCCTATGCCCTGATGTGCTATGTGCCATATGCCCTGATGTGCTATGTGCCCTGTGCCCTGATGTGCCCCGTGCCCTTATGTGCTATGTGCCCCATAATGTGCCCTGATGTGCCATAATGTGCCCCAATGTGCCATGTGCCCCGTGCCCTGATGTGCCCCATGCTCTGAGGTGCCCCGTGCCCTGATGTCCCCCGATGTCCTATTTTATTTTTTTTTTTGGTGGTGGAGTGGATCTTGGGTGGGAGTTCCCACACTTTTTTCCCCAGGACTTGACCCCTGGTGAAGGCTGATGAGAAGACTGCTCAGGTACTGACTTCAGATTATTCACTGTGGTCCCTGATAACAAGGTGGATGGCCCCTTAGTGGCGACAGCTTCCCCTTTCACCTTCGACCACAGCTGTTTCCCCGTCCAGCTAAACCGCTACTTCTGGTTGGACTGCAAGCCAGCAGCCCCAACCCTACGCTGCTCTCCTGCTTCTGGATAGGCCTCAGACAGCCTAGCAGCCAGATGCCCCCGGGATAGACCTCAGGCTTTTGGCCTAGCAATGAACCCCGTTAACCTGACTCCACCCAAATAAATAGGCTCTCCCAGCAGGCCAAGGGACTTAAATAAACCCCTGTCAATTGGCTGAGACACCCCATTCATTCATAATCTCTCCTTGCTATGCCCTTGTCTTGTCCAATGTCACCAGCTATCATGCCACCTAGTTACAGAAGAGAGAAGTGCAACAATTCCAGAATTAGGGGGGAAATCACTTGATCTCCTAACAATTGGCCAGGCAACTATTGCCTGGCAACTAAATTTGATAGCAACCCTGCCTTCAGGGTGCTACATCAATAAAGCCCTAATGGACCAAGTTATCTTTCTTTCTGCTCCTTAAGTTTTTGGTGGACCTGAGCATGTATTCGTTTAACCTTTAACCACTTGACCTCCGGAAGGTTTTACCTCCTTTATGACCAGGCCATTTTTAACTATTCAGCACTGTGCTACTTTACCTGGCAATTGCGCGGTCATGCAACACTGTACCCAAATTACATTTATATGGTTTTGTCACACAAATACAACTTTCTTTTGGTGGTATTTGATCACCACTGTTTTTTTTTTTTTTTATTATATAAACGAAAAAAGACCAAAAAAATAAAAAAAAAACAATATTTTCTACTTTCTGTTATAGAACATATCCAATCAAATCAAATTTCTTCATAAATTTAGGCCTAAATGTATTCTGCTACATGTCTTTGGTAAAACGAAATCCCAATAAGTGTATTATATTAGGTTTGTGTTAATATTATAGCATCTAGAAAATTATGGTACAGGGGGTCCCCGAGTTACGAACTCGTTAGGGACTGTCCGCCTGTTCTTAACTCAGAAATGTTCGTAAGTCGGCCGCGCATGCGCAGACCGACAATTACGGACATTTCCGATGTTCCGTCGAATGGCGTTCTGCGCATGCGCGGCAAATTACGGAGATTTCCGATGTGTGCCATCATTTTCCGAGGCTCCGCCTGGCCGCGCATGCGCAGAATGGCCGAAGGTCCGTGGAAAATGGCGGAGGGTCCCCGCAGCGCCCGGTTCGTAAGTAGGAGATGTTCGTAGGTCGGGCGTTCATAGGTCGGGGACCCCCTGTATATGTATTTGAATATTGATCAATCCTGATGTACTGATGCCCTATCTAATTTCTGGAGGTCCTAAAATCCCAGGGCAGTAACGATTTCCCCCAAATGACCCCTTTTTGGAAAGTAGACAGTCCAAAGTATTTAGTAAATGGCATGGCGAGTTTTTTGAAATTGTTCCAAATTTTTTGGAAAATTAAGAAATTACATTTTTTCTATTTTTTTTTAGTTTTACATACTGCCACCACTGCAGTACAGCTTCATCATATGACTGGTGTGGCGATATTCAGGCATACTGACTGCTGGCTGGTGAAAGTAATACATTCAAAAAAATGTTTTATCTTTTTTTACATACTCTCATCAGAGTAGGTCAGTGTCACCATAGTAACATTGTACTACTCTATACCAGTGGTCTCCAAAGTGCGGTCCAGTGTCCAGATGTGGCTCTGTTCTTGCCTTTATCTGGCACTCGGAGCACTATTCCATAAACTGACACCAATGATGAGACTCCACTCCTCCCACTGACACCATCGATGGAACTATTCTTCCCATTGATACCGACAATGAGGCCTTCTTTTTCTCTTTATAACCAATGATGCGGTATTGTTTATGCCTACTGATGCCAAGACATTTTCTACTCCCACTAGCCACAGTCCGGCCCCCCTAAAGCCCCTTTCACACTTGTGCGACTTCAAAGTCGCATGATTGTACAGCGATTTTGCTGCGATTTTGCCGTGATTGTCGGATAAGTGTGAAAGGGGCCTAAAGGACAGTAAAATGCCCCTTGCTTAGAAAGTCTGGAGACCACTGCTCTAGGGGGGTGATTGGGGATTTTTATTTTTTCTGCACTGTGATTGCTTGTTACAATGATGATCACTGTAACAGCAATCGTTTGAACTGTCATGAATGGCTTTTATTCATGACTCATTGTTTACTATTGTGATGCTGCGATTGGCCCACAGCTATCACATGGTACAGGGTGCTGTGATTGGCCCAGGTACCATGTGATTCCTGGTGACCAATCGCAGATCACACACAGTAGTAAACAATGATGTCATAAAAGGATTCCATTCATGACTCTTGTTCACTAAGGTATATGTGTTAATAATAATAGAATCACTCCAATGCCACATCCATATATACAGATATATATAAAAAGAGAAGAAAGCTAAGCCGGACTTTAAAGGCAAATCTGCACACAAGATAATAAAAAACATATATTTTTATTTACAACAAAAATTGTTAAAAGCATATAAAGTCTTATATCAATAAAAATGTGTATACACATATACTGTACAACAAGGCAAGAATCACCCACCAGTTGTATGTTTGGGTAAGTGAATAAGTCCCTGTGCGCCAACATATTTCGCTTGTCTGCTTCCTCAGGACACGCAGTTGGACAGAAACATGATTCACTATATGAACAAAGAAGGTATATAAGATTATCCTGTACATCACAGGCAGCATTACAGTCATATCATTATTAAAGCGGAGTTCCGCCGAAAAAAATAAAAAAAGTCAGCAGCTACAAATAGGTCCAGGGCGCCCACGATGTCCTCACCTGAAGCCGATCTGTCCCTCGGCTTCCGGGTTCAGGTGCCGGCATCTTCAGTAAGGGAATCAGGAAGTGAAGCCTTGTTTCTTCACAGCCTGGTTCCATACTGCGCATGTGCGAGTCGCGCTGCGTGTCCTCACTAGGTCCCTGCTGTCTTCTGGAACCTGTGTGTCTCCCAGAAGATAGCGGGGGGATGGAAGAGGGGCTGGACAGGGCGTAGATTGCCACAGAAATCTGCGGCGATCGATCGCTGGAAGTGGAACTCCGCTTTAACATGATACATGTAGCATCCATCCATTCTTCTCTTTATATATATATATAGTGACAGGGCTCAAAATTTCATATCCTGAGCTACTAGCCAGGCCTTAAAGGTTACTCGCCACCTGTTGCCCCAACCAATCTCTACCCTGCACCACCCCTAATTTCCCCCCTAAACACGCCCTCGTAAATTATCTCATGAAATGACACTTAAATGTTTTTTGCAGAATTAAAGTTACAAAAATAAATATTAACAACAACTTTATCAGTGCAGCCTCACCTGTGCCCACCATTGCAGCCTCACCTGTGCCCGCCATTGTAGCCTCACCTGTGCCCGCCATTGTAGCCTCACCTGTGCCCGCCATTGCAGCCTCAGCTCACTGTGTCCCCATTGCAGCCTCAGCTCATCTGTGCCCCACATTGCAGCCTCAGCTCACCTGTGCCCCACATTGCAGCCTCAGCTCACCTGTGCCCCACATTGCAGCCTCAGCTCACCTGTGCCCCCATAGCAGCATCAGCTCACCTGTGCCCCACATTGCAGCCTCAGCTCACCTGTGCCCCCATTGCAGCCTCAGCTCACCTGTGCCCCCATTGCAGCCTCAGCTCACCTGTGCCCCCATTGCAGCCTCAGCTCACTGTGCCCCCATTGCAGCCTCAGCTCACCTGTGCCCCCATTGCAGCCTCAGCTCAACTGTGCCCCCATTGCAGCCTCAGCTCACCTGTGCCCCCATTGCAGCCTCATATAGTGATATGGGATCACACAGCAATCACGTGGTATCTGGACCGCTCACAGAGGCCTTATACTGAGCACCATAATCCACTGTGTCCAGTTAACATAGCGGTTGCAGAGCGTGCTGCTACATGCCCCATGGGTGAAGCGCACAGTGCGCATGTGCACCGCGACATATGGGAACATCGCAGTGCCTGGGGTAGCGGCAGTAAATTGAATGTTGGCTGGCGGCAAGTGGTTAAAACAATTTAAAAACAATAAATAGAATTATGAAAAAAAAAATAACTCTGTGTAGGATTATATTATTATTATATTATTATTATACAGGATTTATATAGCGCAAACCGTTTGCGCAGCGCTTTACAACATCGGGGAAGACAGTACAATTACAATACAATTCAATACAGGAGGGATCAGAGGGCCCTGCTCATTAGAGCTTACAATCTAGAAATATAAGTCTTCCATTCCATGATAAGTAATTTTCCACTTCTGTGTCTGTTAGGTCAAATCATTGCAACTGGGAGTTAACTATAGGCTATAATGACATTTATACCCTGCACTCAGGGCATGGCACATTGAACACTAGAAGAATGAATAAGACACCTGATGTGATATTGATTCCTCCGTACTGATAACTTCTGTGAGTGGTTTTCTCTCAGGTTTACCTTTGAAGAGAAATACACGTTACGCTGTCATTGTGAGACAGTTCATGTTGCAATTTGTGTCCCACCTTATAAACTATTGTATTTGGATGTATCTTCCTTCTTTGGAAATTCTGAAAGGAAAAAATGTAAATAAAGAATGCAAAAAAAAGAAAAAGAAAACAACTCTGTGTGGTGATTGTATTAATCTTCGGGTACACTAAGTAGGCCCTGCCTACAAAGGTACACGCTGATAGGGTGAGAGATCAGAGTGACAAAGAGAGAAAGATATTACCCTCATCACTTTGCCATCTTCTCCTTTTAGGTTTCAGAAGAATTTCAGAAAAAAATCTTTAACCACTTCCCTACCAGGCACTTACCCCCCCCCCCCCCCCCCCCCCATTTTTAAGCTTTCAGCGCTGTCGCACTTTGAATGACAATTGCGCGGTCATGCTGTACTGTACCCAAACTAATTTTTTATCATTTTCTTCACACAAATAGAGCTTTCTTTTGGTGGTATTTAATCACTGCTGGGTTTTTTATTTTTTACAAAAAAAAAAGACAAACATTTTGAAAAAAATATGTTTTTTACTTTTTTTCTGTCAGTAAATTTTGGAACTAAGTAATTTTTCACCTTCACTGATGTGCGTGGGTAAGGCGGCACTGATGGGCACTGATAGGTTGAACTGGTGGGCATTGATGAGGTGGCACTTATGGGCACTGATTAGGTGGCACTGATGAGGAGGCACTAATATGCCGCATTTATGGGCACTGATAGGTGGCACTGATATGTGGAACTGATGAGCACTGATAGACTGCACTGATGGGCACTGTTAGGTGGCACTGATGGGCACTAATAGGTGGGACTGGTGGGCACCAATAAGCGGCACTGGTGGGCACTGATAGGCGGCACTGGTGGGCACTGATAGGCGGCACAGATAGGCGGTACTGATGGGCACTGATGGGCATTGATGGGTGGCACTGATGGGCATTGATTGACAGCAGTGATGGGCATTGATGAGCAGCACTAATAGGTGGCACTGATTGCCAGCACTGACTGGCATGGCTAATGGGCACTGATTGGTGGCACTTGTGGGCAGTGGTGGGCACTGATTGTTGCCACTGATAGCTGGCATTGGTGGGCAATGGTGGCACTGATTGGTGACACTGGGTTGCACTATTGTAATCAGGGCACTGATGTTCAGTGCCCTGATTACATTCTTACATGTTACTGTGAGGAGATGCCGCTGATCGTCTCTCCTCTCCTCACACTCTGCCAGTGTGAGACGAGGAGAGACAATTACCGGCACTTCCTTGTTTACATGTGACCGGCTGTGATTGGACACAGCCGATCACATGGTTAAAGAGCTGCGTACGCGGCTCTTTACAGAAACCGGGGTCATGCCGTGTCCTAGCAACACATTGTGACCACGATCGCCGTCATATGACATTGTCCCAGAACAAGAGCCGCACCACATTGTCCCGCGGGTGGCAAGCAGTTAAACAGGTTTTCGTTAATTCAAATTTTTCCGAATTAACTTGTTTGTCAGATTTAGTCGAAAAACTAATTTGGAACGAAACAAATTGCACATGTCTAAGGGAGAGGATGTGTACACAGAGGGGGACTTTGAGGGGTAGAAGATTTATACTAGGAGGGGTGATTTTTTTTTTAGGGGGGACATTTGTGTTGGAAGCAAATATTTGTGCTCGCAGGGGTGATTTTAGCAGGGGGTGGATTTGTCCTGGGAGGAGGGAAATTTATGCTTAGGGGGTAAGCATGCAGATTCGTGTTCAGTTTTTTTTGGGGGGGGGGGGATTTATGCTGACACATAATGCTCATACATCGTGGGAGGGAGGGGGTAGGGGCACAGTTTGGCATGTTCACCCTGGGCTCTAGATGACCTTGTCCCAGCACTGCCTGTGTGTCATAGTGGAATCCACCCCTCTGTAGTAATGCACGCGGAGATTTCACCCTGTCACTGGCCCATAAGCTGCTGACTCTCAATTGCCAGCAAAAAGAGTGACATCTCACTGCCTAAGCTACAGAGGGATCATTTCCATAGGGAGAAAACACGCAGCTTTAAGCAGTTCAGTTCAGTTAACCGCTTGCAGACCAGCCGCCGTCATTATACTGCGGCAGGTCGGCACGATCCTGCGAGCCGTTGTAGCTATACATCAGCTCCTTTAAGCTGGATAGCAGGCGCGCACGCACGTGCCCGCTGCACTGTGGGGGTGGCGATGCTCATTGCCGATGGTCGCGATGACCCCTGGTAAACCTCAGCCCATACAAATAGTCATAAAACTTTTTTACCCTGGACACAATAGCTAAAGCCTCCTTGTCAATTTGAGAATAATTCCTCTCTGTTGTAGAAAAGGTCCTTGAATAAAATGCAATAGGAGCCTCAACACCAGTTTCCAAAACATGACTCAATACAGCTCCAATGCCATATGGAGAAGCATCGCAGGTAAGAGTGAGTGGTTTTTGTAAATCATAGTGTATAAGTACACTGTCAGAAGATAACCGCTTTAGTGCAGCATTGGAAGCTGTAGAATGAACGTCAGTCCACTTCCACGGAACATCTTTATCTAGTAAACAATGCAGGGGTTCAGCAACAGTGGCTTTGTCAGGCAAAAAAGAATGGTAAAAATGTAGTAACCCTAGGAAAGCTTGCAGCTCTTGTTTGTTTGTTGGGACTGGGGCTTTATGGATAGCTTCAACCTTAGAATCAGTTGGATGAATTCCATGTTCATCAATTCTGTATCCAAGGAATTCCACACTGTTTACCCCAAAAACACAATTTTCTTTTTTATTTGAGACCAGCAGCAAGAAAATGTATTGAAACAAGTTGTAGTTGTGAAGCCAAAGAACTGAATGCAATCTTCTCCAATAAGAACCTCATCAAAATAAGATAATACACCTGGAAGTCAAGATAAGAGGTCCTCTATTCATTTCTGGAATATGCATGAGCTAATGCAACTTTGCGTGGTTTAAATCGGTTCTGCACTGACAAAATAAAAAAAATGTTTACAGCCTATTAATGTGAAAGATATCATTCTTACAATAAGCTTACTTGTTTCAGTGCTGCACCTTTTCTACGTCCGTTTAACGATTTCTTATAAAAAAATCTCCTGACCGATGTCATTTTGCTTGTGGGCATTTGAAGCCCACAAGCAAACACTTCCTGGTTTCCTTCGTTGTGAGGAACCGGCATTCATTGCCGGTTCCCGCGCATGCTCAGTGGTTTCACAGCTACGAGCGGCGTAATCGGGTTGGCATGACAACGGGTGACGTCCGCGACCTCGTATTAAGTTACCGCCCCGCTGTTATCCCAGGAGACACAGCAAATGAGAAAGCAAATGACGCGGATCCCCACTTAGAGCCCGCCCACCGCCGCAGGGAGAAGAATGAAGATGAAGGCTGCATTACAGGTAAGCTTACCAGATGCAGAATTGAACCATCGATTCTGTCATTTAAGATGTTATAGAAGCGATAGAGAAGAAGTTGATCTGATGTGTGCACAACCGCTTTAATACTAATTGGGGTTACTGTAGGGTCTAATTTGAAAGAAACAGGAGGGCTTTTATACATGCTAAGGCCTTCTTCAAAAACTACACTAAAGTCTTCTATCACATTCTGTAGAGTAAGTGAAGATACATTATGAACTCCCAAAATTGCAAGGGGTCAAAACCACTCTCTACCCTGCAAATTTGCTTTGATATTATAGATTGTATGTACTCATCTGGAAACTTTTCAGCCGATTCACCCTGAAGAAGACCTCTCCTCATTCGACGAAACGCGTTGTGATTCTTCTGTCTTTCCGACAGTTGATTTTGTCTTTCTTCCATATTGTTTGTTTTCCATGTCTGTCCTCATCATCATCATCATGTGTGTCAATTGTATTAATCGTGTTGATATATTGTAATAAATTTGTAATTTTATAAAATTCCTTACTCCTTGAGCATTTCTGGTCCATTTAAGTCCCACCTTTGAGGAACTTTTTTAGATCCAATAACACTCCGTAACACAGTTCTTTTCTGCACAGCATTGGCCACCTTATTAGCTTCCAAGAAAAACTTTAACCTGTCTGCATACGAATCCCATGAGGATTGATTAGCCACATCAAATTCCTCCATGTGTCCCAAAGAAGCCATGTTGGAGATACTTATAGATGTGTCTCTAAAACACAAGTTCCAATTCTTCACTCAAGCTGATTACCTGCAGTGTACATTCACTGGAATCCCATCCTCATCACCAGTTTTGTGTATTTTAAAATGTATTTGAAACATCGACATGGACAGGCATTTACAGTACTCTTTTACTTAATCCAACAAAGACATACAGGAACCATAGATACTCTAAAATACATAGCTCTACCAGAACTATAAAGAAGTGAACATATTTACAATGCTTCCCTCTACTGGATGGAGAGCAGTATAACACACTAATATATAACAGTGTATGTCAATGTAACTATGTAATGTAGCGCTTACCCCTGCCTGAGACGCTGCATATGATGGATTCTTTGTTCTGCCATGACTTTTTAAGCTGCTTAGTCCCCACTGACACACCTGTGTAGCTTAACATTAGTATGCTACCATTCTATAGTATTGCACAGAAAATAGGCAACAAGCAACTGGATGGTAGACTCAAAGGGTTTATTATGTCAATGTAGTTAAACAATGCATGAATTAGCAAACAGGCAATTGAACAGGTTGTTAACGCTAACCTACAAGATGGCAACCAACTGAATTATAGTAATGCTAAACCAAATTATAGCTGATGATGCAAACAGGATTAAGTGTATTGGCATTAGCTAATCAAAAAATAAAGGTCCACGTGTGCTCACTACACATACAGCCCCGATAGCAGGTGGGTGTATACATTCCTGACAAAGGGTTGACTACAGGTACCTAGTGCCTAATTGTCAATATTAGCCAGCTATTGGTGAGGCCCTTCTGTAAGTGGTGCACATTTTCCTGTTCCTTTAAGAGTGTGTAACGGATGGTGTGCAGCAAGGGACTAAGCTTTGTATTTCTGCTCGCTTCTGGTAAACAACAGGTTCAGTCCCATATGCTTGGTGGTCAGCTGTCCCAGTAGCCTCAGCAATGAAGGCACAACCAGCAATGGTTCTCTCCAGCTTTGGGTCTCAGCACGGCAAGAGAATTTTCAGTGTCTTAGTCCTTAGTCTCTGGTGTGGGCACAGACACCCCAGCAATAGGTCTGCACTCTCTCATTCTCTCTTCGCCAAGACTTCTGTGGCTCCCAGTCTCTGCACAGTCTCAACAAAGACCACAGGTCTATATAGCTTGGCTTCCTCACACAAAAGACCCTGTTCTCTCCAGAGTTGCCTGGGAAAAGTTCTGTCTGTTCTCCACTGTGGTGCAAAGCTTTTTGTCCCTTGTAGTCCATATCCTATTCAGCTCTATTCACTTTCATTGTACTGTGCACTTTTAAGAACTATAGTTCCCAGTATCCTTAGCGGCCACTGCATAGCAAGTCCTCTGATTGGCTCAGGACTTCGTTGCCAGGAGGGAGGGTGGGGCAGGAGTGAGTAGGTGATGTCACACATAGCCGCTCTGAAAGAAAGCCGGTGTTCTATCACGAAGTGTCCGGCTGTCACTAGGTGTCCGAAGTGTACTGCGCATGCGCAGTGCATGCGCAGTACGGAGCATGAAGATTTTCGGAAATTGTCGGAAGATGAACGGCGCCTGCGCCGTGAGACGAGGTGAAGCCCCCACCATCCAAGCGGACATAGGGTTAGTCAAACTTAGAAGGCCCCTCGCGGGCTCGCTTCGCTCGCCACGCTTTGGGCGCGGCCTCGCTTCGATCGCCTCTTTTATATTCTAACTCTATGTCCACTTGGATGGTGGGGCTTGAAAGTGGACTCACGGCGCAGGCGCTGTTCATCCTCGGCAATTTTCGGAATATGGGTGTCCTGTGTACTGCGCATGCACAGCGGACACTTCGCACAGCGGACACTTCGTGATGGGGGACGGCTAATGATACAACACCGGCAGCCTGCAGCCACACAGCTAAACGTTTTACACAGCAGCCCAGCGGGGGGAGGGGCATTTGGGAATAGAAGAATTGGGCAGGATCTCACACAGCTTGCTCTTCACACACAGCCGGGGGCAGCACCCTGCTACAGTAAAAAATATGCCATACCTGGAATTCATGTTTAAACATTGCAACCCTAACTCCACAACAAAGTAAATACAGCAAATACTGTGCAGTTCCCTTTATTGTGTGCATGCTCCTTTTACATCAGCACATCCATTTTTCAATTAAATACTCCCCAAAGAGCTTGTTCATCTGTTGTTTTCTGATTCCCGAGTCCTAATAAAATTAATAATGAATTATGTGTTCAGAAAACCTGCCTCTCCTGATAATTAACATGTGCAGGAGACTGATACATAAAATTTACAAGGTTTATCTTATCCCGGACGAATGTAAACTGTAATATAAAAACGTTTATATCCTTTACGTTCAACCGGTACAAATACACACTTATGTTCGGTTCCAATCATGCATACAGATGTTTTTCAGCACTCAAGAAAGTAACCAGAATTTGCATTTTTTGCATTCCATCCACAGGTTGTAGAGGGAAGCTGACATTACTTCCAAAGATGGGTTTTTATGGGTTTTTTGTTTTGTTTTCATGGATTTTTTCAGGAAAATTGGCTTATAAAAATATAGAGCCTCCAAATTCAAGGTTGGTGCATTAAGTATAGAGGGCATTGCCCATTTCAAGTGACAGGGTCTCTTAAATAAACAACCTGCCCGCTGATTTTTATCTTTGCCACCTTACTTAGCTGCTTCGCTAGTCCACTGGAACTCTTCAGGAATGTCTAGTACTTCCAGATATTGGGTATCATGTGACCTTCTCCCTAGTGGCGTCTCCAGCTTTCATATTTAGGGGGGGCACATGGGGGGACAGGGACAAAAGTAGGGGGGCAACTATAAAATGCAATTTTACTACGATCCCCAGGGTGGCAGAAAACAAGAGATATATGTCACCAGCATACCAAGAAAATATAAGGTTCCAAAGCAGTGGGAGAACTATCAGGGTTGCAAAGGTTGTCTTGCCACCGGGCCTTGGTGTTCTGCCACTGTGGTGTTCCCCAGCCTCCTCTTGCTGTCCTGCCCCTGCTATTGACAGTGCTGGTCTGGCATCTGTGTCCTTGGCAGTGGCAGCAGTCTATTAGGACCTAGTGCTGGTGACATTATGGGTGCATGCAGGGGAAGGCTGGCACTATTGGTTGTAGAGAGCGAGCCCCCAGCTGGTCACCTAGCAGCAGTAATGTTGTATAACCTTCTCTGTTGACATGCTGATCGGGATGTGATCCAGGTGATGCTCCCAGTCAGATCTAATAAACACAGTATTTATTAGCATCAAGAGTACAACCACATCCATCGTATGTTCAGCAGCCATGTGGGCTCTATGCCTGTAAGGTGTGGGCTCTATGCCTGTAAGGTGTGGGCTTTGATCAATAAAATCACTATGATATTTAACACTAGGATTTGACTAAGAGCATCACCTGGATTGCATCACGATCAGCATGTCAGAGAAGGCTGCACTGCTGCTAAGCAACCTGCAGGGAGGTCAACTGTCTACTCTACAACCATTAGACATGGGCTCGGGTGTGTTTGAAATCCCACTTGCCCGATCCCACCAGGAAGCCGACACTGCACACGGCTAATCACAGGCAGTGAGACATTCCTGATCTGTGCAGCTGCGGACCGGGAAATGTCTCACTGCTTGTGCTTAGCGCTGTGCAGTGTGGGCTTCCTGACGGGCTCGGGCATGTGGGATTTTGAACATGCCCTGCCCATCTCTAACAACAAATTGTCCTGGCTCTCCTGTACATTAGCCCCATAAAGTAACCAGCACTGGGTTCCAATGTGCCACTGCTGCCATGGAGACAGAGACCAAAGCTGTGAATAGCCAGGACAGCAACCCTGGTAGTTCCACCACTGGTCCACACTGCAAGGATTCCCCCATCCATCTATAATGTGTACATGGGAGAATTGGATCATTTCTTTTTTTTTTTCATGCAACCTACTAGTTAAATGAAAAAAGTGATCAATGTATGGGCTGTCTAAGTGCTAAGACCAGCCATAGGCAGTTTGAATCTCAGCTGGTTGAGGTTTGAACCATTAATGAGCAGGCTGAATGTACCAAGTTGATCGATCAAATTGGGAACAACCAGCCTGACAGATACTCTTATGATTATCATTAGTGGTTGCTATAGCCACTAGTGATAATGACTGTTTGTTGGGAGAATACAATTGCTGGGCAGGAAGGATATTCCCCTGTCACCACTGTCTGTGTTAATGGGGGAATCATGCAAGTTTCTTTCCTGCACTCTGTGGATGCAGGAAAGAAATTTGCATAGTCTATTACCTGCCTAACTGAAAGTGAAAGTAAGTTGTGAAGGTCTTGAAAGAACAGGAGAGGGGGAGGGACAGATGGGGGAGAGAAGGGATGGAGATAATGCAGTTCAGTGATTACAGTGTACTGCAGTGCACACACTTACCCACGCGTCCAGGCTAGAAGAATACTCCCCCTCTCAATAGAGACTGTGTTACTCCAGCGGCAGCCTGAGTAAGATGTGGCGCATCTGCTACGGATGCAAACAAAAAGACATTGCCTTTTTGTAAAAAAAAAAATAAATAAATTTTTTTGGTGTTTTTTTTGGGGGGGGCACATGGTGGGGCACAGCATCATTTTGGGGGGGTCAGGGCCCCCTCTGGCCCCCCCCTAGGGACGCCATTGCTTCTCCCCTTCCTCTTAGGATGCAAGATCCGGACCTGAGCAGCCAATCCTGTGAGTGAAAGGTGTAATTAATTTCCAGCTTCAATGGGACATACACAGGGCTTGGATTTCTGGATCCAATGTAGGCAGAGTGTGGTGAGGAGTACAGTGAGCATGTGTAAAGTATTGGTAGGAGGTTGTTATTTCTTGCTAAAAGCTCAACTCTGGGCAATACTAAACCTTCAGAGTTGTTCCCTGTAGTACCTCTTCTTCACCACAAGGTGTCCTTAAAGCAGACCTTTAACCCTTAAAACTGCTTTTTTTGCCCATGGCTCCTCATCTTCCCTCGTCCACAATTGTATAATATGTCATTTCTTTTCAAAAAGGTATCTAACTCTGCTGAATCCCAGTAAGTTCAGCATTCTTGCCTAGATAAGAATTACATAGGGACCCACCCCGTTGCCTCCTGAGATGTGCATAATCACACATCCCAGAATTGCAGTTATACTGATGGGCACAATGCTTCCTGGGATCCACATATGTGCAGATGTGTCGAAGGTCTTTATGACCTGGCAAGAGACCTGTGACACATCTGTGCATGTGTGCAGAGGCCACAGGCATCAAGGTCCCAAATAGCAGTGGTGCACACATGCGCATATATGCCCCAGGTCTCTGCTGGGTCTCAAAGACCTAGCAGAGACCTGCAGCACATCTGCCCATGCACAGGATATCCCAAATGAAGACAGCATGAAGGTGTCAGGGCTGGGCTCCTGCTTTTAACGAGCAGCTCTTTTCTTTCAGTGCAAAGAAGCTGCTCATCTGTCGGTTAATTATCAGCCACTCATTTCCACAGTGACTCACCTGGTTACCCTTACCTGCCTCATTAGTCCAGCCTACAGCCAGTCCCTTTTGGCTATTTAAACAGCTTTACTCATTTCTTCCCTGCTCTTGCATGGTCTATGATCTCCAGTGTGTTCCTGTGTATGACTTGGCCTGGCTGACTTCTCTTCCAATACCTGTTCCTGTTTTTGCTTCTTATTACGCTGACTTCTGGCTTCCTGACCTCGGCTCATCTGCTTAACCCCTCTGGTATCCAAACCCTGGCTTCAGTTATTGACTATGTTCCTGAACTGTGTTATTTTTTACTATTTAATTTTTCTGTCTCGGCCTGGTTTATGGTTCATTACAGAAGGGTGGGGGTGAGACCACAATAGCATCTGACTGAAGTTCCTCTTTAATCTGCTGGATAAATAGCACCTGGCATCACTTAGTCCAGGAGATTGAGGAAAAAGTGTGAGTGTGGGATATAATGACCCTGTCCTCTGAGCATACCTTAACTATGCACCCATGAAGAATAGACCAAAGAGGACCCATCATATGACCATCCAGAAGACATCTGAAATAGATGTAATACCTACAGCTCATGGGGGAGGGGGTTCCAAAGGGGTGGAGGGAGCACTGAGATCAGAACTGGTCTTAAAACCTAATAAAAAGCCAACTTGGCATATGATGCACTCCTATGTTTGTAACCATTCAATGGACCTTTCCCCAAGTTGGCTCCTGCTACTCATTGGATCTGCAAAGAGAGTACTGAGCCCCTCCAATGCTCAATCGGACTTGGAAGCGGGACATCTGGCAGTGGTGAGAAGCCACTCATCACCCCCTTTCCATATCTGTGAATACGTTTGATAAGTCTGAGGGTTGGAGATTTTTAAGAATTATACAGATCTTATGTTATCTGTTGTCGGTAAAGTTAAATGAAGAATTATATTAAAGTGGTGGTAAACCTCAGACATGAAATATGCAGAAAGCCTACCCCTCTATAGTGTGTACTTGTTAAATCCAGATCAATAAGTGTCATTTCTGTCTGCTACTTTGTTCCTCTGCTATCAGCATGAGTCACCGCTGAAAAGTTTTCCTGACACCAAGAGAAGAAAAGGTGACAGGGGAGGGACCTCCAGCTGATTGACGGCCTCAGCTCTGTTCCTGTGTGCTGTGTAAAGGGGGGTGTCTCTTCCCTCCAATCAGCTCTCAGAGTTCTTCTCACTGAGCTCTACAGAGGGTAACTTCAGATCCCCACCCCCTTTTTTCTGAACTCTCAGACAAGCTTTATAAATGCTGGACTTTGAATGGATGTAGAGAAGAGAATACTGCAGATAAACAGGTATAACGTATGTAAGAAGATGTGTTTCATCTCTGTGTATCACCTGAGCCCAGTCACTCGAGTATTGCTTATATGGAAAGGGTTTAGAACCACTTTAAACAAAAAAAAAATAATATTCTCTTGTTCGATTCAGGATCTATTTGGGAACATTTTCCATTAAAAGGAACAACGCGTCCACTTTTTAGTCCATTAAGCGGAGTAATCAAGGGTCATTTGCATTATATCAATGTGATTTTAAAGTTGTTTACGGTTCTTGACTTATATTCAAAGAGAACTGCGTTTATTTCACCTAATTATCCAAAAAGCACATAAACACGGCTCTATCGCCACCACCACCAATCACAGGGGGTGGGGGAGTTACAGAGATTTTTCACTCTGTACAGAAATATGTCAGATTCTCTTCATCAGCACAGCATGATCAATATAACTGCTTTTAACTGATAACAGCTTACAAGTCACAAAGATAATGATGTTACGGAATTTGTTGCGGCACTTGGAACATTTAGATGCTGCTACAGCACCACCCAGTGGGTGTAAAGGGAACTGCTTACCTTTATAAAATTCAAGGGAAAAAATTGTGCTTTTCGATATAGTTTGCTTATTTGTCCTATCGGTTTATATAGCACTTTATTGTTTTTGGAGTCTGGGGGAGAGACAAGACCTGTGAGGGTTACCTAACTGCAGCAAAGACAACTGTGCTTTACCTCTTCCAGCCAAAAGATGGTGAATGTGAGTCCAGTATTTCAGTGCTCCTGCTGTATTGTGAGTAGAGACCTAATAGGATTTCAGATTACACAGCTGAGTGATCTGAGGAGCAACACACTCCTCTCCTTGTAGAGACAGAGCTGATTGGATCTTCAGTCTGAAGGGAAAAGTGCAAATCTGGTGTTATTCCGCGTACATGCATCGGAATTCTCGTCGGAAAAAGCTCTGATGGTGTTCCCGTCAGAATTCCGACGGAATTTCGCTCAAACTGTCTTGCCTACACACAGTCACACCAAATTCCGACTGTCAATAACACGGCGGCATACAACACGTTCCACGGCACTAAAAAAGGGAAGTTTAATGCTTCCGAGCATGCGTTGAATTGTTTCCGAGCATGCGTCGGAATTTTGCGTGTCGGAATTGCATACACACAATCGGAAAATCCGATAGAAAGGTTTTCCGTCTGAAAATTTAAGAACAGGCTCTCAATCCAAAGTCCGTCGGAAATTCCGACAGAAAAAGACCAATGGGCATACACACGGTCGGAAAATCCGATGAAAAGCTCCCATCGGACTGTTTCCATCAGAAATTCCGACCGCGTGTAAGCGGCATAAGACTTTCCTCTCAGGTAGGTCAGCATGCGCTGCACAGAACTAAGCAATCTTATATCAGTGTCTTCACTCCCCTCTTGCATCAGGGGGAACTCTTTGGACTCTGAGGTAAGGTGGAATTCTGCAAACCCTGATGTAAGGGGGGGGGGGGGGTCTCTGTGGACTCTGAGGTAAAGAGGAAATCTTAACATCAGGGTCTGCAGAGTTCTCCTTTACATCAGGGTCATTAGAGTTTGCCTTTACATCAGGGTCCACAGAGTTCCCCCTTACACTGTAAGGCAAATCCTGTGGACTGTGATGGTATCTAAAGGGAACTCTGATGTAAAGGGGGCTCTGGGAATGTTGGGAACTCTGATGTAAAGGAGGCTCTGGGAATGCTGAGAACTCTGATGTAAAGGGGGCTCTGGGAATCTTGGGAACTCTGATGTAAAGGAGGCTCTGGGAATGCTGAGAATTCTGATGTAAAGGGGGCTCTGAGAATGCTGGGAACTCTGATGTAAAGGAGGCTCTGGAAATTTTGGGAACTCTGATGTAAAGGAGGCTCTGGGAATGCTGGGAACTCTGATGTAAAGGAGGCTCTGGGAATGTTGGGAACTCTGAAGTAAAGGGGGCTCTGTGAATGTTGGGAACTCTGATGTAAAGGAGGCTCTGGGAATTTTGGGAACTCTGATGTAAAGGAGGCTATGGGAATGCTGGGAATTCTGATGTAAAGGGGGCTCTGAGAATGCTGGGAACTCTGGTGTAAAGGAGGCTCTGAGAATGTTGGGAACTCTGATGTAAAGGAGGCTCTGGGAATTTTGGGAACTCTGATGTAAAGGAGGCTCTGGGAATGCTGGGAACTCTGATGTAAAGGAGGCTCTGGGAATTTTGGGAACTCTGATGTAAAGGAGGCTCTGGGAATGCTGGGAATTCTGATGTAAAGGGGGCTCTGTGAATGCTTGGAACTCTGATGTAAAGGGAGCTCTGGGAATGCTGGGAACTGTTATTTAAGGGGGGATTCTAATCTAAGGGCAGGAAGGGGGCCTGCTGCAGGACCATAATAATGGACCGTGATGTACTGTAAAGGGGAACTCTGATGTAAAGGGGGATCTGGGAATTTTGGGAACTCTGATGTAAAGGAGGCTCTGGGAATGCTGGGAATTCTGATGTAAAGGGGGCTCTGAGAATGCTGGGAACTCTGATGTAAAGGGGCTCTGGGAATGTTGGGAACTCTGATGTAAAGGGGCTCTGGGAATGCTGGGAACTCTGATGTAAAGGGGGCTCTGGGAATTTTGGGAACTCTGATGTAAAGGAGGCTCTGGGAATGCTGGGAATTCTGATGTAAAGGGGGCTCTGAGAATGCTGGGAACTCTGATGTAAAGGAGGCTCTGGGAATGTTGGGAATTCTGATGTAAAGGGGACTCTGGGAATGTTGGGAACTCTGATGTAAAGGAGGCACTGTGAATGCTGGGAACTCTGATGTAAAGGGGGCTCTGGGAATGCTGGGAACTGTTATTTAAGGGGGATACTAATGTAAGGGCAGGAAGGGGGCCCGCTGCAGGACCATAATAATGGGCCCCACAACAGTAGTAAAAGGGTTCCGGACTCCAACCAAGGCTCAGGTCAAGGGGGGCCCTTAATGGTTTTTGCACCAGGGTCCTGAAGGTTCTAGTTACACCTCTGCAACACACCCCTCTCCTAGTAGAGACTGAGTTGCTTAGACTTTCAGTTTGAAGAGAAAAGTGCAAATCTAGTGCTAGACTTTCCTCTTAGGTAGGTCAGTATGCGCTGCACATGGAAACATCAAAGCAATCTTTTTTTTTTTAATCCAAACAATTTTTATTAAGTTTTTTTTTCAAGAAATACAATCACATTAAACAGGCAAAATGTGTTCAGATGGTATGAGTATGAACAAGGTACCCAGATGGGTAGGCATAAACAAATGACACGTTTATTCTGGCGAACAAATTATAAGCGCCGGGGAGGTTGCATAGATAGGCCAACTTAATACTAACTCGGGCCTAGAACACGACTCATAAATTACGCTAGGCTATCGCTTCAATCTTGTTGTTGGGAGGATAACCTTCAAAGCGTCTCCCCTGATAACCCCGTGTCAATTCTAGGGTCTAAATTGACTCGCCTTTATATTGGAGTGTCACCACTGCTCCGAGCGTGATCACTCTAAGACTCGCAATCTTGACAACTATGATTATTGGCGTTCCCTTTTCCTCTTTCCAGTTATCCGTTATAGCACCTTCTAGCTCCCCTGAAGAGTCGACCAAGCGGCCACCAGGGGTGTAGGATAGAGAGCCCAAAGATAGGGAAAGGGTAAAGAGGGAAACGTAGAAAAAGAGGGGAAGAAAAAAAAAGAGAAGGGTGGGGGGGGGGGGGGGTGGTAGGGTGTTCGGTCCAGGGATTGAGAAGTTGCCGTCAAAGCAATCTTTTAGTTAGTGCTTATTTATAAAATAAGGAATTTCTACACATAATAAAAATAATGATTTAAAATATTAGTGTACTTTTTTTCTAAAAAATATAATCGAAACTGACCAAAAGTCAACTATCATTTCCATGTAAGCAATACTTTTATTAAATACACATATCCTTATAAGGTTTGTACATTAATAAGCCACTATGAAGTGAACCTAAGTGAATAATTCTAATAGTGTGTGACTCTTTTACCTATCGTTCCCCCTCCCGCCACCCTCCGGTGCCCACCCAGGCTCTCCCATGCGATTGGGAAGCTGGATATCCATAGAGCTGGCCATGGACTGGATGGTCCCTGACCATCTCAATGACCCTGGGAGGCCAGAAGTGGCAATAATTCTAGCACAAGACCTCCTTTGTAACTGGTATCCTGTAAACATTTTTAAAGCGTCGCCTATGGAGATTTTAAATTCTGGAGTTTGGAGCCATTTCACAAGCATGCACAATTTTAAAGCATGACATGTTAGGTATCTGTTTTATTTTTTTTTTCAATTCATTAAAGTGTATTTTTTCCAACAAAATTGCTACGCAAATACTGTGTGACATAACAAAATGCAAGATCGCCATTTCATTCTCTAGGGTCTCTACTAAAAAATGTATAGATAATGTTTGGGGTTCTGAGTAATTTTCTAGCAAATTATAATTTTTACATGTAGGAGAGGAGTGTCAGAATTGGTCTGGGCTGGAAGTTAAACCCAATACCCAAAAAATTTATATATTGCAGCTTATCAATCGGTTTTGGATAGATTGAGTTTGAGGAAGTGGTGTGACATCCAGACTGATAGTAAATTAGTGATACGTGAGGAGACAGAGGGAGTGAGCTGAGGGGTAGAGAAATAGATTTGGGTATCATCTGCCTACCGATGGTATTGGAAGGCATGGGGGCTACCAGCTGACCTAGGGAGGAGGTGTAGATTGAAAATAGGAGAGGTCCAAGAACAGAACCTTGGGGGACCCCAACAGAGAAAGGAAGAGGAGAGGAGAAAGTAGAGTTGTAAGAAACGCAAAAGGTGCGGTTGGATAAGTAGAAGAGAACCAGCGAAGAGTACAGTCACGGAGACCAAAGGAGTGGAGTTTTTGAGGAGGAGGAGGAGCAGTGGCGGCCCATTCATAGGGGGTGCAGTGTGCATGAGCCCTTAGAGGCGAGGGCTGCATTTGTTTTTTTTTTAAGGCAGGTTTTCCCACGTCCACTTCGCATGACAGGAGATTGTGACCGACTCTCTATGGAGCCGGTTCACATATCTCTGTTGCGGCTGTGGAGCGGCTTCAGGGGAAAATTCAGGCAAAAATTCAGCCCTGATTCGTCCCTCCCATTCTCCTGCTCTCCATGGGTCTTCATGGTGACGGCGGGGGTGGCTTCTGTTTCCTCTCTCCTCCTTGGCGGCCAATCGGGAGTCTTCTCTCCTGGGTCAATTGGAAAACGGGTCTCACACCCACTTCTGATTGGCCGGATTGAGGATCAGTGTTTCAAAAGCGAATATTCAAATTCAAATGTAGAACGTACCAATCAGCCAAAACCAATCAAAACTATTCTGAACTCCTACTCCTGGAGCTCTCTGCTGCCCTTAATACGGTTAACCACCTCCTCCTCAGTGGCGGCTGGTGAAGTTTTGGGATGGGGGGGCGCCAGACCCCGCCCTTCCTTTTTGACCCCTCCCACTTGGTGGAAGTGGGTGTGGTTTCAGCAAAATTGTGGGCGTGGCTCTAAGGTGGTGTGGTTAGCGTCTGAGATGAACGAGGGATGGAGGGAGAGGGTGAGAGGGATGGAGGGACAGCAGGCCCAGATCCTACTATCCCTATTGTGTTGTCACCAGTACGGTATTTGTATATTGAAATTATATCCCCTCTTAAGCGTCTCTTCTCCAGAAAGAATAAGTTCAGTGCTCACAACCTTTCCTCATAACTAATATCCTTCAGACCCTTTATTAGCTTTGTTGCCCTTCTTTGTACTCGCTCCATTTCCAGTACATCCTTCCTGAGGACTGGTGCCCAGAACTGGACAGCATACTCTAGGTTCGGCAGGACCAGAGTCTTGTAGACCGGGAGAATTATCGTTTTATCTCTGGAATTAATCCCCTTTTTAATGCATGACAATATTCGGTTTGCTTTGTTAGCAGCAGCTTGGCATTGCATGCCATTGCTGAGCCTATCATCTACTAGGACCCCCAGGTCATTTTCCATCCTAGATTCCCCCAGAGGTTCTCCCCCCAGTGTATAGATTGCATTCATATTTTTGCCACCCAAACGCATTATTTTAAAATTTTCTACATTAAACCTCATTTGCCATGTAGTTGCCCACCCCATTAATTTGTTCAGATCTTTTTGCAAGGTTTCCACATCCTGCGGAGAAGTTATTGCCCTGCTTAGTATCGTCCGCAAATACAGAGATTGAACTGTTTACCCCATCCTCCAGGTCCTTTATGAACAAATTAAACAGGATTGGTCCCAGCACAGAACCCTGGGGGACCCCATTACCCACCCCTGACCATTCCGAGTACTCCCCATTTATCACCACCCTCTGAACTCGCCCTTGTAGCCAGTTTTCAATCCATGTACTCACCCTATGGTCCATGCCAACGGACCTTATTTTGTACAGTAAACGTTTATGGGGAACTGTGTCAAAAGCTTTTGCAAAATCCAGATACACCATGTCTACACCACGTGTACGAGCCTTCCTTTATCTAGATGGCAACTCACCTCCTCATAGAAGGTTAATAGATTGGTTTGGCAAGAACGATTCTTCATGAATCCATGCTGATTACTGCTAATGATACAGTTCTCATTACTAAAATCTTGTATATAGTCCCTTATCACCCCCTCAAAGAGTTTACATATTATTGATGTTAGCCTAACTGGTCTATAATTCCCAGGGATGTATTTTGGGCCCTTTTTAAATATTGGTGCTACATTGTCTTTTCTCCAATCAGCTGGTACCCTTCCAGTCAGTAGACTGGCAGTAAAAATTAGGAACTGGCAATTACTTGACTGAGTTCCCTAAGTACCCTTGGGTGCAAGCCATCTGGTCCTGGTGATTTATTAATGTTAAGTTTCCCAAGTCTAATTTTAATTCTGTCCTCTGTTAACTATGGAGGTGCTTCCTGTGATGTGTCATGAGGATAAACACTGCAGTTTGGGTTACTGAAGCCCCCCGATTCCCTCGTGAAGACTGAGGAGAAGAATAAATTCAATTCCTTCGCCATCTCCCCATCCTTTGTAACCAGATGTTCTTCCTCATTCTTTATGGGGCCAATATGGTCTGTCCTACCTCGTTTACATACTTAAATAATTTCTTGGGATTTTTTTTGCTCTCCTCCACTATGTGTCTTTCCTGTTCTATCCTTATTGCACCCTTACATTTCTTGTTGCATTCTTTATAAAGTCTGAATGCTGATGATGATCCCTCAACCCTGTATTTTTTGAAGGCCTTCTCCTTTGCTTTTATATGCATTTTTTCATTTTTCATAAGCCATCCAGGACTTTTGTTTGCTCTTTTGAATTTATTACCCAATGGGATGCATTGGCTAAGGCTCTTATTTAATATGCTTTTAAAGCAAACCCTTCTCTCCTCCGTGTTCTTTGTTCCTAAGATTTTATGGAAAGTCCTTTTATGATTTCTGTGCGGGTTTCTGCATCGCAACTGAATCGCCGGCAGTTCACACTGACACCTGCGAATCGCTGTGGGTGTCAATATAAAGTTAATGACACCCCCAAATCGATTCGCAGATCGCAGTGCGAGTGTGAAATGGTGCAGGTATTGTATCGCATAGATGTGAACACTCATGCGATACGATTCCAGTGCGGACCAAAAAAAGGGTCCTGCACCATTTTGGTGCGAATGCGATGTGATGCGATTTCAGCCATAAAGTTTGTATGGCTGAATTCGCATCACACAGACATCACATGTGATCTTCATTTAGGGAGAAAGGAGACTTGTGTAGACTAAGGGGGGGATTTATGCAGACTGGGGTGGGGAACTTGTGCAGATTGAGGGGGGGAATTGTGCAGAGTGGGCGGGGGAGACTTGTACAGACAGATAGGGGGACTTGTACAGACTGGGGGGGTTGTAGACTGGGGGGGGGGCTTGTGCAGACCAAGGGGGGAACTTGTACAGACGGGGGGCTTGTGCAGACTGGGGGGGATTTGTGCATACGGGGGGGGGGCTTGTGCAGACTGGGGGGGGACTTGTACAGACTTGAGGGGAACTTGTGCAGAAGGGGGGAGGTTTGGGCAGACAGGGGGGGCTTGTGCAGACTGGGGGGGAGGGGCCATCCTGTAGCCACGATGGGACCGATGACGCTGGTGAGGTATGGCACTGCTCAGTGTCTCCTAGTCACCAGCTGGGATTCTCTGTACCCCCCATTTGGGTATGTCTACTTACCCCACTTCCCTGACAACTTGGGAAAAGACACACACCTCTGGTGACCTTCCCCCAACATCTGCCAACACTGGCAGAGAAACCTTCAAAAATTGCTAAAACAAATCCCCTAAGACCTCCTCGGGGGACCCCTGAAGGGCTGCAGGCTCCAGATTTTGTGTCACATGGCTTTGCCCTCCCAGATCTAAGTCCCCCCCCCCCCAAGCCCCCTGACCACACCCTCCACCCTGCATGCTATGCCCGGCTGCAGAGCTCCTTTCCCATTACAGCACTCTATACTGTTCCTCCTCCGCAGGGCTGAAATCACATTCCTTTACAACACAGCCAGTTAGCCCTGATCTGCACAGGGTCTATCTGCCTACTGCAACTAAACTGCCGTTCCGACCAGAGAATTTCACAGGTCAGAACGGCAACATAAAAGCCAAATACACCCTGTGAAGACTGACAGACTGTGTGTAAAGGAATGTGATTTTATCTCTGTGTAGTGTGGGGGGGGGGGCTGCATAACTCCCAACTGTCCCTGATTTCGAGGGACTGTCCCTGATTTGGAGCAATGTTCCTCTGTCCCTCTTTCCTCCTTATTTGTCCCTCATTTTGGTCTGATCTATATAGTTGTATATAAAATGCACTTTTTATCCTTTTCCCAGTGCTAAACCTTTCTTCCAATTTTTAAATTGCTGCATTTGTACATTTTAAATACCAATATAAAGGAATTTAATAGATTTAAAAAAAAGCCCTTGTGGATTTAATTAAACTTTTTTTGGTTAATTCTCCTTTAAGGGGGTGTGGAGGAGGCGTGTCCTATGCCTACATACATTTGGTAGTAGGTGTCCCTCATTCCCATCTCAAAATGTTGAGAGGTATGGGGCTGTGTAGTGTGCTGGGATGGGAAAGGAGCTCTGCCAAGAGACCTGCCAGGGGTCCCTGTCCTCTGATTCTCCAGCGGTGATCCCTGTCCTCTGATTCTCCAGCGGTGATCCCTGTACTCTGATTCTCCAGCGGTGATCCCTGTACTCTGATTCTCCAGCGGTGATCCCTGTACTCTGATTCTCCAGCGGTGATCCCTGTACTCTGATTCTCCAGCGGTGATCCCTGTCCTCTGATTCTCCAACGGTGATCCCTGTCCTCTGATTCTCCAGCGGTGATCCTTGTCCTCTGATTCTCCAATGGTGATCCCTGTCCTCTGATTCTCCAGCGGTGATCCTTGTCCTCTGATTCTCCAATGGTGATCCCTGTCCTATGATTCTCCAACGGTGATCCCTGTCCTATGATGTAAAGAGGAACTCTGGGAACTCAAAACTCTTAAGCCACTTTGAGTATCTTGGCATGCGGTGGATGTATCTGCACGCACATTGGAAGTAGTGTGGGGGGGGGGGCAGGTCAACTTTTGCATCAGGGCCCACAAGCTTTAAGCTACGCCTCTGCTATCTATCTAAGATTGGAAGCACACAATTGTCTATGTATGATGTGGCATTAACCGTATCGTACCTGAACTCTACTTTTTGCCATATAGTGCATATATGTCTATTGCAATCTTTATTTCATACTTGCTGCTTCTGGCTTCACTTCCCTTATCTGTGAATTTCTACTTAGAATAAACCTAAAGTCAGCATGTTGTTTGGTGTTCAGAGGATTCCATTCTGTATACTTATTTTAATCATGGCTAGGAGTAATTAGATTTATTTCTTGCTTTGCAGAATCTTTTCAAATTACAGAACACAGATAATGGCACAATGACCATCTGGAGGCAAGCAGTGACATCTTGTGGATCATTGCAGAACTGCATGGGAGATGATTTGTCTGCAGTGTCAGCTGGATGGCACACTGGAAGAGCAGGTGAACCACAAAAAAAATTGGGAATGTTTTTAAAAGCAGCCAATGGCTGACTGCTTGATGGGTAATTAACCATATTTTAAAACCTATTCAATGTCCACATTCATTCAATACATGCTTGATTAGGTCACTGCTGTCCACTTAATGTTTAGATGTCCTCTCTTTCAATGAAAAATCTGAGTCTCATTATCATTTGGTGTCTTCATAATACAATGTTTCATTCACCAGTACTGATGTATTCAATTGTTCTGCTTGCAAGCAGGATGATAACTGTCAATATACAGTATGCCCTATTGTTGGTGTCCTCGCTGATTAAAGCCCAACAATTACTTCCTCTCCAGTCATCAGATTGTAATGTATCATCCTGAAGGATTGGGAACAGGACTGGAACAAAGGGAGAGCATTAGGGGACATTGCCCCTGGCACAATGTTTTCATGTCAAAGGGGGGAGCAGCATGGCTGACCACGCTGGGCCCTCCTCATCACATAATGTACCGTATATACTCGAGTATAAGCCAACCCGAATATAAGCCGAGGCACCTAATTTTACCACAAAAAAAAAACTGGGAAAACGTATTGACTTGAGTATAAGCCTAGGGTAAGAAATGCGCAGCTACTGTAAGTGTAAAAGAGAGTCAACAATGCCCATTTTGCAGCCTCACTGTGCCCATTTGCAGCCATAGGTCCCCCGAACTTGCTAGTTAAGGGTTCCTAGATGCTCCCTAGCTGCGGCCAAAATTTGGGGTCTCTGGACCCAAAGGGTCCCAAATTGACATTGCTGCAGATGGACACAGTTGACCGACTTTGGGGCCCTGTATCTCGGGGCCACTTGGTGCTAGGTGCTGTAAAACTCGGCTTATACTTGAGTATATATACGGTACATTACCAGCAGAGGGTTAACCAAAACCAGAGGGCAACCACCGTTGCTCCCCACCCCTAATCCAACGCTCCTTACATTGCCCATTTTTTACTGGCTGCCAGAAATACTGGCGGTTGGCCACACTGTAGCAGGCTATGGAACCGTGTCAAGAGTCAGGTGAACAGAATATGCCTCTGCTGGCTGTACCTGCATAATATTTTCCAGCCGGCACAGCACCTCCTTCACCCTCCCTGGTTAGGGAAATGTGCCATGCACCACACACCCCCCCCCCAAGTCTCAACATCTACATTCCACCTCAACGCCCCTCTCCCCCTCATACTGCCTCTCTCCTTCCCACCTAACTTTTTTCTGGGGAAAGATGTGAGGCTTAGCATCTTCTCCCTGGGCACTGGAGTACCTTGTCCCAGCACTGATTTGTACATAAAGATTTCCTTACTTTATAACATGCAAAATACTAGAAAGACTAAAAATTATTATTTCCCACAGCAACTGTTATTTTTGCAATGACAGCCAATGGGAGCTGAAAACATAAATAACTGAAAATAAAGATCACCAAGGCAAATAACACATATTATATTATTATTATTATTATTACTATTATTATTATAAAGGATTTATACAGCGCCAACAGTTTACGCAGCGCTTTACAATATAAAAGGGAGAGAATACAGTTACAATACAATAAAATACAAGAGGATTAAGAGGCCCTGCTCAGAAGAGCTTACAATCTAATAATAAAATCGAATGCATTGAGCTTAAACTGGCTTATTCGTTAAGGTTAAACCCATATACATGTAGCGACCATAACCCTCAGCGCGGCGGCCTTGACTTTTTGGGCTTACCAGTTACCTCCTCTTGGCTTGTCAGTGATTTTCTAGGGGTTCTCAGGGTTAGTACCCAACGACTTCAGATGCTGACACATAAAAGTCCTTTTTAAGGTTTTTATTCTGCAGTGGTAACATCCGACATAACACAGACTCTGATGGGAATAGAGGGCACGGGTGATAAAACTCAGGCACCTTGAACTGCTGACATCCACTGAATGTCTCTAATCAACCCAGAGAGTAACCACTCGCAGCTGGGTGCTTCACTGCCGGATAGACCTCTAGCCAGAGGCCTAGCAGCCAACATGTGATCTGGAAACTTTGCAAAGTCTCTGCCACAGACTAGATTGTAACTGAAGATAAGTAGGAGCCTTTCTCACAGTACCTGGAAATCTCTCCTTCTCCTTGGCGATACTGTGTGAAGTGTGGATTCTTTAGTGTCCATACAACTCGGCTCCCAGGCTCTTACTGAGCAGCCAGCTTGTTGGCCCTCCTCCGATTCCTCCCCTGGTCACTTGTATGAGTTGCTGTGTCCCTCCAATACCGAGAGCACACCGGGACGCCTTTGAATACTCCTTCAGTTACTGGGCCTCGGACTAACCAGTTCCGAGACTCGGGAACAGACGGATCCCTTCCCCAGACCAAGAGGGCATCTGGGGCTGGTCGCAATTACCATGCTTGCGGGACGGCAGACGCTCCTAGGCCCGGGACCCCTCGCGTGGCTACCCCGGACCAGAACCAGGAATCAATACTGCATGCCGAACTAACCCTGAACATGTGACTTCAGCACCCTAAATACCCCTTCCCAGACTAGGCAGCAGGGCCAGACGCGCCCACTGATTGGCTCCGGGAAAGATTGGTACCTAAGACGTCCAACCAGGCCTGTCATGGGTGCCTCACTGCACCTATGACCAGGCGGAACATTAGTACAGCCCAGCCAGACTGATGCCAAAGTAAATCCTGTACAATTAATCCTTTAATCCTTCACTTGGTGAAGTGTGACCGCTACATACAGTATACCCATATATTAACTATGCCAACCAATCAAAATTCATCTTTTACTGTTTAACTACACTGACTGCAGTAAAAAAAAATCTGACTGGTTAAATGGTTACCGAATTTAACTAATTAGGAGACAAAAACTTCAAAATCTATTGAAGTCAAAAGGTGGCCTTCTAATGACCGTTCTCTAAACTAAAAGGTTGCAGAGAACAGCCCCCTTCTTCTCCTGTTGCACATCCTGAATCCTTAACATATGGGGGGGTTATTTATGAAAGGCAAATCCACTTTGCACTGAAAGTGCACTTGGAAGTGCAGTCGCTCTAAATCTTAGGGGTGATTTTATCATCCAATTTAAGTGCAAGCTAAAATGCTGTTTTTTATTTTCCTTGCATGTCCCCCTCGGATCTACAGCGACTTTACTTCCAAGTGCACTTTCAATGCAAAGTGGATTTTCCTTTAGTAAATAACCCCACAGGTCTCTTCTGAATTGTCAGGCACAGCTTCTAAGGCTGGCCATAGACGGATCGAATCTCGGCCGGTTCAGCAGGAACCAACCCGAGATTTGAAGCGTGCATGGGCAGGCGGAATGTACCCAAGTTGATAGATCAACTTGGTTACAACCAGCCTGCCAGATTTTACATACAATCATCGCTAGTGGCTGGTATAGCCTCTAGCAATAATCACTGTCTTCTCCTGGCGGGGCGGCTTCCCCCGCCTCCCCGCTAGGAGAATACAATGGCACGGCGGGAGGAATTGCCCTGTCAACACTGTCTGCGAGAGACTCGTGGTTGCAGGAAAGAAATTCACTCTGTGTATGGCCTAGCTAGGTCTCATGAATCTGAGCCTTTTCCCTTGTTCCCTGAGTATCTTTTTCCTTGGGTAAAGGGGAAGTGTTGGAGGCTTTCACCTTCCAACAAAAAGAATCTATAGAAGGTCTCAACCTATGGTTAATAGGAACCCTTAAAGCTGAATTTAGGATAACTACATGTATATGATGATGTTGGAAAGGCTACAACAAGGGAAGCAGCCAAGAGATTCATCTTCATTGACTGGCCATACAGCTGTAAAGAACACTGCAGGAGCAAAGGTAACTATTTCTGCGTAATCCAGTCCCTCTAGACTGCAATGTGACATTTAGCTCAGCTCTGTGAATGCAGGAGGCTGTGTCTCCTCTCAAAAATATTTTGTTTCAAATCAACCCCTGGGGAGTTGTGGATCTATGCCAGGCCTTTAAAGATCACTGAAGGTTGTGATCTAGTTTCCCAGAAGTTCAGAGGGTTCTATTCCAATTTGTTCAGAGCACCCAAGTAAGGTGGCATTTGGCTTTCCCTGGACCTCATGGCCCTAAACACCTCTATCTGTACACAAGAGTTGGCTTGCTCATTGGTGGCCTCTCCATCAGGGAGATCTTCTAGCCTTTATTAATAATCGGGATACTTATCTTCGTATCTCTACCTTTCCTGGCCACCAGTGCGTTTTGTGCTTTGCCATAGGAAAACACCACTATCAGTTTGTTGCTCTCTAAATCCAGCTGGCTTTGGCCCAAAGAGTAGGCTAGAATAGCTCCTAGTCCTAATACTGGCCTGGCTGTGGACCAAGAGCCTTTCTGTGGTTGGCTACGTTGTGATAACATCTTGTTAATGATATCTTCTGGAAAGTTTTTTTTAACTCTATCTCTACCCCTGAAGTGCCGGGGCTTATCCCGTACAGTGATTCAGCCAAGAGGAAATTGCAGACTTTGATCACCGATCCTCTCTGTAAAGATGTACAAGGGTCCTTGGGCTCATGTTCCTCTTCCAAGACAATCATTTTTTTTTTCCTAGTTGCATACAATCAATCTTCAGAGCTTTGCTCATAAAAACACACTACGTTGGAAGTTCTTCTGTATACCATGCAGTGTAAAATAAATCGTAGTTTACGCAGCAGAACCTATTCAAAGTACAAACTATCCCACCAAAAAGATCTCTGATGTAAGAAAATCATTTCTAAAGTTTCTTTGAAAGCTTTGATTTTTATATACAGAACCTGGGAGAGAGGCTGATGTGCAAATTATCTAAACCCCTAATCCAGAATATTTTTTTTTCTCTTTGACCACCTTAATGTATCACTACCGGACACCAATGTATTTGCTGCTACCACTATATCATCATTACTCACAAAAAGCACAGAAATGAAAGCTGCTACTGGCTCATAGTAACTGAGATTTATTTCCCAGTCTGGCTTTTAACTGGAGTTATATATTACTAGATATGAATAAAGCTTAGCTAAGTGTTTTCTAAAAAGAAGTGCAACAATTATTGTAGTCTGTAGGTGTCCCCCATAACATAATTTATTACACAGGGGAAAAGATTGCTATCTTATATTAGTTCTTGATTTCTAGGGACAGTTTCAGAGGTTAAAATAATTTTTTCAGTAAATGTCAGTATTTCTGTTTCGGGTCTGCTGCAGGCACAGGGGCATAGATAATGTGGGGGTGAGAGATAGGGGGGTTCAAACCTAGTCAATGCTCACAGCCTTGCCAGGCCGCTCTTGCAGCCTGTCAGTTCAGAGTAAGGGAGATTGCTTTTCCCTGGCACCAGTCACATGATCCAGCTGAGGGATGAACTGCCATGGTCTGGTCTGGTGTGTGTTTTATTAAGAAAGTAAAACTTCACTGAGAGAGGAGTGCTGTAATGGGGCGTGGGGGCTGGTCTGTACTGAGGGGGAAGAAGAGGATGAGCTGTACTTGGGGGGAATTGTACTGAGGGGGGGCTGTATTGGAGGGATGAGAGCTGTACTGGGGTCAACTACACTAAGAGGGAGAGGAGCTGTACTAGGGGGAGGGAATCTGTGATGTGGAAGGGAATCTGATTTAGTGGAAAGAGGCAATCTGTAGTGATGGGGATTTTGGCTTGGGGTGGGAGGTCATTTTTTGTTGTACTGTTTACTAACCTGTGCTTTACACTCTCCTGACCCTTGCACTCTGTACGTTACACTCTCCTGACCCCTGCACTCTGTGCATTACTCATTCCTGTCCCCTGAACTCTCTGCAATATGCACTCCCGACCTCTGTACTCTGTATGTTACACACTCCTGACCCCTGCGAACTGTGACTTAAGCACTGCTGTCCCCTGCACGCTGTGCAATATGCACTCAAGTTTTGGCCCCTCCCACTGTTAGTGCAGTTTTGCAATGCACATAAATTCCCCTCAGTGTATGCCACTTGATTTTTCTCCTCTGGCTCCCCAAGGCTGAATACCCCCATCCACAGAGAGAAAAAAATATCTACAGCTCTATGCAGGCAGGAGGAAGCATTTCCTCAGTCTCCTCTTCCCCAGTGATCAGACTGCGAGGCCGCATCAGTGGCTGATCTGTAACATTTCTGAGCCAAGGACTTCTCAGGCATCCGGATTTGACATGATTGTGTCATCTCTGAGCCAGATACTGATCCTTGATGATGCCTAACCAATTAAGGCATCATCCTTCTTGAAAGGGAAACAGTAGAAGGTAATGTTAAGTACAGAAAAGGGCAATTAGCTAATATGTGACATGGAAGAGCTCAGCTATAAGACCCATTTCACACCACGCCGCCCATAGCGTCGGCGGTTACCATAGGATTTGCAGCGCATTTCGGCCGCTAGCGGGGCGATTTTACCCCCGCTAGCGGCTGAGAAAGGATTAAAACCTGCGGTATTACAGCGCTGCCCCATTGATTTCAATGGGGAGCAGCGGTGGAGGAGCGGTGAGTTCACCGGTCCTTCAACGCTCCAAAGAAGCTGCTGGCAGGACTTGTTGACGCCCTGCCAGCGCACCGCTGCAGTGTGACAGCCCTCAGGCTTTCACACTGCAGACAATGGAGCAGCAGTTTGAGGGTGGATTGCAGGCGCTATTTCTAACGCTATAGCACCTGCAAAAAGCCCTCGATGTGAAAGGGGTCTAAGGAAAGATAAACTGATCTGAATTTATATCCTCTTGAGAAGAGACACTTAAGGGGGTGGGGGGTTGATCTCCATTCATAAATACAGTGCCTTGAAAAAGTATTCACACCCCTTGAAATTTTCCAAATTTTGTCATTTTACAACCAAAAATTTATTTTATTGGGATTTTATGTGATAGACCAACACAAAGTGGTACATAATTGTAAAGTGGAAGGAAAATGATAAATGGTTTTCTAAATTTTTTACAAATAAATATGTGAAAAGTGTGGGGTACATTTGTATTTAGCCCCCCCCCCCCCCCGAGTCAATACTTTGTAGAACCTCCTTTCACTGCAATTACAGCTGCAAGTCTTTTTGGGGATGTCTCTACCAGCTTTGCACATCTAGAGAGTGAACTTTTTGCCCATTCTTCTTTGCAAAATAGCTCAAGCTCTGTCAGATTGGATGGAGCACGTCTGTGAATAGCAGATTTCAGGTCTTGCCACAGATTTCCAATTGGATTTAGGTCTGGACTTTGACTGGGCCGTTCTAATACATGAATATGCTTTGATCTAAACCATTCCATTGTAGCTCTGGCTGTATGTTTAGGGTTGTTTTTCTGCTGGAAGGTGAACCTCCGCCCCAGTCTCAAATCTTTTGCAGACTCCAACAGATTTTCTTCTAAGATTGCCCTGTATTTGGCTCCATTTATCTTCTCATCAACTCTGATCAGCTTCCCTGTCCCCGCTGAAGAAAAGCATCCCCACAACATGATGATGCCACCACCAAGTTTCAAGGTGGGGATGGTGTGTTCAGGGTGATGTGCAGTGTTAAGCCTTGTACACACGATACAATTGTTGGCCCTTTTTTGTCAAAAAGGCGCGTGCCAGGATCTTGTCTTGCATACTAAAGGTACACAATTGTTGTGCAACAAACACGAACGTAGTGACGTACTACAAGGAATTTCAGCTCTTGAGCGCTACCCTTTGGGCCCCTTCTGCTAACTTTGGGTTTGGTGAGCATTGATTCCGAGCATGCGTGTTTGTACTGTCGACTTTTGTGTGACGGATTGGTGTACTGACCATATGAAAATCTGCCGTCTATCCGCTGTCCACTGAAAATTTACTAGCCTTCCATTCAACATTTGTTTTGGCCGAAAGTTGGACAACAATTGTCAAAAGGAGCGTACTAACAGTAAGATTTTAGGACAACAGCCTGTCAACAGACAATCCCCTGCCAACAATCATACCGTGTGTATGAGGCTTTAGTTTCCCCCACACACAGCGTTTTTCTTTTAGGCCATAAAGTTCAATTTAGGTCTCATCTGACCAGAGCACGTTTTTCCACATGCTTACTGTGTCCCCCACATGGCTTCTCGCAAACAGCAAACAGGACTTCTTATGGCCTTCTTTGAACAATGGCTTTCTTCTTGCCACACTTCCATAAAAGCCAGATTTTTGGAGTGCACGACTAATGCCGCGTACACACGACCGGACTTTCTGGCAAACTAGGTCCGACGTTATCCCGACTGACTTCCGGCAGAGTTCTGACGGACTTTCCGAACGAACGGACTTGGCCACATACGAACGGACTAAGTCCGGTCGAAAGTCCGTTCGTTCGAATGTGGTGACGTAAACGGGACAAAAAAACAGCCAGTGGCCAATAGCTGCCCTTGCGTCGTATTTGGTCCGTCGGACCAGCACACAGACAAACGTTTTTCCCTGATTTTAGTCCGTCGGAATTGAGTCCGTCGGATAGATTTGAAACCTGTTCTATTTCTAGGTCCGCCGGATTTTAACGGATTAGCCCACGCACGATCGGATTGTCCGACAGACTAATCCCGTCGGACCTAGTTTGCGGGAAAGCCTGGTCGTGTGTACACGGCATTATAGTTGTTCTGTGGACAGATTCTCCCACCTGAGCTGTGGATCTCTGCAGCTCCTCCAGAGTTACCATGCTGGGCTGCTTCTCTGATTAATACTCTCCTTGCCCAGCCATGTCTTGGTAGGTTTGCAGTTGGGCCATACTCTTTCCATTATCAGATGATGGATTGAACAGTGCTCCTTGAGATGTTCAAAGCTCTGGATATTTTTTTTATAACCTAACCCTGCTTTAAACTTCTCCACAACTTTATCCCTGACCTGTCTGGTGTGTTCTTTGGCCTTCATGATGCTTTTTGTTCACTAAGGTTCTCTAACAAACCTCTGAGGGCTTCACAAAACAGCTGTATTTATACTGAGATTAAATTACACACAGGTGGACTCTATTTACTAATTAGGTGACTTCTGAAGGCAATTGGTTCCACTAAATTTTAGTTAGGGGCATCAGAGTAAAGGGGGCTGAATACAAATACACGCCACGCTTTTCAGATATTTATTTGAAAAACAAATTGAAAACCATTTTATCATTTTCCTTCCACTTCACAATTATGTGACACTTTGTGTTGGTCTATCACATAAAATCCCAATAAAATACATTTATGTTTTTGCTTGTAACATGACAAAATGTGGAACATTGCAAGGGGTATGAATATTTTTTCCAGGCACTGTACATACATAGTCCATATTGTAAACTTGATGCAAAGCTTTTTATGTGAATGTCATGGCAAATAGCTAAAAGGCACCGTTTGCATCTGGAGGAAAAGCATTTAACCTCTGCATTTACAGTTAAAGCAGAGAAGATGTAGAATAGATTTCCTCAGGAGCAAGTTCTAGACAGTTTAGTAGATTTCTAAATGCATAAAACACAACTAGCTATAAATATCTACATGAAATAACACAGTCTATTTTTGATCCAGGGCATATCCGATTGCTTTACGGAATCAGAGAGGAATTTTTTTAATTGTTGGAGCCAACTGGACCATGTTTATAAAAGTTTTTTCGCCTTCCTCTGGATTAATTGTGTGTTTAACCACTTCATTACCCAGCCATTGTCATATGACGTCCACAAGGTGGATCTCCCATCCTGGGTGGACGTCATATGACGTCCTACCATTCCCGGCCACCTAGAGGGCGCGCGCCGGCGGCGGCGTTGCTCGGGACCCGGTGCGCGTGCCCGCCGGCCGCGATGTCCGCCGGGCACCCGCGATTGCCCGGGAAAAACAGCAGGACCGTGGAGCTGTGTGTGTAAACACACAGCTCCACGTCCTGTCAGTGGAGAGGAGACCGATGGTGTGTTCCCAGTTAGGAGGAACACCGATCGGTCTCCTCCCCTTGTGAGTCCCCTCCCCCCACAGTTAGAATCACTCACATAGGGAACATATTAACCCCTGCAGCGCCCCCTAGTGTTAACCCCTTCCCTGCCAGTCACATTTACACAGTAATCACTGCAATTTTATAGCAACGATCGCTGTGTAAATGTGAATGGTCCCAAAAATGTGTCAAAAGTGTCCGAAGTGTCCGCCGCTATGTCGCAGTCACGAAAAAAAAAATCACAGATCGCTGCCATTACTAGTAAAAAAAATAAAAAAAAATGCAATAAATCTATCCCCTATTTTGTAGACTTTTGCACAAACCGATCTATATACGCTTATTGCGATTTTTTTTACCAAAAATATGTAGAAGAATACGTATCGGCCTAAACTGAGTAAAAAATTTATTTATTTTTTTTTAAATGGGATATTTATTATAGCAAAAAGTAAAACATTTTTTTTTTCAAAATTTACGCTATTCTTTTGTTTATAGCGCAAAAAATAAAAACCGCAGGGGCGATCAAATACCACCAAAAGAAAGCTCTATTTGTGGGAAAAAAAGGACGTCAATTTTGTTTGGGAGCCACGTCGCAGGACTGCGCAATTGTCAGTTAAAGCAACGCAGTGCCGAATCGCAAAAAGTGCTCTGGTAAAGGAAGGGGGTAAAATCGCCCGGGGCTGAAGAGGTTAAGGTTCTGAAGATTTAGGTTTTCGATTTATTTATTAATTTTTCTATTGGCGGAGCTTGATGGACATGTGGGTTTTTTTCTTTCAATGTAACTATGTAACTATCATCCTAGGTCTACTTTAAAGTCCAACTCTACAAAAATGAAAAGCCCCCCATCATATTTCCTCTTCTGCAATCTGCCAAAAATAATGTGCTTTTAATCCTTGCAGTGCAGGAGATTCGGGGAAGGCACACTGCGCGGGTAAGGGTGTATTTTTTTTTTTTTATTATTTTGTGGAGTTTTGCTTCATTGCCTAGAAGCTTCTTATAGTGTTTGAGCAGTGGTGATATTTCTCATAGAATATTGTGTTTTCGCCCTATCTTCAAGGCCTCAACAAAGGTTTCACTCTTAGCCCCTGTACACACACGGTCGGAAATTCCGACCACAAAATCCGTCGGATTTTTTCAGACAGATTTTGTCCGACACTGGTGTTGCATACACACGGTCGGACAAAGTTGTCGGAAAATCCGATCATTCTGAACGTGGTGACGTTCGTTGCATACGACGGAACTACGTAGAGGCTATTAGCCAATAACTTTGGTCTCATAATTTGATCTGAGCATGCGTGGCACTTTGTCCGTTGGAATTCTCTACACACGATCGGAAAAAGTCCGATCGGATTTTGTTGTCGGAAAATTTGAGAGCAGGATCCGACGGAAAAAGTCCGATGGAGCCCACACACAGGCGGATTTTCCGACAACATGGTCCGATCGGACATTTCCGTCGGAATTTCCAACCGTATGTACGGGGCATTACAGGTTTACTCTTTGCAGATGAAGATGGGTGGTAGGGGTCTGTTGATGGTTGATGATACAATTTAGGTTTGTAATGGCTGTTGGATGGAAATTAGAGTTTTGAATGGAAAAAATCTCAGCAGCAGAGATCTTGAATGACAGAAAAAGTCAGCAAGTGTGACTAGTCATTGACCATGGGAACTTGAATTGGACTTGAGTTGGAAAAGAAGAAAATGAGTCTGAAATGTGATATACAGTAGACTATATGACAAAGTATTTGAGGCGATATCCTCTTCATGTGCTGCATTACATTAGAAGTAGTGTATTTTTCTGCAGCAGATGATGATGTCAAATTTATGGATACCTTACCTGAGTTGTTCAGAGTCCATAACCATTATTATTTAACAGTGTCAGCTTTTATTCGACATGTAAAGACTTGTAAAGTGGTTGTAAAGGCTCAAGGTTCTTTACCTTCAGACTAACATCTCACCTGCTGGCTATAAAAATCCCACATATTTTGTATTTACCTGACTAGTCCATAATACATAAAATATGTGCAAAATCACTTTAATTCCTTTAACGTAAACCTGTACTTTACCCATGGCCAGATTTATTCTTTCTGCCCCTGTCAGTACACTTGTGACCAATGACTATCTGAGTAGGGAAGTCCCCTTACTCTGTAATCAGTTTGGATCTAGGTGTATGAACCCAGAATGATCTACAAGCATACAGTACGCTCTTTCACACAATGGGCAGGTCATTCTGGCAGGCTGGACTTTGTTCTGGAAATTTTTATTACAAAAGGGAATGTGTTACTGACAAACAAAAGCATGATGTGTGGGCGGCTGTGTGCCTTTTGTACTGCAGCTCTGCTACCCATTGCCACACCCATTGGTTGTTGCCAAAACAAGCTTTGACGATACCCATATAAGGCAAATTAACAGCTTTGCTTTTGCAAAGCCCTGATCTGCTGCCTGAGATTTACTCAGTACTCCTAAGTACACAAGGAAACACAACACTCCCCTCACCGCCCCCAGGGGCGTAACTATAGGGGGTGCAGCAGTCGCGAGTGCAACCGGGCCCTGTGCTGCAAGAGGCCCATGCCGCCCCCTCTACATATGGCCGGTGGCAGCATAGGCGGTTAGGCACCGGGCGCAGGGGTGGCTGGAGATGGGGTGTGACTAGCAGAGCTCCATGCTTGACTACCGCACTGGCTGCTCTTTAGTTGTGCATTCCCCACACAACCTGTGTCCTCTGCCGCTCCTCCAGGTCCCACTCTCCTGCTCCATGCAGTGCTGCTCAGTCCGGTGTCTGTCCTCCCCAGTCCAGCCCCCTGAGTCCGGCTCACACTGCACTGCATGCTTCTCCCGGGCAAACAAACTTTAAGCACACAGATGCAGTGCAGCCCTATGAGAGCCGGCTACCCAAAGGACACCGCAGGCTTGTCTGCCAGCACCCCCCCCCCCCCTACTCCCGGTCATACACAGATGTTGACAGGTCTTTTTGGAAGATATGTCCCCTAAGGACAGGGACCCCATCTCCCCTGGGGACAGGGCCCAGTTCTCCCTAAAGGACAGGGACCCCATTTCCCTTGGGGACAAGGACCCCATCTCCTCTGGGGACAGGGCCCACTTCTCCCCAGAGGACAGGCACCCCATTTCCCTTAGGGACAGGGACTCCATCTCCTCTGGGGACAGAGCCAACTTCTCCCCAGAGGACAGGGTCTCAATTTTCCTTTCCCTTCTTCCTCTTTGTCTCAAAGGTGTAACATCATAGGTCTGTTTAGACCTCTGATATCTCACCAAAGTCCCCCAATGGGACTCCTAAAAAATTATTAAAAATTATTTAAAAAACTGCTGATACCAGTAGTGGAACTACAGGGCTCACAAAAGTCGTACCTGTGACCGAGCCCTGGAGTTCCACCACTGGACTAGGAGGGAAGGGCCTCAGCTGGGGTTCAGGGGGGCCCTTCATGGTTTCTTGCACTGGGGCCCTGAAAGTTCTAGTTACACCACTGACCGCCCCCCAATGTACACATATACCTCCCAACTTTTTGAGATGAGAAAGAGGGACACCCTTTAACACAAAGCGTGTAGGCAAAGGACACACCCCCTGTTATACCCCAAGTTACATGGCCCAAAAAAAATTAACCACTTAAATGTAGGACACTTTCACCTCCTTCCTGCCCAGGGCAATTTCCAACTTTCAGGGCTGTCACATTTGAATGACAATTGCAGTTGGTCCATCACAAAAAATCCCAATAAAATTCATTTATGTTTTTGGTTGTAACGTGACAAAATGTTGTCAATTTCAAGGGGTGTGAATACTTTTTCAAGGCACTGTATGGCTATAATTTTCAACAATAACAGGCATACTTGTAAACTTGAAACTAAATGTCATTGATTAATGATAAAAAAAAGAGAGTTTTTTTTACCCCCCCCCCCCCCCCTATTCCGAATAAATATACAATGTACAGTGATCAACAATAACTTTATGACCACTGACAGGTTAAGTGAGTACCACTGATTATCTTGTTACAATGGCATCTGAAAGTTGGTGGGATATTTTAGGCAGTGAGAGAAGTTGATGTGTTAAAAGAAAGAAAGAAATGGCATCACAGTTTGTCGCCTATGGGGCTGCGTAGCCACAGACTGGTCAGGGCACCCATGCTGACCCGTGTCCACAGCCAAAAGGGCCTACAACAGAATTCCCTACTGGCAGTGGCCTCTTTCATTAGGATAATGTACCCTGCCACACTGCAAATATGGTTTGAGAAACACAACGAGTTTGTGGTGTTGACTTGGCCTACAAATTCTCCAGATCTCAAGCCAATCAAGCATCTTTGGGATGTCTGATCCATGGAGGCCCCACCTCACAACTTACAGGGCTTAAAGGATCTGCTACTGAGTGCTTGGTGCCAGATACCACAGCTTACCTTCAGAGGTTTAGTGGAGTCCATGCCTCAATGGGCCAGGACTGTTTTGGTAGGTGGTCATAAAGTTATGTCTAATCGGTAATAAATACACACACCTGTTTTTTTTTTCTAATGCCCCGTACACACGGTCGGACATTCCGACCACAAAATCCGTTGGATATTTTCTGACGGATTTAGTCCGAAACTGGTGTTGCCCACACACGGTCGGACAAAGCTGTCGGAAAATCCGATCATTCCGAACGAGGTGACGTACAACACGTCTGACGGGACCAATAGCTTTTGTCTCCAAATTTCTTCTGAGCATGCGTGGCACTTTGTCCGTCAGACTAGGCTACACACGATCGGAATTGACACGATCGGCCCATGTTGTCGGAAAATTTGAGATCCAGCTCTCAAACTTTGTGCGTCAGAAAATTCTGACGAAAAAAGTCAGATGGAGCCCACACACGGTCGGATTTTCCGACAACATGGTCCGATCGAACATTTTCCGGCGGAAAATCCGACCGTGTGTATGGGGCATAAGGGTCTTCTGGGCATTCGGGTGATACCCTGTCTCTTCTCTGAACATGGTGGTGAGTGCTCCTTACTTTTGGAGCAAATAGTGCTCTCATAGCCCCCTTTCACACTGAAGCGTTTTTCAGGAGCTACAGCGCTAAAAATAGTGCCTGTATAACTCCTGAAAAAGGCAGGTCCTTTAACTCCGGCTTTCACACTGGAGTGGTGAGCTAGCAGGACCATGGGCGTCCGCAGGTAGGGGCAAGGGGGTTTAAGTGCCCCCCCCCCCTGGAATCAGGGATCGGATCTTAAATTCAGCACAGTTGTGTCTCTGTCGAGGTGCCGCACCCGGGTGTCACCCACCAGTGGGGTGACACCATTACGGTGCTGTCAAGTGTAGTGTGACTTTGGGCTCTTTTCCCTGCTCAGTCCAGCAGAGAACTTGGCGGTGCTGTGACGGAAGAATGGCGAGCTGCGGGCTATCAGAGGTTTCCGCCGCTCGCCCCACCCATTCTTCTGTCAGGGAGAAGAGACGGCGGCTCTCACCAGGTTCCCCACCCAGCTTCCTGCCCGCTCCGTTCCTTCCCTATTGGCCATAACTGAGGGCCAATCAAAGGCGACTAGGAGAGGCAAGCTTCATGGGACAGGTAGTCCCAAAAGATTGGCGGCTCCATTTTCCACAGGGAGGAGGCTACAGCTCGATCAAGAGAGAGATTGAGAGACTGCAACCTGGAAAGAATCTGAGGGAGAGAGTGCTACAGGACGAGGAGTGTGGTAAGAGAGCCTGTTGGCCATTACCCATTACTTATCCTAGGGACTGTAATACGTCTGCAGACTCTGACCATAATAATGTGATAATGACATTGTCGAAAAGGGGCGGTGCATGGGTGACCCTAAAATTATGCCCCACCCTGAAAAAAGTTCTGCGGACGCCCATGAGCAGGACGGTAAAAAAAGTCCTGCTAGCAGCATTTTGTAGCGGTAAATCAATGGGACACCGCGGGGATACCGCGGTAATAAGCGCCGCTGCAGCAGGGTGTTAACCCTTTTTCGGCCGCTAGCGGGGGTTAAAACCAACCCGCTAGCGGCCGAATACCGCGGCTAAAACGACGGTAAAGCTGCGCTAAATATATTGCTGCTTTACTGCCGCCGCCCTAACCGCCACCACCGCCCCAGTGTGAAACCGGCCATAATGATGTGTGAGCATCAACCAGTATTCTCATCCCAAGGGGTGTGATGTTGCTACACAAGGGGGATGGATTCCATGACAGACTGGGCTCAGAGAAAGTCAGCCGAATGATGTTGGCCATTATTCAACCTGAAGGACTAGCGATATCTAGTGGCGAAAAGGTATTCCTTACCAGATTAAAGGTAAGTATTGCCGCAAAAAATATTATTATTTTTTTTAGTACAGCTTGACCTTTAGGTATAAATAAATAAAAAAAAAAGTTCCACTTGTAAAATAAACAACCCAAAGTGTGAAGAAGGTCCCTGAAAGTCCGTTTGAATGAGGTGATTAGATTTAGCACCAGTGATCTGGAGCTTTCAGCCACACCTTTGTGTCCACAATCAATGCAGCAGCAATGATACAACATACTCTGTGCGTCTTCAAAGCCAAAGGCCACATGCAATCATATCCGATAGTTTTACACAATAAAAGAGGTTGGGCAGTTTACAGTGTAAATATATCTTCAACATTAACATGTGTCACTCACTCTAGCATCTGTTGCCATTGGATACGGTCTCTATTATTGACAGAAAACACCCAGAATGTAGGCAAATATTTAAGCTGGTTATAGACAAAGGTGAACGGTTGGATAGAGAGGAATGGGCCAATTGTGTCTATTGTTCCAGTTGCTGCTCAAAACAGAAGCACGCTGGTGGCACAAGCTAGATGTCTAGATGTGGGGGGGAGGGGGGCATTTACACGCAAGCGGTCCTAATTCCACCTTATCTGAGGTAAACAGGATCGGCCACGTTTTTGTATCCTATCCAGTTTCTCCGTCCTTCCAGAATGCCTATTCAGAGCTGTTGGGTGCTGTTCAATGGTCATTAGAGTTGGCTGATACGGCTGAGAATGGGTGAAGTGGGAGGCTATCGTCCAATGTATGTGGGTACTTGCAAGGGATTCAGGAGCATGGTGTTATCTAACCAAAATCTATAGACAGATAGGCCCGAAAAATAAAAAGAGTAGGCGAGGGGCAGACATGACTGGGCTAACAGGAGAGTCAGGGAGATACAGGGTTAATTTAAGATCAGAGATAAAAAGATATGAGGTTAAATACGGTGGGATGCTGGGGGGGCTGCAATGGTGGTTAGGTGGCAGTTTGAATTTCCACAAGAAGCGTAAAGACGGCAGATGGAGAAGAAGCCTACCACCCTCCCGCCCCGATGTCTGGCTGGATGCTGTTCAGTGGCTTGGTGGTTGGGGTCTTTGGAGACGTTCAAATTCTACTGTGATATTTTAGTGGTAGGACCCATCCGTGGTACGGTATCCTCGTGGTATCCCAGTTAACAATGGGTACACGGTGGAATTTGAGACATGGAGGTGTCGGTGGAGAGTCGGGATTGCTGGGGACCTTTAAAGGGATTGTAAACCCTCATGGTTTTTCAACTTAATGCATTCTATGCATTAAGGTGAAAAACCTTCTGTGGTTCAGCCCCCCCCCCCCCGGCCCGAGCCCCCGGTTTACTTACCTGACCCCGATCCTTCTCCAGCTCTACCTGGTGTCTCGTGTCCTGATTGGATAGATTGGTAGCAGCGCAGCCATTGTCTCCTGCTGCTGTCAATCAAATCCAATGAGGCAGCGCCGGGGGGCGGGGTCGAGTCCTGCATTCTGTGTAAATGGACACAGATGCGGGACTCAGGAGCACGCTCCTGTACCTGTACGGGTGTCCACCAAGCAGAGCGCTTCTCCAATGTGGACACTCGATGCAGGGAGGAACCACCAGCGCCGCTGAGGGACCCCAGAAGAGGATGATCAGGGCCACTCTGTGCAAAACGAACGGCACTATGGTGGTACAGTATCTCACAAAAATTAGTACAGCCCTCACATTTTTGTAAATATTTTATTATATCTTGTTATGTGACAAAACTGAAGAAATGACACTTTGCTACAATGTACAGTAGTGAGTGTACAGCTTGTATAACAGTGTAAATGTGCTGTCCCCTCAAAATAACTCAACACACAGCCATTAATGTCTAAACTGCTGGCAACAAAAGTGAGTACATCCCTAAGGCTGCGCTGCCCCAATTATTTCAATGGGTAGGAACGGTTTAGGAGCGGTGAATACACCGCTCCTTCACCGCTCCAAAGATGCTGCTAGCAGGACTTTTTTTACCGTCCTGCTAGTGCACTGCCTTCCGGCTTTTACATTGGAGTGAAAGGGGCCGTTTTTTTTCAGGCGCTATTTTTAGCGCTGTAGCGCCTGAAAAACGCCCCAGTGTGAAAGGGGCATAAGTGAAAATGTCCAAATTAGGCCCAATTAGCCATTTTTCCTCCCCCGAGTCATGTGACTCGTTAGTGTTAAGCCCCATACACACGGTCGGACAATCCGCGGACCAGGTCGGTCGGATCCTGTCCATCGTACTTTGTCCGATGTTGGTGTTGCGTACACACGGTCGGACTTTGTTGTCGAAAAATCCGATCATTCTGAACGTGGTGACGTTTGTTGCCTACGACGGGACTACGTAGAGGCTAGTAGCCAATAGCTTTGGTCTTGTAATGTGATCTGAGCATGCGTAGCACTTTGTCCGGTCGGACAACCGTACACACGATCGGATTTGGTGTGATCGGACCGGGTTGTCGGCAAATCTATCCAGCAGGAGATAGGACTTTGTCCGTCGGACAATCCGACGTACACTGTCCGATGGTGCATACACACGGTCGGATTTTTCGACAACATTGTCCGATCGGACAGAATCCATGAAAAAGTCAGACCGTGTGTATGGGGCTTTACAAGGTCTCAGGTGTGAATGGGGAGCAGGTGTGTTAAATTTGGTGTTATCGCTCTCACTCTCTCATACTGGTCACTGGAAGTTCAACATGGCAACTCATGGCAAAGAACTCTCTGAGGATCTGAAAAAATGAATTTTTGCTCTACATAAAGATGGCCTAGGCTATAAGAAGATTGCCAAGACCCTGAAACCTGAGCTTTAGCACGGTGGCCAAGGCCATACAGCGGTTTAACAGGACAGGTGCCACTCAGAACAGGCCTCGCCATGGTCTACCAAAGAAGTTGAGCGCACGTGCTCAGCATCATATCCAGAGGTTGTCTTTGGGAAATAGACGGATGTGTGCTGCCAGCATTGAAGACTGAGCCATATCCCCCCTCACTCTCTCCTCATTGGCTCACTGGCTGTCATTAACAGCAGCAGGAGCCAATGACTCCAGCTGCTGTGTTAGCCAGTAAGGAGAGAGAAACCCTGGAGAGCCGCTGCTCTCATGCACATCGCTGGATCAAGATTGAGCTCAGGTAAGTATAAAGGGGGGGGGGGGAGCTGCACCCAGAAGGTCCTTTATCTTGATGCATACAATGCATTAAGGTAAAAAAAAATAAACATTAGCCTTTTGGAACCACTTTAGGTAGACTCTGCCTGACCCAAGATGCCCACCAAAGTCACATGGGGTGCCAGCATCCAATAGAAAAGTTACAACCTGTGACCCAGGAAACCACAGAGGAATCATGTTCCCCTTAACCTCCTCTCCCTCTGCAATGCTGCTACGGTTGATTGTCACCTGCAGTAGAGAAAATAGCCTGCACTTGCCTACAAGCTTGACACTTGCCAAGTGGTGTGAATGAATGAATGATTTGTATAGCGCTGCAAATGCAAATTGAATCGCCTCAAGGCGCTTGGTCTGTCCTGTGTTGTCCTGCTTATTAGAAGAGGTGGGTCTTGAGTTTTTTTCTGAAGGCCCGATGGTTTTCTTCCATGCGGATGTTGGTGGGTAGAGCGTTCCATAGCCGTGGTCCTTGGACTGCGAATCTTCATTCTCCCTTAGATTTGTAGCGGGATTTAGGGATGAGGAGGCGGCTTTGGTTTGTTGATGGGAGGCTGCGATTAGGTATGTATTGTTTTAGTCTCTCACATAGGTATTGAGCGTTTCCTTGTGTACATTTGTGGGTGAGGCAGAGGGTCTTGAATGTGATCCTATCCTTTACCGTTAGCCAATGGAAGGTCCTTAGGGATGGGGAGATGGATTCCCAGGGTTTCTTTCCCGTGACTAGTCTTGCTGCTGTGTTTTGGACGACTTGTAGGCGTGCAATCTGGTAATTCGGTAGTCCTATGTAGAGGGAATTTGCGTAGTCGATTCGCGAATTGATGATTGTTCCAGCCAATGCTGCAGTGGCAAATTGTGTGCACAGACTTAGAGAGGATTGTGTCTAGAGGAACTGACAGAGGCCCTAAAGCTGAGGGCCAAAGCAGCACTGGGAGGCTGAATGTTGGTTTTGGTAGGGATCTGCTGATATGCAAGTGTAACCCCCTTTGTGTTGTATAATTTATTTTAAATAAAAGCGAGCAAGGAGCCCTTTAAGGAACTTTTCTGGCTGGAGTGAGTCTTCACTATCTATAGAGCTTATGTCAGAAGAGCTTACACAGAGATCATATTCCATGGTACTTAGAGCATCCCCACCCTAGCTCCACTCCATAAAATTGTAAATTCATACTCAGACCTCAGATGAGAACAAATCCAGCTTGTCCAGGGCCAGGTAGTATTCATATCCTTTATCATCACTTTAGCATCCTCTAAAATAGATGTACATACCATAGAGAATAATGGCTGGCCAGACATGTGCCATTATAAATAAAGAAGGAGGCAAACATTATTCTCTAGGGTAAGGCCAATAAATGTTGGTCAATGCCAGAGCACCAGAGGATGTAACTGTGATAAAGTTGGTGTGACCGACCGTGTGAGAACCAAAAAAAGCACAAATGAGAAGACAGGAGCATAATTGTGAGACATGGATAGAATGTTGCCACGCTCTAACAAGACGTGCTTAAACAGGATGACCGGGTATGTTTTAACCACTTCAATACTGGGCACTTTCACCACCTTTCTGCCCAGGCCAAATTTCCTCTTTCAGAGCTGTCACGCATTGAATGACAATTGCACGGTCATGCTACACTGTACCCAAATGACATTTTTATCATTTTCTTCACACAAATAGAGCTTTCTTTTGATGGTATTTAATCACTGCTGTTTTTTTTTTTCTTCATTTCTGTTATAAAGTTTTGTAAATAAGTACGTTTTCTCCTTCACTGACGAGCACTGATGAGGCTGCACTGATGGGCACTGATGATGAGACACTAATATGCAGCACTGACTGGCGGCACTGAAGTGCAGCACTGATAGGTGGTATTGATATGCACACTGATGGGCACGGATAGGCGACAATTAAGGGCACTGATAGGTAGCACTGATGAGGAGGCACTGACAGGCATTACTGATGGGCATTGATTGGCATCCCTGATAGACGCGGGTTGGCATCCCTGGTGGACACGGGTTGGCCCTCTAAGTGGGCACTTGATGGGTCTGCACTGATAATCAATGCGCTGATTAGTGCAGACCCCCCCTGTCAGGAGAGCCGCTTATCAGCCGTTCTCTATTTGCGCCTTGTCAGCGCGAATAGAGGAAAAGACGATATTTGGCACTTCCTGGTTACAATGAGATCAGCTGTGATTGGACACAGCTGATCACATGGTAAAGAGTCTACGTCATAGCCTATGACAGAGGCTCTTTACCGAGATCGGAGATGCAGTATGTCAGAGAGACACAAGGCACTACCAATCACAGCGCTACAGCAATCTGCCTTGTTTACATAGGCAGACCATCGTTCTGCCTCTGTCGTGAACGATTGAGCTCCCGCTGTGCCGCAAACCTGGGAAAGAGGCGATAGCGTACAGGTACATGATTTCACCTGTAGGAGACGCTGTCCCGCAGTATATTTACGTGGGGCAGTCGGTTAAACCTCATTGAGTTGGTTCAGGATGAACTGGACAGTAGTATGAAAGCAATCTACAAGTATAACAGATTTGTGGGGAATTCTGCAACAGTGTTGGGAAGAATTTTCTTTACAATATTTGATTTCTTTTGTACCACAAATGCCACAAGTGTGTTCAGCTGTTATACCTGCAATAGATATTTTTTTAATTTTAGATTAAAGTGATTGTAAATGCATGCCATACTTACCTGCCTTGATCCTCCACTTCTGGGGTCCCCCGCCAGTGCTCCTGGCTTCTCCCGGCTTGCTATGGGGGCACTTGTGTGAGCTCAATCCCAAGCCCCGCTGTATGTGTTCATTGACACACGCAGCACAGCTCGGCCCTGCCCTCACTCTCTCCTCACAGTATGTGATTGACAGCAGCAGGATCCAATGGCTCCCGCTGTTGCCTCAATGTCCAGTGAGGAAAGAAAGAGCATAGAAAGCAGCTGAATTGAGATCAGACTCAGATAAGTATTTAGGGGGGGCTGGGTGCGATCCTGTACACAGAAGTTTTTTTTTATCTTAATGCAGAGAATGGAATAAAGGCGAAAAACCTTCTACCTTTAAAACCACTTTAAATCTCGTTGAACAAAACAATTTACTGATTACATTTTTTGTCCTATGCCTACATTTAAACATTAAACTGCCTACATTTTGATAAAGACTGGAGAAACTGGAGTGTTCTCAAACTTTTGACTGGTAGTATCTGAAGAAATATTTAATACGGGGTGCATCAATGACAAATTATTCTCACAGTATTTGGTTTTGTTATTTTGTTGTTTTCTGCAAGAGATCGCAGATGTTTCCTTCCAGACATACTATCTCTCATTGAAATCTTGGAGAGGGTCGCTGCTTTGACTCATTCACTTGTGTGTGTGTGTAAATGTCTGCTTGAGCTACTGAGCTCTGTAAGCAGCAAGCTTTTCATAACAATACAGAAAAGGAGACGCAGGTAAACCATGCAGAGGTCACAGGGCCTTGCTTAACCACTTAAGCCCAGACCAATTTGCAGCTAAAGGACCAGGCCCCTTTTTGCGATTCGGCACTGCGTCGATTTAACTGACAATTTCGCGGTCGTGCGACGTAGCTCCCACACAAAATTGGCGTCCTTTTTTTACCACAAATAGAGTTTTCTTTTGGTGGTATTTGATCACCTCTGCGTTTTTTATTTTTTGCGCCATAAACAAAAATAGAGCGTCAATTTTGAAAAAAAATGCAATATTTTTTACTTTTTGCTACTGTATAATAAATATCCCCAAAAAATATATAAAAAAACATATTTTTTCCTCAGTTTAGGCCAATACGTATTCTTCTACATATTTTTGGTAAAAAACAATCAAATTAAGTGATTATTGATTGGTTTGCGTAAAAGTTATAGCGTTTACAAAATGGGGGATAGTTTTATAGCATTTTTATTAATAATTTTATTTTTACTAGTAATGGCGGCGATCAGCGATTTTTATTGTGACTGCGACATTATGGCGGATACATCGGACATTTTTGACACATTTTTGGGACCCTTGTCATTTATACAGCAATCAGTGCTATTTAAATGCACTGATTCCTGTGTAAATTACACTGGCAGTGAAGGGGTTAACCACTAGGGGCAGTGTAGGGGTTAAGTGTTCCTAGGGGCGTGTTTCTAACTGGGGGCGTTGCTTGGTGTGTGACATCACTGATCGTCTTTCCCGATGACAGGGAACAGACGATCAGTAACAGCCTCACTAGGAAGCATGGGAGAGGTTTGTTTACACATACCTCTCCCTGTTCTGCAGCTCTGTGACCCGATCGCGGGACACCAACAGCGATTGGGTCCGTGGGTCCCGCGGCCACGGTCACAGAGCTCAGGACCGTGTCGCGTGCATGACCCACGGCTGGGCTCTTAAAGAGCAACGTACCTGTACGTTGATGTGCCCAGCCGTGCCATTCTGCCAACGTAAATGTGCAGGAGGCGCTCCTTAAGTGGTTAAAGCGGAGTTCCCACTGTTTTTTTTTTTTAATATCCATATCTTTTGTTTATAATGGATATTTAAAGCACTCAGGTTTGTGTTAATAATCGGCGCTCGATTGCCGATTTGAGAGAGGAATATATCTTATATCCCCATTTTTTACAAGTTTCCATAGTGCTTGTGGGCATGTGAAGACCACAAGTACTATCTTCCTGGCTCTGGTGCAGCTGAGCTACCAGCATGCACCGCCCGCATGCGTCGTATGTACGGTGCAGCGCCGTACACTTCTGACGTTGCCATCACAAAGCCCTCAGCGCTGTCCAGTGACTCCTGGGAAATGATGACAGACAGCTCCCAGGAGCACTAGCGAGCACGGGCGCCAAGGGACATTACATCAGGCGCCTTGGAGAGGAAGAGGCAGATTACGAGGGACCCCCTAGCAACAGACCAGAAAGGTGAGTAAAAAAAACATTTTTTTTTCCAAAGGTTGTTATTTAGATTTAAAAGGAACTGGATCAAGGTGACATTTCAACAACAAATTATTTGGTCTCTCGTTATTACTAACTTATTAACTGACATATCAGCATGGATGTCACACCACTTCCTCAAACTCAACCTTTCTAAAACTGAGCTCATATTATTTACTCCAGCCCGTTGCCTCCTCCCCTGACTTCTCCATCAAGATCAATAATACAACCATCAGTCTCTCATGCCATGGTACTAGGTGTAATCCTGGACTCTGACCTGTCCTTTTTATCTCCAAATAAACCACTGTCCAAATCTTGCAGACTTCACTTTAACTATCCTCCCCGCTCCTCCCAAGACCTCCTGCTCTCTAGCTCCCTTGTCTCCTCCTCCCATGATAGTCTCCAGGACTTCCTCAGAAACTCTCCCATCCTCTGGAACTCACTACCCCAAACTGTCCGATTATCTCCTACTCTGTCACTTTTAGGTGATCCCTGAAAACTCATCTTTTCAGGGAGGCCTATCCTGCCTTCAGCTAACAACCAAATCTTCTACTTCCCTCATGAGTTCATCCTTCGCAGTTACTATATTTTGTTTCAGGAGCAGGGCCCTCCTAACCCTCTTGTATTGAATTGTATTGTCTCCCTTTATATTGTAAAGCACTGCGCAAACTGTTGGCGCTATATAAATCCTGTATAATTGTAGCGGGGTCGTTCCCCTTTTAGGGGAGAAGACTACATTCCCCATAATCCCCCAGGCTCCCGGGAGGCTGTTTGTTTCCGCCCGAGAGACTGCTGGGGGAGGTAATAAAAGGAGAGAGGAGAGACCGCCTCTTCCTCTTCTGACTGAGCTGGTGACGCAGAGACTTGCAAGTGAGGAGACACCTGTGCGGACCGGGACTGCTGAAGGCCTGAAGCCTGGGCCTTGCAGCAGGCGGAGAGAGACTCTCACCCCTCAGTGTCAGCAGCAGCGGAGCGGAGACTTTTCCCTACAGTCGGTCGGTCGGAGAGAGGACCGGAGCGCAGGGGCTGTGACGGAGGAGGCCGGACGCCGCCATTGGAGGTCCCAGAGCTGAGGACGGTACCCCAGGAGTGGTGAGCGAGCTGAAAGGCTCATCATACATTGTCACATTCACTTCCATGCCTATTGAACTGCCAAGGCACAATTACCTCAGAGCAGCAGATGTTTCTTTCTGTGGATTACAAACACACCATTTAAAGCTACATGTGCACCACCTCTACAGTTCTCTTGCCGGTGAAGAATACTGTACGTATTCAAGGACTGAGCTCTATTGTTAGGGATCAGGCCTGGTCCGTTAGATAGTCGCAGTTAGATTTGTTGCACCTCAGAGGTGCATAGTAGACGGTCGCACATGTGGCGCTCCGTTCCCCATTGCTATTTTGAGTCATATATGTGTACATGTTTAAATGCATATTGCAGGGACCTGCTAATGTGTTGTAAGTCAAATGTTTGATGCATGTTACTATTTCTTTTCATGTTACCAAAGTAAAGCCAGTTATTCTTATCTCAGCAGTCTGCTTGTGAGTTTGAGTCCATTGCACTTAGAGCATAAGTGATATTTATATGTGCATAGATACATACCCCTTGATTAACTGTGCCAGAGCGGGTAGAGCGAATTGCCGGGGGTTGGTGGAGCTGTACTCAGGGACCCAAAACAAACTTGCGGCCCTCTTAACTGGGGGTATCCCTACACGATAATAATAATTATTATTATTATTATTATTTGAAAGTGGCTGCAGTTGTCTAAAAACTTCAATGTGTAGATCAATATTAGGAACTACCCATTAGGAACTTACTACAACTACAGGTAAAATGGAAATCTTTATGATCTGATTGCATTCTTATGATGCTATAGTAACTTCAAAGCTACAATAACATTGGTTCGTGCTTCTACCACTCCCTGTACCTACGACCTTTACGTGGTTCGTTTTACAGTTCCCCGGGCACAAAGGTTTACTTTTATCTGCTACCAAGGGGACTCCCACAGACAACAGGTTCAATAAACCTGTAGTTTCCTGGGCTGTAAAAGTGCACACAGGCAGCATACACACTGATAATAACTGAGTGCAAAGGTACAAATGAGACAATTCCATGGTGACCTTCAGAAGTAAACCATAGACATCAGAGCCTGATTATTAACCTCTTAAAGCGGAAGTTGAAAATTGAACTTCCGCTTTAGGTGCAGGTGACCCCCTGACACGCCACTTTGGCATGTCATTTTTTTTGGGGGGGGAGTGGATACCCTCTTTTTAGAGGGATCCAGCTCCCACTTCCTCCCAGGGCATCGGAAGGAACTTCACCTGTCCCCCCCTCCCTCTCAGCAATCATCTGGGACACGTCACAGGTGCCAAATGATTGCCCGGCCAGTCACAGTGCGCAGTGCGGCTTGCGTATGCGCAGTGCATGTCCGGCTGTGAAGCCACAGCCGTGCACCCACAGTGACAATGCCGACGCCGCAGACAGGAGGGGGAGAGGAGCGAGGCTTCATTTCGCCTGCATCGCTAGGCCGTGGGACAGGTGAGTGTCCGATTAATAAACGTCAGCAGCTACACTTTTTGTAGCTGCTGACTTTTATATGGGTGGAACTCCGCTTTAATGACGGGAAGGATTTACCCACTTCCTGACCAGGCCATTTTTTTGCGAAACGGCACTGCTTCACTTTAACTGTCAATTGCGCGGTCGTACCCAAACAAAATATATGTCCTTTCTATCCCACAAATAGAGCTTTCTTTTGGTGGTATTTGATCACCTCCTGCGGTTTTTATTTTTTGTGCTATAAACAAGAAAAGTGCGACAATTGTGAAAAAAAATACAATATCTTTAACTTTTTGCTATTATAAATATCCCCAAAAATGTTTTTAAAAAAATAATTTCTTCATCAGTTTAGGCCAATATGTTTTCTTCTACATATTTTTGGTAAAAAAAAAAAATCGCAATAAGCGTATATTTATTGGCTTGCGCAAAAGTTATAGTGTCTACAAATTATGGGAAAGATTTATGGCAATTTTATGGAATTTTTTTTTTCTAGTAATGGTAGTGATCTGGAAATTTTTAGCAGTATTGCGACATTGCGGTGGACAGATCGGACACTTTTGACACATTTTTGGGACCATTGACATTTATACAGCGATCAGTGCTAAAAAAAATGCACTGATTACTGTGCAAATGTCACTGGCAGGGAAGGGGTTAACACGAGGGGGCGATCAAAGGGTTAAATGTGTTCCCTTGTGAGTGTTTCTTAAGCCTCGTACACACGGTTTGATTGCTGGACCACCGAGCGTCTGATTTTTTGTCAAAAGCACGTGTGCAGGATTTGGTCTAGCATACTAACTATTATGAAAATTCTCCTGTGATGCAGCAGCCCCCCTTTTACTTACCCGGTCTTTCCAGCAACGGTGATGAGCACACCAGCTCAAGCCAGTTACTCGGGTCCTGATAGATAGGTAGATTGATAACAGCGTAGCCATTGGCTCCCGCTGCTGTCAATCAAATCCAATTACGCGGGAGCTGGGGGGCGGGGCCAAGTCCTGCTGTTTGTGTCAATGGACACAGCAGCAGGATAAGGGAGCGCACCCGCACAAGTGCCCCGAGGGAGAGTAGCACTCGAGGAGGAGCCAGGATCGCCGCTGAGGCACCCTAGAAGAGGAAGATCTGGGACACTTTGTGCAAAACCAACTGCACAGAGGAGGTAAGTAAATTCAATTTTTTTTATTTTTTTAAGTGAACCTTTACATATCCTTTTTTTTTTTTATTTTTTTTTTTTTATTTTAGATTTTTATTGATTTTAACCACTTCAGCCCCAGACCAATTGGCAGCCAAAGGACCAGGCCCCTTTTTGCGATTCGGCACTGCGTCGCTTTAACTGACAATTGCGCGGTCGTGCGACATGGCTCCCAAACAAAATTGCCGTCCTTTTTTTCCCACAAATAGAGCTTCTTTTGGTGGTATTTGATCGCCCCTGCAGTTTTTATTTTTTGCGCTATAAACAAAAATAGAGCGACAATTTTGAAAAAAATGCAATATTTATTAATACCCTTAAAAAATATATAAAAAAACATTTTTTTTCCTCAGTTTAGGCCGATACGTATTCTTCTACATATTTTTGGTAAAAAAAAATCGCAATTAGCGATTATTGATTGGTTTGCGCAAAAGTTATAGCGTTTACAAAATAGGGGATTAGTTTTATAGCATTTTTATTCATATTTTTTTTTTTACTAGTAATGGCGGCGATCAGCGATTTTTATTGTGACTGCGACATTATGGCGGACACATCGGACATTTTTGACACATTTTTGGGACCATTGTCATTTATACAGCAGTCAATGCTATTTAAATGCACTGATTCCTGTATAAATGACACTGGCAGTGAAAGAGTTAACCACTAGGGGGAGGGGAGGGGTTATGGGCTGTGACGTGTGTGTTTTTTTTACATTAGGGGGCGGTGCTGACGTCATTGATCTGCTTTCCCGATGACAGGGAACAGCCAATCAATGACAGGCAGAGTAGGAAGCGCGGGGAGAGGTTTGTTTACACAGACCTCTCCCCGTTCTTCAGCTCTGTGACACGATCGCGGGACACCAGCGGCGATCGGGTCCGCTGGTCCCGCGGCCGGGGTCACGGAGCTCCCGACCGGGTCGCGAGCGCGCCGCTGGCGGCGCGTGCGCGAACCACGGGCAGGCAATTAAAGTGCCACGTACCTGTACGTGGTTTTGCCTGGCCGTGCCATTCTGCTGACGTATATGTGCAGGAGGCGGTCGGGAAGCGGTTAAACAATTACAAGGTCATATAAATAAAAGTCATATCATATACCGACCAAGACATATTCAAGAATTAAGGGTATTACCCTTCTCATACATAAACGTGCTTCAGGAGACAACCGTCTGATTTAAATACTTGTGTGTTGACCTTGTAGAAAACAAACGACATCTAACAAAAGAGTAAGCTAAAGAAAAAAACGAATGGATAACCTTGAACAGAACAAGTATAAAAGCGAAAAGCTGTGTTACTACCTCCGTAGTAACCATTAGCTGCACTTTACATAATTAAGGCTCGGTTCACACTGCTCTATGCAAACTGCTGGGAGTGTCAATTAAACGTTAATGACACCCCCAAATCAGTTCGGATATCGCAGTGCGAACTGCAAATTTGGACAGGAATTGGATCGCATGGGTGTGCACACCCATGCGATCCAATTCTGCTGTGGACCAAAAAAAGGGTCCTGTGCGAGTTTGTCCAAATGCGATGCAAATTCAGCCATACTATCTGTATGGCTGAAATCGCATCGCACAGAGACCGCATTTCTTTTGCACTGCAGTGCAGTGCGAATCACATCCCATTTCGGACATCGCACCAGTGGGGACCGGCCCTAAGTTGGTCATACAGGATGGGCTGAATAAAAAAAATTTACCGATTCTCCTATCCACACATTTGAGGGGGATGGGGGAATGACAGCAACAGCCAATGACAGCAGCGACTCCCCTGTCCTCAGAATACACTGCCGCAGCTGCAGTTTTGAACATTTTTCAACAAGCCCGTTCAAAAGCAGTAGGTCTTCAGATTGACTGTTCTTGAATGAGAACGGCCATTCATGGATCGAAATTTGGCAATTCCCTGCTAAGCCAGTTACTGTAAATTTAATCCGTCTATGACCAGCTTTAGATACACTTTAATGTAAGTAATTTATTTTGTCTGAAGGGAAGGGGTAGTCAAGCAAGCTAAGCTACACCTCCAGTATGCAACCAATAAAGGTGCTAGTACACCATAATGGTTTAACTGCTTAGTAGAGGGAGCAATAACACAAGCGACCCATAGCGACAGCAAACATTGCCATACCATGACAAATAGAAGAAAAAAACTGTACGGTAATTAGTTTCTAACCAACCATTGGCACTACACAGACACGATGTGTTACCTAGTAATCAGGAACATTATACATATTTGTCACCATCAGATAACAAAAATCTAAGTTACACATTGTGGAGTAGATTCACATTTAACTATGAGTGTTCCTGGCAGGTAGATTTCTTGCCAGTTCTTATCCCATTATTCCAATGACACAACAGGAAGTGTGGGGAAATCTCTCTAACAGGGCCATAGAAATCAATAGAAACCAGACGGATGTTCTAAACCTCACCTGCTCTATTAATAACAAAAGAAAAAAAAGTTTGGAGACCAAAGTGAACCTGTCTCCTTACTATACATAGCAGGCTGACCCGGGAAGAAGTCGCTGCGAGTAGTCGAGCAGAGGAATCCTGTGTTGGAGATGCCATGAAAAAACAGAGCAGCTTACTCCACAATGGGGGGGGGGGACACACATTTAGGCTGGGTTCACACTATTGCGAATTAGATGCGGGTTACCCCACTTCCAATTCGCATGTCAGTAGATTGTGACCCGATCTCTATGGAGCCGGTTCACACATCTCCAGTGCGGCTCCGGTGCAACTTGCACAGGAGTCCTGTGCGTCTTTTGGTCCGTTTTAGGTCCGAATTCAGCCAAAAATTTGGACTGAAATCGGACCTGAAACCGCGAACAGGAACACGCCGTACCCCCTGCTGGGAGCCGCGCCGTGCACCAAGAGAGCTTTAACCACTTTCCGACCGGCGCACGACGATGTACGTGCCTTCTTTGAAGAGGGATATCTCGGTAACGGCAGCAGCTGCTGCCACAACCGGGATATCCATCTCTTCAGGCGCCGGTCGGCTGTCCGATAATGGTGGTCATCGCGGCGGATTCGCCGCGAGATCACCGTTATCGGCGGCGGGATAGGTGCCCCCCCCTCCCGCCGCTCTCCCGCGCCTTCCGCCGCTTACCGGAACCATCGGCAGCGGCGGAGGCGATCGGGTCCGTTCCCCTGTGCATAGAGATGAGTGACGCTAAGATGGCCGCCACTCATCTCTATACCATAGGAGGGCGGAAGCGACGTCAAAACGTCACTTCCGTCCATACCTCTTAAAGAGGAATTTTCAAATGTCATTTTTTTAAATGACATTTTTTTTTTTTTTTTTCATTGAAGTCCAAATATGAGATCTGAGGACTTTTTGACCCCAGATCTCATATTTAAGAGGACCTGTCATGCTTTTTTCTATTACAAGGATTTTTTACATTCCTTGTAATAGGAATAAAAGTGAGCCAATTAAATTTTTTTTTTTAAAAACAGTGTAAAAATAAATAAAATCAAGAAAAAGAAATAAGAAAAACAAAAAAAATTTTTTTTAAAGCGCCCCGTTCCGACGAGCTTGTGCGCAGAAGCGAACGCATACGTGAGTAGCGCCCGCATATGAAAACGGTGGTCAAACCACACATGTGAGGTATTGCCGCGATCGGTAGAGCGAGAGCAATAATTATAGCCGTAGACCTCCTCTGTAACGCAAAATATGCAACCTGGAGAATTTTTTAAACGTCGCCTATGGAGATTTTTGAGGGTAAAAGTTGATGCCATTCCACGAGCGGGCGCAATTTTGAAGCGTGACATGTTAGGTATCAATTTACTCGGCGTAACATTATCTTTCACAATATATAAAAAAATTGGACTAACTTTACTGTTGTCTTATTTTTTTACTCAAAAAAATGAATTTTTTCCAAAAAAAGTGCGCTTGCAAGACCGCTGCGCAAATACGGTGTGAAAAAAAGTATTGCAACGACCGCCATTTTATTCTCTAGGGTGTTAGAAAAAAAACAATATATAATGTTTGGGGGTTCTAAGTTTTTTTCTAGCAAAAAAAACTGTTTTAAACATGTAAACACCTAAAATCCAAAACGAGGCTGGTCTTAAAGTGGTTAATGAGCGCTCATTAACCACTTGCCAACCAGCCGCCGTCATTATACTGTGGCAGGTCGGCTCTATTGCGTGAATCGCCGTAGGTGTATGTCGCTTTGTGCAATAGATACAGTATATAGTATGTGTGACTATTTGCTTCTCTTCTTCCTGAGTGTGTTAGGACAAAATACAATGCAGTACATCTCTGTAATGCATGCACATTTCCTCATGTTTTAAAAATGCTGCACATACAGAAATATACCTGTTGATCCTGCCAGAATTCCAGGGAGCGCCTAGCTTCCTATACTGAACTGACAACACCAGGCCTCTGTTGAACAGAATTCTTAGCCAGTGTTGTCAGGCCTGATCACTGTACTACAGAACTCTGACTATCCCACTCAGCTCTGACCTTCTCCAGATGCATACATTGGGGGTTGATTTATCAAAGGAGTTTAGGTTGTTTAGGATTTTCACTTTGCAAGGGAATTTTCACCTAGGTTACTGAATTTTGCTTGCACATGATTGGATGGTTAGCAGATATTGGACTCTTTCACTAAGCTAAGTGCAAATTTCTATGCAAAGTGAATTTTCACTTTGCATAGAAATTTTCACTTAGCTTAGTGAACAGCCTATATTAATTTAGTAAATCAACCTCATTGATTTCTTTTCCAGCAAAATCCCATGACTTGTGAGAGCCTGTACACTGTGTGAAGGGAAATAACTCTTGGGAGATGTAGTTCTGCATCAAAAGGAACGGAACTACCAGCAGCTGCCCCTGCAAGAATTTTACTATACTGGTGCTGAGGGCACAGGGAGTAATAAAAGCTCTAGAGGCGGAGAGGAAGGCTTAAAGCAGAGTTCTGGCAATTTTTTTTTTTTTTTTTAAAGTCAACAGCTACAAATACTGCAGCTGCTGACTTCTAAAATATGGACACTTACCTGTCCAGGGTGCCCGCGATGTCGGGCACCCGAAACCGATCTGTCCCTTGGCTTTCGGGTGGAGACGCCGCCATCTTCGGTAAGGGAATCAGGAAGTGAAGCCTTGCGGCTTCACAGCCTGGTTCCCTACTGCGCATTTGCGAGTCGCGCTACACGATCCCACTGGTCCCTGCTGTTTTCTGGGACCTGTGTGTCTCCCAGAAGACAGCGGGGGGGACGGAGGAGGCATCGGACATGGCGTAGATATCCATTCAGTGTCACTAGGCAGAACGGGGAAATGCTTGTTTACATCAGCATTTCCCCGTTCTTCTTCTCCGTGAGGCGATCGCGGGTGTCCCAGCGGACATCGAGTCCGCGGGACCCGCAATCACACTCACAGAGCTTGCGGTGGGCGTGCGCGCGCCCCCAAGCCTCTTCTTGAAGGGCAACGTACAGGTATGTTAAGATGCCTGTACGTGCCCTTCTGCCGACGTATATCAACGTGAGCCGGTCAGGAAGCGGGTAAATGATTTATTAACCTCAGAACAGAGTCCTTGTTAAGTCTAGTTGGCCAAAACTGAAATTCCATGTAGAGAAATGACTTCATATGGTTGATTTACTAAAGGCAAACAGACTCTCCACAGCTTAGAAAATTAAGTAAAGGTTCACATTGCAAAGAATACCCTCACATGGAATCACCTGCATGGAAAATAAAAAAAACACCATTTTTGCTTGCACGTGATTGGATGATGGAAGCCAGCAGAGCTTCTGCTCATTTACTAAGCCCTGGAGCAACTGCACTTGCAGAGTGTAATTTCATTTTACAAAGTGCACAGTCTATTTGCCTTTAGTAAATCAACCCCCATGGCTCTTATAAAGCCGGGAGGGGGCCTGTTTAATGGAATTCCTGGACAGGAAGGCATTGGAGACATTTGTGGCCAACATATTATAAGCCTGCCACCACGCCAAGGTAGACTTTTAGGGCAGGACCTACTCTACACTACGCTAACATACTCTAAATGATGCTAGTCATCATATACCTGACTCTAATATTGTACATCTTTGTGCAGAGGCCCAGCACCACTCTCTCCACCAATACACTTTGAATGAAGAACACTGTGGTGATATCTTATCAGGGGGCAGGGCCATGTACCTCACATTCACAGTCCTCAGTCTTCTTAGGTGTTATTAAATTTCTCTTATTTGGGTCCCTTCTGGTCTGTTAAATAGACTAAATTAAATATATAAATATTAGATGTGTGTAATAGTGCCTGCTAGGGAGAGTAGAGGGCAGCTATGCTCCTGGGTCTGCTTTCACCTCAGGTAAGGCACGAAACAGACATTGGGCAACAGCGTTAGGACCAGTGTTGCCAACCGCCCGTAGATTTACGGGTAGCCCATAAAAACGGGCTCTTTTTTCCCCGCCCGTAAATGCCCGTAGTAGCGGGAACGTGCCAGTAAAAAAATGGCCATGATCGGTCCGGTTTGGAACTGCGCATGCGCAGTTCCGGAGCTTGCCGAGCAGATCTGACCTGTATTCGGCCGGCGGGGGGGGCGGATTTCACAGAGGCTGTTGCGGCGCCGGCGCGCTTTTCTGTCGAGGCAAGTGGCAAGTGTCGAGTGAGGTGACCGTGACGACGTAATAGCACATCCCGCGGCCGCCAGGCACGCCATCCCACATCCCGCCATCATTTGAAATCTAACTAGGAGCACTAAAGCAGGAGAACTCGGAGGCTGAGCAGCATGCGGCGGCGGAACGAGGAGCCCTGCATCCAGGCAATCCAGAGTCCACGGGGAGACGGGGAGACGGGGACAGAGCGACAGCCCAGCCAACGGTACAGCAAGTGATGGTGGCAGAGGGGGATGGAGGTAGGGGGTGATGGTGGCAGAGGGGCCGGTAACATGTAGTTCTTAGACTGTGGTGTTTTTATATAAACTGTATTGGAATGTGGAGTATCACATAGTAACCAAGTAGAATGTGCTATACAACAAGGATTCTGATTGGTTCTGCGCTTTGCTCCTTCGACTATTCATGCATTATAAAATGTAAAAGGATCATTAAAAGAAAACCTGCCATTGATCTGTCTAAAAGTGCTAGTTGGCTGGTGGTTTTAGGGGCTACATTACCCACCTGACCTAATGGTGGCCATACACACTTCTATTTTATTATCCAATCACTATGCAATTTGATCAAAATCATCAAATATGGGGGATGGAGGCAGGGGGTGTTGGCGGCAGAGGTTGGTGGAGGCAGGAGGTGTTGGTGGCAGGGGGTGTTGACGGCAGAGGTTGATGGAGGCAGGGGGTGTTGGTGGCAGGGGGTGTTGGTGGCAGGGGTTGATGACGGCAGGGGGTGTTGGCGGCAGAGGTTGATGGCGGCAGGGGGTGTTGGCGGCAGGGGGTGTTGGCAGCAGAGGTTGATGGAGGCAGGGGGTGTTGGTGGCAGGGGGTGTTGGTGGCAGGGGGTGTTGGCAGCAGAGGGGGATGGAGGCAGGGGGTGTTGGTGGCAGGGGGCGATTGAAGGCAGGGGGAGATTGAAGGTAGGGGGCGATGGAGGCAGGGGGGTATTGGAGCCATGGTGACAAGTAATGGAGGCAGGAGGGTATTGGACTAAATAGTTCACCCTTATTATAACCGAGAATAACAAAAATATGTTTTTTTTACCTTAATATTTACCTTAAATCACATTGCTATCTGCCTAGCGTATTTGTTTGTAGCCTAAATACTGAAATTTGCACCTAAAAATTGAATTTTGTAACTTTTCTGAAATGCCAGTAAAAACGTGGCTGTGCCAGTAAATTTTGGGTGTCGTGCCAGTAAATTTCAATCTGGTAGGTTGGCAACTCTGGTTAGGACCCACACGTGCTTTCGCTGCTGGGTGGCAGCATTTTGCCTGGGTCCCCCTTAAGGGGAGTGACACAGCACATGGTGACCTCTGATGCAGCCGGTAAGGCAGCACCACCTCCCTCACCAATCATTACCTCACGGCCTTAGGACCCATGCACACCAGCCCGCCAGCATTCTGCTCCATATAACTAATAACTAGATGGAGTCAGTCGGTTCTCCCATCCACAAATCTCCACTGCCGACTATAGTATTGAATCCCTGAACATTGACCATTGTTAATTGTTTGTTTATTTTCCAGCTGCAGGAGAACACCCATTAAAGCAGAACTTCACCCCAAATGTGAAGTTCCCCTTTATGCCTTCCTCACCCCCTCCTTTTCTATTTTTGTCACCTTTTTTTGGGGGGGGGGAGGGGGTGGTACCTGGTTTTGACAGGTACTCGCTCCCACTTCCATTCGGATCGTGCAAACCATCGGAAGTTCTCCTCACGCCTCCCATGGAGGCAGATCGGTGGCGGCATGCGGCTTTTTTTTTTTTTCGGTGAGAGAAGAAGAAGATGAATGGATTTCGTGGGACACTTTTTTAAGAACAATAAAGGACTTGTGCCAAGGTGTGTATTGTCGTTTTTACCATTTTCACACTTTTTTTGTGAAATGGTAGGGGTACATTTGTACCCCGTTACCATTTCACACAGAGGGGGGAGGCCGGGATCTGGGGGTCCCCTTGTTAAAGGGGGCTTCCAGATTCCGATAAGCCCCCCCGCCCACAGACCCCCACAACCAGCAAGGGTTGTGGGGATGAGGCCCTTGTCCCCATCAACATGGGGACAAGGTGCTTTGGGGGGGCCGCTACCCCAAAGCACCCTCCCCATGTTGAGGGCATGTGGCCTTGTACGGTTCAGGAGGGGGGCACTCTTTCATCCCCCTCTTTTCCTGCGGCCTGCCAGGTTGCGTGCTCGGATAAGGGTCTGGTATGGATTTTTGGGGGGACCCCCATGCCATTTTCTTTTAAAATTTTGGCATGGGGTTCCCCTTAAAATCCATACCAGACCCTTCAGGTCTGGTATGGATTTTGAGGGGGATCCCCATACCATTTTTTTTTTTATTTTGGTTCGGGGTTCCCCTTAATATTCATACCAGACCCAAAGGGCCTGGTAATGGACTGTGGGGGAATCCCATGCCATTTTTTTCAATGACTTTTATGTGTATTGCCAGAACCGACAATTCATTATAGCCGCGAGTACTTTTAAATGACTTTTTTTTCCTTTAGAAATGTCAAATGTCAAAATTTAAAGGAATATTTCACTTTTATTGTTTCACTTTAAGCATTATTAAAATCACTGCTCCCGAAAAAACGTCTGTTTTTAAAACTTTGTTTTGCATTGATACATGTCCCCTGGGGCAGGACCCGGTCCCCAAACACTTTTTATGACAATACCATGCATATAAGCCTTTAAAATTAGCACTTTTGATTTCTCCCATAGACAATTCATTATAGCCACGAGTACTTTTATTTATTTATTTTTGTTTACAAAAGTTTTTATTGGAAGATCAATAAAACAAGCAAATTGGTAAAAAAAAAGCAGGTAGTTACATGCAGTGACATGGTATTGTACAATATTTCATATAAAGAGAATTTATTGGAGAAAATGGAAACTTGGAGGAGGATAACAATGTCTAGGCAATATGAGCAAGGGGGTTACAATCACTATATTACAGTAGTGTTCAAGTGTTATGAATAGTAGTATGATGGAGAATTGCGCCAATCAAACAGTTATTTTGTTGTCCTCTGAGCCCTAGGTATAACGGGCTTGTTTTTTTACTGCTACTGTCAATTACAGATCCCTTTGGGGGTTTGGCCAGTTCTAGGTATACCAAATGGGTGTGGAAAATATTGTTGTTGGCTAGTGATGTGTTATATGATAAAATATCGTAAAATAGAATACATAAAAAATAACATGTAAGAGTTGTGGTGACACAGACTATTATACCTTAGTTTATGATGTGCCCCTAGACACTTTTATCTATAAATGTGAAATGTGCTATAGGGGGTTGTCTACTAATCAAAACTCTTGTGACAAAATCACTATTATTGTGAACAAATAAATAAAATAAAAACCCTACAATCCTAAACTCCCAATCCCGCAAAGGGAATTTGGGCAAAAAAATGATATGTATGTGTCAGACGACCTATACTTTTGTAACAATATTCGTGTGAAAACTTTTTTCCTGTGGAAAGAAAACTTTTTTTGTGTATCCCCCTCACCACAATTGCTGTTGGAGAAAAAACACAATGCCGCAATTCTGTGGAGAAGATATGTGAGTGTATTACAATTCTGTGAAAACAATAAAAAAACAAAAAAAAAAATAACCAAAAAAAACCCAAAGCAATACCCTTTCAGTCCAAATACTGCAAAGGAAATTTCAAACAATATAGGTATAGTCCCCAATCGTGTGTAAACATATGAAAAAAGAGTCCATGTGTTGCCACCACCGACGTTCCAACCGCTCCAAAACAGGTAAGTTCCAATTAGTACAGTGACTGGTAATTAGTGCTTTTAAAATATATTTTTATCACCCTGTGAATCCACCACCATAGAAAATGGCCACTCACCAGATATAGGTGAGTAATAGGCGTTTGGTTTATTTAGCTGGATAACCACTCCTTCTTGTTATGTCTCCACTTTACAAAGTCCGGATAAGTTTAATACAGGGAGCGTCCTCCATTCTCAGAGAAAATGATAAAAAGATGCTCCCATAGCGTAATATGTTTAAACAATTTATTAAAAAATAAAAACAAGAGAACTATTCCACTCACATATGATAGTGCCCTCAAAGCCGGCACTGAGCCTCTCCAGCCATGTACAAAAGGACCTCAAATCACTGAAAGGACCGCTCGTGCTGTGGACCCGTTTGGCGTCTTGATTGTTTCCCAGAGGCTACAGGAAGTGAGAAATTCAGACAAAGAAAAAAAAATTTAGAAGGGAAATCGAAGGAAAAGGTAAGGGAACCAACAATGCACTAGCTTAAAGGAACCTATTTAGAAAATAAAAAACAAACCTTTACAACCCCTTTAAGGAGGATCCTAATATGACCATTTTTTGTTGAAAATATGCATATTATCATGGAGTGTATGGTGGATTCTTTCAGTGAGTTTCATCATTTCCATTCTAGATTCTACTTGTGACCAAATTTGAGATTAGTTGATCTCCAGTTATAAGCGATCATCCATTGTATGGCACTGAACAATAAATGAATTAGTCTGTTGCAGGAGGTTGGGATATTCGGTATGGGAGCAAAAAGAAGACACATTGTGGGTGTAAGTTCAATTGTTTGGCCTGAAGCTTCTTTCATTTTGTTATTAGCAGCTTGCCGGATTGGTTTTAGGAACTTACAGCTCCAGAATATGTGTACTAGAGTCCCTTGTTCTGAGCAGCCCCTAAAACAATTGGGGGAGGCTGTGTGGTAGAAATTCTGAATTTTTTCAGGGGTCAAATACCACCTGGTTATTAGTTTAATTGGTATTTCTCTTATTGAAATAGCACAGTTACTTTTGCGGAGGTTGTATTGTATTGTAACCAGGGCCCGATTTCTCTGGAAGCGATAGTTTGTTTATATGACTGTATAATATGGAAAGTATACCTCTATCTCTTAAAGAGTTTAAACAGATGTGCTCAAAGATTGTATAAGGGGGGATGTAATGATATTGCATAGTGATCTGCAAAGAAATTTCTGATCCGAGTATCAGTATAATTAGGAAGTTCCGAATTTGGGAATCCAAAATGAGATTGGAGGTGGTCGAAGGTGGGAACTTCAGGTCCTTGGCAAGAGATCTAAGAGAGGTTCATTTATTATGAATCCACAGTGTGTAAGGGATAACGACCCCCTTAAAACCTCAAGGGTTGGGGTGTGCTACTGCCGTACTGGGCCTAGCTGGTGGCCCATACAAGGATAACGACAAGGTTGTGGGTTTGATCACATATTTTCATGCAAAAATATGTGCATTTACTTTTTTTTTTAAAGGTGTACTTAGTCTTTAAAAAAGTCATGATGAACGTTACCCTGAGGAATTGCCAAGATGAACCTGTGCATGATGATCATCTCCTGTTGGACTCCCTTCGCCTTCGCAACTGACAGTTCCCCAGTGCAGCTAGAATGTAAGCAGCAGTGCCTGGTATGCTAGCTGATGTCACTGAGCAAATATAGTAACACTTGTAACTAAATGAATGGCTTCCAGCTGCAGCAGCTGGAGGTTCAGGGGGCAGGGAAATTAGCCAAATTATTCTCAGAACTCCCTATGCATTTTTAGAACCCTAAACCCCACAGTGGATCCAGAGGAAGGCGAAAATACTAATAAGTATTTAGTAATAGTAATACTATTTGTGCTAATAGGGAAAAAAAATCCTTCCTGACCCCCTAAGGTGATCGGATACTCCCTGCATCAACAATCTGCTTTTTTTATTGGTTGAACTAGATGGACTTGTGTCCTTTTTCAACCTGGCTAAAGCTGGTCATAGATGGATCCAGATTCGGCTGGTTGAGCAGGAACCTCCTGTTGAACCGAACAAATTTTGATCCATCTATGGAAAGTCTTGTTGTACTGAAGTTGATCTGTCCACTGACTTCAGTACAACCAGCCTGTCTGTTTTTTTTTATGCGATCCCTACCAGCGGTGATCATTGTATTTTGCCGGTGGGGAAGACTCACCACGCTCCCTGCCAGCAGAATAGAATATTGCTGCGGAAGAGACTCCCCTGTTCAAAACACTGACTGTGTTGATGGGAAAATCGAACAATTTAATTTCCTTCAACCACAAAAGAAAATTGCATAATCTATGGCTAGCCTAAGAAAGCCCATAGATGATTATTTTTCTTTCAACCAGTGGGTTGAATGAAAAAAAAAAATGACTCTATAACACCATCCACACATTTGAGCTGTATAGGGGAATCCTCCCGCTGTGCCTTTGTATTCTGACAGAGAGGGAGACTTCTCCACTATCAGAATACACTTATCTGCGCTGCCAGCTATAGCTGACGGTGCTCATCATGGACTTCTGTAAAACCAGCCTGCCCATACATATGTAGCGGCCATAACCCTCGATGGAGCAGCCTTAACTTTTGGGCTTACCAGTTATCTCTGCTTGGCTTGTCCTTCCAGGTCTAGGGGTTCCCAGGGTTAGTACCCATCAACTTTGGATGCTGACACCATAAAAGTCCTTTAGAAAGGTATTTATTTGCAGGGGTAACATCCAACAGACACAGTCTCATGTGGGAACAGAGGGCAAGGGTGAAGAAACTCAGGCACCTTGAACTGCTAAGTATATGAAAGTCTCTAATGCCAACCCAGAGAGTAGCCACTCGCAGCTGGGCGCTTCAAAGCTGAACAAATCTCTAGCCAGAGATTATGGCAGTCAGCACTTGGATTCAGAATTTGCAAAGTCTCTGACCTTGAAAAGTAAAAGTAGCAATCAGAAGTAAACAGGAAGGCTTCCTCAGTACCTGGAACGTTATCTGTCTCCTTGGCAGTATTGGGGAAGCGTGTATTCTCTAGTGTCCTTGACAACCCAGCAACCAGGCACTTCTCAGTATGCCAGCTTGTTGGCCCTCCTCCGAAGAGTCCTCCCCCGGTCGCTTACACGAGCTGCGGTGCCCCTCCAAGTTGAGAGCGCACCCGGATGCCTTGAATCCTCCCTCAGTTACTGTGCCTCGGACCAGCCGGTTCCGAGACTCGGGAACAGATGGATCCCTGCCCCAGACCAAGCGGGCCTGTGGGGGCCTGTGGGGCTAGTCAAACTAACCATGTTGCGGGGCGGCACACGCTCCCGTGACCAGGACCCCTCGCGGGGCTACCCCGGTCCAGATCCAGGAACAGGCACACTGGCCACACGAACGAACCCCTAACACGTGACTCCAGCATCTTAAGTACCCTTCCCCAGACTCCTCAGCGGGGCCAAACGCACCCACTGATTGGCTCCAGGGAATGTTGATACCCAAAATGTCCAACCAGGTCTGGTTCTAAACCTGTCATGTGCACCTAACTGTACACATGACCAGGCAGAACCCTAGCACAGCCCGGCCAAACTGATGCCAAGGTCAACCTCCATAATTAACTCTCAGAACCCCTTTACTGTTCTTGAGAGAAAAAATAACAAAATTTACACATAGCGGACACCTTGCAAAAGTTCTACACATACATCGAAATTCATCCGGTCCCTGCTGAACTAGTCAAATTCAATCCATGTATGGCTGGCTTAACTATGTATCTTTCATATGGAATGTTATCTTCATCATATTCATCAATATGGCAGCCCATCTGACTACATAGCTGGAATGTAGAAACGGGTAGCCCAGCTGGGACAGATGAAGCTGATGTCCTTAAATTCCAACTGTTGTTTGCTGTTGAGAGGTATGATAGGGGCTTTGTTGTAGCGTACCTTCACCTTCACCCACAGGAGTCAATTTTGTCTTTAGGGAGTTTTAAGGGTGAGACTATGTTGCCAGTCTCCATTTCATTCAATTCAATAAATTCCAAAAATGTGTGACTCCTTATGTCACCGTGGACCCCTAGTCGCTTAGATGGGTTCTTACATAGCAGCCCCTTTAAAATGTCAACCTTTTCTGGGCCAAGACGCTTGTAGTTTGGCTTCTTGAAGACCATCAACAGCTATAGGAATAAATATAGTGGTATTTGTGCAAATGGTTTTTGTTCGCTTCCAGGGCCATCTTAAGAGCATTATAGGCCCCCGGGCAATACAGTGCACTGGGGCCCTGTCTACACAATCACGCACGAGAATAAAAAATGCAAATTATCAATAAGGCTATATTTATTGGTACTTCCAACAAAATCAGTGTTTAAACATTAACACAACTATTGGACAATATAACAGGAGTTTGATGGGCACAGTGGCAGCGTTTGATGGGCACAGTGGCAGCGTTTGATGGGCACAGTGGCTGTGTTTGATGGGCACAGTGGCTGCGTTTGATGGGCACAGAGGCAGCTTTTGATGGACACAGTGGCATCTTCGATGAGCACAGTGGCTGTGTTTGATGGGCACAGTGGCAGCTTTTGAGGGGCACAGACAGTGGCTGTGTTTGATGCAAAACTTAAACTTACTTAAGTAGACAGTGTTAGACTTACTTGAGGCTGCCGGCCTGGTGCAGTACAGTGTATCACTTACAGCAGCAAGGTAGCGCCAGCTATCAAGGGCCGTCTTTCCACTCCGCTCCCTTTCCGCGCTGTCTGAAGAACATGGCAGAGGTGGGCGGAGCTTGTTCACTTGCCACTGGGGCAGTCGCTGTGCGCTATGAATGCTGGGGTGGCCTCTGATTGACATCACTGGTTGCTAGCTAGATGCCGGCCAGCGATTCTCGCAAGTGAGCAACCAGTGCAGTCAGTCAATTTAAGCAGCAGATTGCAGCGCTGAGGATCAGCCCTGGATGGGGCCCTCCAGACAAGTGGGGCCCCTGGGCAGCTGCCCAGCATGCCCAGTGGAAAAAACGGCCCTGTTCGCTTCTCATACAGGATAATTCCAAGTGAAAACCAGTCCATACCCTGATTATACCAATGATTTTAGCATCTCGGGGGCCATATATTTTAGTGTCCCATAATACTCATCGCATTCATCAATCTTATTGGCAAGTAAGAACTGGAGGCCACACACCAGTTCCACAGTGATAAATCTCACCTCCTCAGCTTTCAGACATTTGTGGTAGTAAATCAGGATATACAGTGTCCCAGTGTCCTCTTGCCAGCTCCATCATGAAAAAAATTTAGCTGTCAATACTTTAGTCAATACTTTAGACTTATACAAATGGGAATAAACCACTATAAGCCGTCGCTCCTTGCAATCAATACTCCAGTGCACCTATTGATCATAGGTGGCCATTCACACAGATAAACCAAAACAACTCTGACCCAAATCAGGGTCAGAATTTAAGCAACCAAAATGCAGAAAAAAATTTAAGAAAAAAATAAATAAAAAACAACAAACTTTTATAAGTCTGTGGAGGGAACACTATAAACAGGCACAGGATAGTTGGGTGTGAGAAAGAGGACCAGGGACAATCCTGCCCCTCCTCTTCCTGGTCCGGGCAGATTTCTGATGAAAGGCATACATAGGAGGGCATACATCAATCCAAGCGTAGGGCTCACAGCACAGCCTTGCCTGGCAACAAGGAACTATGCCATTAAACAACATGTTGCGTTGTTACATACATAAACAAGTCATATAAACTATATCAAATGTGAACCATCAAGTCCATATAAAAAGTCCAGAAATAATTATATGTGTAGCAAGATCCCAGGCCTCCTTTAGTCTAACGAGAACCTCCAGAGCTACGAGCTGCTGACATCCTTCCGTATAGAGAGGGTTGTAAGGCATAGTGGGTGTAATGCAAGGTAGATTCATGCGCGCCAGACACTTCATGAATGCAAAGAGATTTTATTTCTCTTGAACAGAACTTTGGGAGAGAGGGATCAGGCCAGGACACCCTTAGGTAGTTGCAATGTTAATTAGCAGACTCTGAGACTTCTACAGGTAGACAGCCATGCAGGGAAAGGCATCCAGCAAGACCCCACATCTGCATGTGTAGGAGCGCTGTCTCATATGGCAACAGTCTTAGAACAGTTCCTAACACAAGCTGTCACGAACTCCTTTGCTTTCTCTACAGTCGATACAGTTCCGCACACACGGCTCATGTGTAAGGTAAGGTCTACAGGCTTGGAAACATCAGTTTGTAAATGGATAGAAAACTGGCTAAAAGACAGAATCCAGAGAGTGGTGGTTAATGATTCTTACTCTGAATGGTCTAAGGTTATCAGTGGTGTACCCCAAGGTTCAGTGCTGGGACCCTTACTTTTTAATATCTTTACAAATGATATTGGGTCTGGGATCAAAAGTAACATTTCTGTCTTTGCAGATGACACCAAGCTATGCAGTGGAATAATGTCCTTACAGGAGGTCTCCGATTTACAAGCCGACCTCAATGCTCTGTCTAATTGGGCGACTATGTGGCAGATGAGGTTTAATGTTGATAAATGGAAAGTTATGCACTTGGGGGCTAAGAATATGCATCATACATACTAGGGGGAGTACAACTGGGAGGATTCGTAGTGGAGAAGGATCTGGGGGTTTTGGTAGATCATAAGCTCAATAATAGCATGAAATGCCAAGCTGCGGTTTCCAAAGCGAGCAAAGTCCTTTCTTGTATTAAGAGAGGTATGGACTCCAGAGAGAGATATCATTTTGCCCCTCTACAAATCATTAGTAAGACCTCATCTGGAATATGCAGTTCAGTTTTGGGCACCAGTTCTCAAAAAGGATATCGGGGAACTGGAGAAAGTGCAGAGAAGGGCAACCAAACTGATAAGAGGCATGGAGGAGCTCAGCTATGAGGAAAAATTAGAGGAACTGAATTTATTCACTCTTGAGAAGAGGAGAATAAGGGGGATATGATCAACATGTACAAATATATAAGGGGTCCATATAGTGAACTTGGTGTTCAGTTATTCACTTTACGGTCAACAAAGAGGACAAGGGGGCACTCTTTACGTCTCGAGGAAAAGAGATTTCATCTCCAAATACGGAAAGGTTTCTTCACAGTAAGAGCTGTGAAAATGTGGAATAGACTCCCTCCAGAGGTGGTTCTGGCTAACTCAGTAGATTGCTTTAAGAAAGGCCTGGATACTTTCCTAAATGTACATAATATAGCTGGGTACTGATATTTATAGGTAAAGTTGATCCAGGGAAAATCCGATTGCCTCTTGGGGGATCAGGAAGGGATTTTTTCCCCTGCTGTAGCAGATTGGAGCATGCTCTGCTGGGTTTTTTTTTTTTTGCCTTCCTCTGGATCAACTGTGGGTATAGAATTGGGTATATTGGATTGTACGATATTTTTTATTTTTATTTATTATTTCTTTTTTTTTTATAGTTGAACTGGATGGACTTGTGTCTTTTTTCAGCCTAGCTAACTATGTAACTATGTAACTATGTCACTTCTTGTAGGTTCTCAACCCACTGAGCTCCCAGTCTCTCTCACTAAACTTGCTGATTCACTGACACCGAATCCCTTAAGCTCTTCAAATCTTAACTTAAGTATCTTCCTGAAGCGTCACCCCCACTTCTCTGCTGGGTCCCTAGCTTGGCACTCCAGATACTTCTCAAGCTTCATGCCACTGTCCTGCTCGGTCCCTGGCTTGACACACAAGGCTGCTTTGCAAGCATCACCTTCGCTGGCTGGGTCCCTGGCTTGATTCCCTGCTGAAGTTTCCCGATTCTTCACCGTCCCTAGTTGTTGAGAATTCTGCTCCGGTACTTGCTTCAGCTACTCACTGTGGTCCCTGGTAACAAGGTGGTTGGTCCCTTAGTGGCGACAGCTTCCCCTCTACCTCCGACCACGACAGGTTCTCCGGCCGGCAGAACCGTCACTTCTGGTTGGACTGCAAGCCGCAATCCCAACCCTACGCTGCTCCTTCTTGCTTCTGGATGGGCCCTCAGACAGCTTAGCAGCCAGATGGGCCCGGGATAGGCCCAAACTCCGGCCTAGCAGCCCAGGCAGTCTAACACACGTCCACCCAGACAGCCGTCCAGGTGGCACAGAACATAGATCACCGGACTCCACCCAAATATATAGGTTCTCCCAGCAGGCCCAGGGATTAAAGAAAACCCCTTCCCATTGGCTGAGATACCCCATATACTCCTAATCTGTCCTTGGTTTGCCCTTGTCTTATCTAATGTCACTAGTTACCTGGCCACCTAGTGGCAGAATAGAGAAGTGCAGCAATTCCAGACTTAGGGTGAACTCAATTGATCCCTAATAATGAGCCAAGGTAACTACACCTAACAGGTAAATTTAGGAGCAACACTGCCTAAACATCAGGGTGCTACATATGAAATGCATCCTCTTGTGTTATTCAAATTTAGCACCAAATATAAAAAATATTCTAATTTGCAAAAAGCGCTGTTTTGTTTGTTATTTTACACAAGGAACTATGGCTATGGGCACTACATGAAACATAGCAGAAAGGTGAGTACATCATGGTAGTACAGGTGACCTTCTACTAATCTATATCAAAACCAATGTCAGCCAATGACCAAAGTATGTCATGCGATAGGAGAATGGCGCTAGGAGGAACATAGGCTCAGAGCGTGACAAGCCACCATTTTGCCACCATTTTGCCTGCACCATTCTCCTGTGAAAGACCTGGGACAGTCTTATCCAAATGGGCTTTCTATGCTTATTTCCATGTAGTGAGCAACCTGGACATACAGGTGTAAGAGACAACCACCGCTTTTGGGAATATATATATGTGTATATATATATATATATATATATATATATATATATATATATATACCGTATTTATCGGCGTATAACACGCACTTTTTCCCCCTTAAAATCGGGGGAAAGTCGTGGGTGCGTGTTATACGCCGATACCCCCCAAAAAAATGACAAAAATTGGTTGCGGCGCCGAAAAAGACCGAAGCGCGGCCGAAAAAGACAGAGCCGACTGTTCAGCTCCACTCGTAGTCCCGCCTCCCTGCTCTCGCTCCCGAAACAGCAGGGTGGCGGGACTCCGAGCGGAGCCGAACAGTCAGGTCGGTCTTTTTCGGCCGCGCTTCGGCCTTTTTCGGCCGCGGTTCAGTCTTTTCCGCCCGCGCATGCGCGGTTTGTCTCACGGCAGAAAATTTAAACGTCGGCAAGGCTGAAAATGATGCTGGCAAACTGCAAATGACACTGGGCAAGCTACAAATGACGCTGGCAAGCTGCAAATGACACTGGGCAAGCTACAAATGACGCTGGGCAGGCTACAAATGACACTGGGCAAGCTACAAATGATGCTGGGCAGGCTGCAAATGACGCTGGGCAGGTTGCAAATGACGCTGGGCAAGGCTGCAAATGACGCTGGGCAAGGCTGCAAATGACGCTGGGCAAGCTGCAAATGACGCTGGGCAAGGCTGCAAATGACGCTGGGCAAACTGCAAATGACACTGGGCAAGCTACAAATGACGCTGGCAAGCTGCAAATGACACTGGGCAAGCTACAAATGACACTGGGCAAGCTACAAATGACGCTGGCAATCTGCAAATGACACTGGGCAAGCTACAAATGACACTGGGCAAGCTACAAATGACACTGGGCAAGCTACAAATGACGCTGGGCAGGCTGCAAATGACGCTGGGCAGGTTGCAAATGACGCTGGGCAAGGCTGCAAATGACGCTGGGCAAGGCTGCAAATGACGCTGGGCAAGCTGCAAATGACGCTGGGCAAGCTGCAAATGACGCTGGGCAAGCTGCAAATGACGCTTAAATGTAAGGTTTTTTTTTCCCTAAACTTCTCTCCTAAAACTTTTTTTCCTTAAAATTCCCTCCTAAACTTGGGTGCGTGTTATACGCCGATAAATACAGTATATATATATATATATATATATATATATATATATATATATATAATTATTTGATCCCCTGCTGATTTTGTAAGTTTGCCTACTTACAAAGAAATGAAGGGTCTATCGTTTTTATAATAGGTGTGTTCATAGGTGTGCACAGCCTATTGCATTAGGGTGTGCACCCCACAGCCTAAACACACATGCGCAGTAGGAGAACTGGATGGTGTCCGTAGGGATGAGATTTGTGTCAGTAGTTTTTGTTTTTGTTTTAGTTTTTTTTTATAATATTTTTTACAATTTATTATTAGGAGCCCCATGCCTGTGTGTGCATGTGTATATATACAGACAGTGTCAGTAGTTTTCATTTCTATTTTATTTATTCTTTTTTCCAATTTTTTTTTTATTATTCTTTTTTCCAATTTTTTTTTTATTATTATTTTTTACAATTTTTTTTTTTAGGAGAAAAAAGAAAAAAAAATAGGAACATTTTTATTTGATGAAATATCAGCGGTCTAAACAGGGGGAATATGAGCCACACGGGGTGATTAGGGTGTGCCCAAGCATACCTGGCACACCATGTGCGCACGCCTATGGGTGTGTTATAAATGATAGGGACAGAATATCAACCAAAAATCCTGAAAAAACACATGATACAAATGTTATATATTGCAGTTCAGTGAGTAAAATAAGTATTTGATTCCCAAGAAAAACACGACTTAGTACTTGCTTTTCGTGTGAAACGTGTCAACTGATCATCATTGCAATTTTGTCTGGTTCATGATAATAAATACATTTCTACAGCATCTTTTGGATTCAAGTATGCAATCAATCTTTTCTTCTCTTCTTGATATTGCCTACGGTGATGAGCCGGGATTAGCACCTTGGATCGGGTGTGTCCATTTTTTGCCTGAAGCGGTGTGTGCACCATTGTTCTGTTTCCTAGTACTTGATGGAGAAACCCTTGTTGGTAAGCACAGAGTTAAGACGTTTCTTGTAGTTGGTGACCAGGTCTGCACACATCTCAGGAGGCATTTTGGTCCACTCTTCTATACAGATCTTCTCTAAATCTTTAAGGTTTCTTGGCTGTCGCTTGGCAACTCAAAGTTTCAGCTCCCTCCATAAAAGTTCTATAGGATTAATGTCTGGAGACTGGCTAGGCCACTCCATGATCTTAATGTGCTTCTTCTTGAGCCACTCCTTTGTTGCCTTGGCCGTATGTTATGGGTCATTGTCATGCTGGAAGACCCACCCATGACTCATCTTCAGTGTTCTGGCTGAGTGAAGAAGGTTCTCATCCAATATTTTACAATACATGGCCCCGACCATTGGCCCCTCAATGCGGCAAACAGTATTACACAAACAGGGAAATATGGGAAAGGGTGAACAGCCATCTTGTTTGCAGAGCCGGGAGGAGTGGAGAGATGTTCGTGAACTTGGTTTTGCCGCAAGATAAGTCCTTTGACTTTGTTTACAATCAAAGGGTTGTAAGAAAAAAGTTCTCCATTGGGGACGGTTCACACCAAGAATCAGTGTGATGCCATTTTCAGCCCATTCATTATAGTGACAGTGTGCATGGTGGGACCCCTCTGAACACCTGAAGTGACAGTGTGCAGGGTGGGACCCCTCAGAACACCTGAAGTGACAGTGTGCATGGTGGGACCCCTCAGTACACCTGAAGTGACAGTGTGCTTGGTGGGACCCCTCAGTACACCTGAAGTGACAGTGTGCATGGTGGGACCCCTCAGTACACCTGAAGTGGCAGTGTGCATGGTGGGACCCCTCTGAACACCTGAAGTGACAGTGTGCAGGGTGGGACCCCTCAGAACACCTGAAGTGACAGTGTGCATGGTGGGACCCCTCAGTACACCTGAAGTGACAGTGTGCTTGGTGGGACCCCTCAGTACACCTGAAGTGACAGTGTGCATGGTGGGACCCCTCAGTACACCTGAAGTGGCAGTGTGCATGGTGGGACCCCTCAGTACACCTGAAGTGACAGTGTGCATGGTGGGATCCCTGAGTACACCTGAAGTGACAGTGTGCTTGGTGGGACCCCTCAGTACACCTGAAGTGACAGTGTGCTTGGTGGGACCCCTCAGTACACCTGAAGTGACAGTGTGCTTGGTGGGACCCCTCAGTACACCTGAAGTGACAGTGTGCTTGGTGGGACCCCTCAATACACCTGAAGTGACAGCGTGCATGGTGGGACCCCTCAATACACCTGAAGTGACAGTGTGCATGGTGGGATCCCTGAGTACACCTGAAGTGACAGTGTGCATGGTGGGACCCCTCAGAACACCTGAAGTGACAGTGTGCACGGTGGGACCCCCTCAAAACACCTGGTGACAGTGTGCATGCTGGGACCCCTCAGAACACCACAGTGTGCATGATGGGACCCCTCAGAACACCTGAAGTGACAGTGTACAGGGTGGGACCCCTCAGTACACCTGAAGTGACAGTGTGCTTGGTGGGACCCCTCAGAACACCTGAAGTGACAGTGTACAGGGTGGGACCCCTCAAAACACCTGAAGTGACAGTGTGCTTGGTGGGACCCCTCAGTACACCTGAAGTGACAGTGTGCTTGGTGGGACCCCTCAGTACACCTGAAGTGACAGTGTGCTTGGTGGGACCCCTCAGAACACCTGAAGTGACAGTGTGCATGGTGGGACCCCTCAGTACACCTGAAGTGACAGTGTGCTTGGTGGGACCCCTCAGTACACCTGAAGTGACAGTGTGCTTGGTGGGACCCCTCAGTACACCTGAAGTGACAGTGTGCTTGGTGGGACCCCTCAGAACACCTGAAGTGACAGTGTGCTTGGTGGGACCCCTCAGTACACCTGAAGTGACAGTGTGCTTGGTGGGACCCCTCAGTACACCTGAAGTGACAGTGTGCTTGGTGGGACCCCTCAGTACACCTGAAGTGACAGTGTGCTTGGTGGGACCCCTCAGTACACCTGAAGTGACAGTGTGCTTGGTGGGACCCCTCAGAACACCTGAAGTGACAGTGTGCTTGGTGGGACCCCTCAGAACACCTGAAGTGACAGTGTGCTTGGTGGGACCCCTCAGAACACCTGAAGTGACAGTGTGCTTGGTGGGACCCCTCAGAACACCTGAAGTGACAGTGTGCACGTTGGGGGGCCCTCAGTACACCTGAAGTGACAGTGTGCATGGTGGGACCCCTCAGTACACCTGAAGTGACAGTGTGCATGGTGGGACCCCTCAGTACACCTGAAGTGACAGTGTGCTTGGTGGGACCCCTCAGTACACCTGAAGTGACAGTGTGCTTGGTGGGACCCCTCAGTACACCTGAAGTGACAGTGTGCTTGGTGGGACCCCTCAGTACACCTGAAGTGACAGTGTGCTTGGTGGGACCCCTCAGTACACCTGAAGTGACAGTGTGCTTGGTGGGACCCCTCAGTACACCTGAAGTGACAGTGTGCTTGGTGGGACCCCTGCAGAGTACACCTGAAGTGACAGTGTGCCAGTGTGCTTGGTGGGACCCCTCAGTACACCTGAAGTGACAGTGTGCTTGGTGGGACCCCTCAGAACACCTGAAGTGACAGTGTGCTTGGTGGGACCCCTCAGAACACCTGAAGTGACAGTGTGCTTGGTGGGACCCCTCAGTACACCTGAAGTGACAGTGTGCTTGGTGGGACCCCTCAGTACACCTGAAGTGACAGTGTGCTTGGTGGGACCCCTCAGTACACCTGAAGTGACAGTGTGCTTGGTGGGACCCCTCAGTACACCTGAAGTGACAGTGTGCTTGGTGGGACCCCTCAGAACACCTGAAGTGACAGTGTGCTTAGTGGGACCCCTCAGAACACCTGAAGTGACAGTGTGCTTGGTGGGACCCCTCAGAACACCTGAAGTGACAGTGCGCACGTTGGGGGGCCCTCAGTACACCTGAAGTGACAGTGTGCATGGTGGGACCCCTCAGTACACCTGAAGTGACAGTGTGCTTGGTGGGACCCCTCAGTACACCTGAAGTGACAGTGTGCTTGGTGGGACCCCTCAGTACACCTGAAGTGACAGTGTGCTTGGTGGGACCCCTCAGTACACCTGAAGTGACAGTGTGCTTGGTGGGACCCCTCAGTACACCTGAAGTGACAGTGCGCACGTTGGGGGGCCCTCAGTACACCTGAAGTGACAGTGTGCTTGGTGGGACCCCTCAGAACACCTGAAGTGACAGGGCGCACGTTGGGGGGCCCTCAGTACACCTGAAGTGACATTGTTCGTGATGGGGGCCCCTTGATTCATCTGGAGTGACAGTGTACAGGGTAGGACCCCTCAATACACCTGAAGTGACAGTATTGAGTCCTGGGAAAGGAGAATAGCAGATCTCCCCCAGGAAGGCAGGATGCAACCCCCACCCCACGCCCAGTTCGGAGCAAAGTGGGCGGGGCCTCGCCTTGCTGTTTATCAGGGTGAAGTCACCGGTAGTACACCCAGTCTACACACAGCTCTGCACCGATGGCTTATCCCGGAGGAGGAGGATACTACCCGTCCGGTGGGGTGAGTGTCTCTGCTAGGGGACTACAGCCCTGGTATCCGGTGTGTGCACTCTGCACTGGCCCTGCCTAGTCCCGGGGGACTTTAGCCTAGTCCTGTGTACTGTACACTGTCATCTTATAGTCTGCTCTGTGCTGTACACTGGCCTCCTATAGTCTGCTCTGTACTGTACACTGTCATCATATAATCTGTACTGTACACTGTCCTCCTATAGTCTGCTCTGTACTGTACACTGGCATCATATAATCTGTACTGTACACTGTCCTCCTATAGTCTGCTCTGTACTGTACACTGGCATCATATAATCTGTACTGTACACTGTCCTCCTATAGTCTGCTCTGTACTGTACACTGGCCTCCTATAGTCTGCTCTGTACTGTACACTGGCCTCCTATAGTCTGCTCTGTACTGTACACTGTCATCGTATAATCTGTACTGTACACTGTCCTCCTATAGTCTGCTCTGTACTGTACACTGGCATCATATAATCTGTACTGTACACTGTCCTCCTATAGTCTGCTCTGTACTGTACACTGGCCTCCTATAGTCTGCTCTGTACTGTACACTGGCATCATATAATCTGTACTGTACACTGTCCTATAGTCTGCTCTGTACTGTACACTGTCCTATAGTCTGCTCTGTACTGTACACTGTCCTATAGTCTGCTCTGTACTGTACACTGGCATCATATAATCTGTACTGTACACTGTCATCCTCTAGTCTGCTCTGTACTGTACACTGTCCTCCTCTAGTCTGCTCTGTGCTGTACACTGTGATCCTTCAGTCTGCTCTGTGCTGGTTCTATCAATGTACAAGCTGCTTGGTGCACAGAGCTCACAGAGATGGGGGACAGTCCTCAGGATGGGGGACATTCAGGTCTGAGGGGGGGGGGGGGTAGATGATTCTTGTTCCTCAGGTTAGAAGTTAACCCTTTTGTGACCACAATAGGACTCCATAAGTCCAAATGTACAGTATGTAGTCAGAAGGTCAGGCGGGCGTGTTGTTAGGGTACACGTATGTTGTAAAATGCATCGCAAACCCTGGTGTGTGTGTGTTTAACATTCATCATCAGAACACGCTGCACATGTCATTTATTATTATTATTATTATTATTATTATTATTATATATTTTTATATATATATATATATATATATATATATAATTAAAAATCCTTTTTTTCTTTTTTTAAGCTGCATGCACACTTGAGTTTTCAGCTCATAAAACACTCCTCTCAAAAGTTCCAGAATACCCAACAAGCACAATCCCATTCATTTCAATGGTCCCTGTTCACATCTGCGCGTTCTGTCGCCTGAAGCTCAAAAAAGTACATGAGCTTCTTTTCAGGCAGATTACAGGCGTTTTACTGCTTTTCACATTGATAACCTTTGGACCTCAAAACATCTGTGCAAAAACCCTGTGAAGCATACACCAGGGGGCTGTGTTGTGAACTGAAACAAAAGGACATAAGGCAGATTGCCTTGTCCATGCCTTGGGCGTTGCTGTCCAATAAGGCTGGTGTGAGCGAACTGGAAGTGTGTGTGTGTGTGTGTGTGTGTGTGCGTGCGCTCCTAGTTCTGTCAATCAGACAAATTAGGGGACACACACAGGGACATGTGTGCAAAATTCTGGGGTTTTTCCTGTGCCCGGGGGAGCCAGGGGTGGCACGTACAGCGGTCCATGGAAGTGCTTGGTTGAATTGGCTTGCACGCGTGTAAACGAAAGCGCTTATTTTCACCAGCGTTTTCCTGAGCATGTGCACATGATCGGTTTTCCCCAAATCCAAAACTTCCTCATTCAGGAATCATGTGTGCATGCGCGGGCAAATGCCAGTGCAAAAAAAAAAAAACAGCATTTTATACAAGTGCGTGCAACCATGCGCTTCTATATAGTAAAGCACTGCGTAAACTGTTGGCACTATATAAATCCTGTATAATAATTCTATGACCACCTGCGTCTCCCCGGGCACAGGAAAACGTTGTGTTTTACACTAGCGCTCCTTTGCGCCTTCAGTCGTCTGTGTACCTGAAGTGACAGGTCATCGGCAGATCAGCTGATGCATACCAATGCTGCTAGACTTGGGCTGGGCGCCTTTGCTTCAAGAAAACTGCTCACTAAGGGGTTAAGTAGACAGGATGTAAATCTTTTAACTGCTATTCTGCCCAGGGATACGGCGCCAGTGATGACTACTGTAAAAAGATGTTTGCCAGCACACCATGGAGCGACACAAATGGCGTCCAAAAGGAGTGGTTTATTGCATGATCACAATATGGGAATAGTGCAACGTTTCGGAGCCGCGCAGGGCCCCTTCGTCAGGCATGTGATCACATGCCTGACGAAGGGGCCCTGCGCGGCTCCGAAACGTTGCACTATTCCCATATTGTGATCATGCAATAAACCACTCCTTTTGGACGCTATTTGTGTCGCTCCATGGTGTGCTGGCAAACATCTTTTTACTGTGATTTGAACCAGTATCCAGCTGGTTGTTGCTACAGCACCCAAAACTGTGAGCATTTCCAGGAACGTGTGCGATTGGAAAATGAAGTACTACTAGTGATGACTACTGACCCTAACCCCCCACCACCCCCTTTCTTTTTGTATAGAGGTAAATTTCCTTGGGGCGCGTGCACACTAAAGCGATCCGTTGCATAGTGCCCATGCACACATGTGTTCTGGCACACAGTAAGTTCAGCCCGTTTGTTCTGATTGGCTTGCCTACACACCCTATGGGGGGGGAACAAGCATGACCCTTTTTTCAAAACGCAGCGCACTGCGACGCATGTTCTATGCCATGCGCTTTTGTGCTCTGCTGTACAACGCATTGGGGTTACATAGTCTGTAAGGTTGGATAAAGACAACAGACCATCCAGTTCAACCTGAGTAGGGGGTGCCATTCTCATTAACGCCTCATACATACTGGGCGCTTCTGAATGGAGAAAAGCAGCATGAAAAATGCGCCTAAAGTTTAGTTTGGGCTCATTTAGACCTGTTCAGGGGTGTTCTTTCATTTCATTGGCCAGAATATTATTTTATTCTGTCCTTTGAAATGAATGAATGCTCAAGTGCTAAACACGCGTAGCGTTTAGGCACGTTTACATTAGAAGCGTAGGGCGTTTTTATTTATTTTTTTTTTCTTTTTTTTTTCTGCCGCCCAAACACTCCTGAACACTATCCTTGTGCATTCATATTTCTTCCCCTAAACGCCTATGGGTGCATGGACACCTAGCATAGAGAGGCGTTTAGGGGCAAACAAAAAAGAGTCAAACGCCCGCAGTGTGTATGAGGCCTATATGTATCATAGCTATGATTAAGCACTGTTGGTGTGAAACGCGTCAGTTCTTCTGTGGCATGTATTTTTTGATTCCTTTTGTGGCAATTTTTTGTGCGGCTGTCCAGAATTTTTCCTAAAGTCTCATAGACTCGCTGATCACAGAGCGCACCGCGCGTGCAGGCCGCTCAGGCACGGGAGGACGTCAATAGACGTACTCCCGTCATTCGGCTATAGCGCGACTCTGAACAGGCGAGGAACCAAGATTTCTTTAAAGGCCATATAATATTCTCCTGACAGGCCATCAGATCCTGGTGATTTATTTTTTGGTAGCTCATTTATGACCTTTATAATTTTTTTCATTTGATATTGGTTTGTTAAAGTGGTGTTTCCACCAAAAAAAAAAAATTGCTTAAAAATCATTAAAAAAAAAAATAAAATAAAAAAATTATTTTTTACTCCCCTCTAAATGCCTGTTGCAAGGTGGTCCCTCATAGTCTGCCACCTTCAGTGCCAGGGCACTGACATCACTTCCCCTCAACGCCGCACAGTCATCTGGGACCTGTCGCGTGCATGCGCAGTGGGTGCCCGGCTGTGAAGCCACAGCCGGCTGCCCACAGTAAGAATGCCAGCGCTGCAAGTGGGTATCGCTAGACCCTGGGACAGGTAAGTGTCCGATTATTAAAAGTCAGAAGCTGCAGTATCTGTAGCTGCTGACTTTTACATTTTTTTCTTTTTTTTTTTTCTTTTAGGGGGCACCCCACTTTAAAGTGGTGTTGCCACCAAAAAAAAAAAATATGGCTTAAAATCATAAAAAAAAGAAAAAATAATAATTAAATAATTGAAAAAAAAAACATTTTTTTACTCACCTCTAAATGCCTGTTGCTAGGGGGTCCCTCGTAAACTGCCTCCTTCATTGCCCGGGCAATGACGTCACTTCCCCTCGGCACCGCACAGTCATCTGGGACCTGTCGTGTGTCCCAGATGAGTGAGCGTCGAATCACGGCGAGCGGAGCGGGGAGCAAGGGGGGTCTCGATCCCCCGCATCCTTGGACTCCGGGACAGGTAAGTGTCCGATTATTAAAAGTCAGCAGCTGCAGTATTTGTAGCTGCTGACTTTTTTTTTTTTTTTTTTTTTTTTTTGGGCCCTCCTCTTTAAGTTGATCTAATGATATAGGGTCAATATTGGGGAAATTAACATTATCTAGAAATTCCGTTATTTTGTTGGTGGTCGGGTGGCCTGTATACCGCCTGAAAAAACCGGCCCCATTCACTCCAGTGTGAAAGCCGGCGGGCTTTCACACTGGAGCGGTGCGCTAGCAGGACCACAACAAAAGTCCTGCTAGCAGCATCTTTGGAGCGGTGAAGGAGCGGTGTATTTACCGCTCCTATACCGCTCCTTCCCATTAAATCAATGGGAAACCGCGGGGATACCGCCCGCAAACCGCCGCTGCAGCGGCGCTTTGCGGAGGTTTTTAACCCTTTTGCGGCCGCTAGCGGGGGCTAAAACCACCCCGCTAGCGGCCGCATACCGCGGGTAAAACGATGGTAAAGCAGTGCTAAATATAGCGCTGCTTTACCGTCGCCGCCCCGCACCGCCCCAGTGTGAAAGGGGCCTTTAAGTTGTATAATGCTTCATAATACTGTGAGAATGTATCTACAATCTCTTGAGGATTAAGTATTACCTTGCCTGAGTTGTGATGGATTAGTTTATGAATTTTATTTTTATGTTGGCGTTGCCGTAGTTGAGAGGCCAATCCTTTACCTGCTCTGTTGCCCTGAGAGTAATATTTTAAATGTAATTTTTTTTAGATATTTGTCACGATCTGCAGTAAGAACAGATCTGAGTTCGGCTCTCAGGTTACTAAGTTGGCGTTCTAGGTTTAGGTCTTGGGGGGCTCTTTTTATGTAATTCTTCCAACTTGGATATATCTTTAAAAAATGTATTTATTTTATTTTTTTTTATTTTTTTTTTCTCTAGCGGCTATTTGTATTAGAAGGCCTCTAGCATAAGCTTTGTGCCACTTATATATTTTTCATCCGACGTGGGTACACATATAGCACCTTATCCCAAGGAGTCAAATATTGGATTGGGGTGGGATTATGATGGTGCCAACAGATAATACAGGGTTGAAAAGGATTGGGGTGGGATTATGACGGTGCCAACAGATAATACAGGGGGTCCCCTAGTTACAAACATCTGACTTACAGACGACTCCTACTTACAAACGGAGGGAAACAACAGGAAGTGAGAGGAAATCCACCCCTAGGAAGGGAAATTCACTCCTGTAATGCCGCGTACACACGGTCGGATTTTCCGATGGAAACAGTCCGATGGGAGCTTTTCATCGGATTTTCTGACCGTGTGTATGCCCATCGGTCTTTTTCTGACGGAATTTCCGACGGACTTTGGATTGAGAATCTGTTCTTAATTTTTCTGACGGAAAACCTTTCTATCGGATTTTCCGATCGTGTGTATGCAATTCCGACGCGCAAAATTCCGACGCATGCTCGGAAACAATTCGACGCATGTTCGGAAGCATTAAACTTCCCTTTTTTATAGTGCTGTCGAACGTGTTTTATGCCGCGGTGTTATTGACCATCGGAATTTGATGTGACCGTGTGTAGGCAACACCAGTGTCGGACAAAATCCGTCGGAAAAAATCCGACAGATTTTTTGGTCGGATTTTCCGACCGTGTGTACGGGGCATTAGAGTTAATATGGGGAAAAAGGTGTCTTCACTGATGCTTTATCACCAATCCTTGTTTCCACAATAACCCAAAATGTTCAAAATCCAATTGTCATTGGGACAGAAAGTGAGGTGAAATCTTCTGAACAGGGGCACAGACAGCAAAACAAACATTCCAGGGGTGATAACCCTCCCCTATGCTATCCAAAAAGCTTAAAAATAGTTTTTTTGGCTGGAGCTACACTTAAAAAAAATGTACCTGTTCCAACTTGCAAACAATTTCAACTTAAGAACAAACCTACAGTCCCTATCTTGTTTGTAACCCGGGGACTGCCTGTAATAGAAACCAAAATGGTTAAAATTATTTTTTTATTATAAACCTAATTAAAAAAGCTAATTGGATCAGATCATTGTGTTTCATTTGTATATTTCCATTGGGTGGTCATACAGGTAAAATTCAGGCTGTACAAAGGTTATGTGTTCATGTGATATCCCGACATGTTTCGCCTATTTGGCTTCATCAGGGGATTAACGAACCAACCGGAAGACACAAGGAACAATACAAAGGTATAATGTCAAAATTACATAAATAAACACATATACAAGCATTACATAAATAAAAAAAACATTATAGCTCATTTGCCACTGTCCATAGTTTTTTAACACCACTACCCCTTTTAGCTGTAGAGGTGTCAGCCTCGGGTGCGATGTTTGGCCTCGTGGTTGCAGCAGGAATTATACCCCCTGACGCTTTCGCCCGCCGAACGCAACCATTTCAAGTAAATGGGGCCACTCTGCAAGCACCTCACTACCACATGCTAGTGTAGGATTCAAGGGGTTCAAGCAGGTGGTGATGAAACGCCTCTTTGCCGAAAGGCTCTCCTGAAGAGCGATCCAAACGGCAAAGCATATGTGGACGAGCCCTAACGCCTGTGCTTGTGTATAGGAGCTTTGTGTTCTCAGCCAATCAGGTCTCTGAACCCTGAAGAGGAGCAGATGGAAGGGTCAGCCGCGGAGAGGGGAGGGTAGATATCGCAGGGCTGGAGGGGATCGCTTTTCCATAGTGTGCCATAACATGCCGTCACATTTATAGCAGAAGGCTCCTGGGGGCCTGAAAGTTTGAGTTTTACTTCCACTTTGAAGTGTGACATTCACTACTTCGTAGTGCTGACAAAGTAAACCGCGTTCTTTTGTAGCTCCGGGAGTATCAGTCCGATTCAGGTTACATGGGGCACTCCAGCAACAATAACCCTTCCCATAACAACCGATCAGTTGTTAGTTTCCAGCAACCGCCATTTATCATATTACAATGGAGAGTGCGACTTAAAGAGGAACTAAAAGTTAAATTGTGACACAGGCTTCTTATTGCACAAGAGACGTGTAATGTCTCTTCTGGAATAAAGTACACTTACCTGCCAGGTCACAACCCTCTGTGGGGTATAGACTGAGCTGCACTGCCAGTATGCCGGGAGGACCGCACTTCCATGGCAGCCAACCAAAAACACGAAGCCTGTCACCAATACAAAAACTGGGGAAAAGATGCTGCAAGGGATCTCAGGGGCGTTGGAACTAATGCATGCCATACACGTGTAGATTTTTTTTTTTTTTTTTAAATTTCATTTTAAGAACGTACGTTTTTGATTTTTCTAATCGTTAGTGGGGTCGTTTTTGACCATAGTAATGGGAAATTTTCGAAGGAGCACCCACCTAAAACGCATGCGGTTGTGGTAATCATTACATGGCATTTTGTTGTATTTAGCCATCACCGGCATTACCGCCGCTGAACATGACCCATACAAGTAAAGAGGGCTGTGCCAGATTGCAGCCGCGTGCAGCGCATACGGTTGTGACATGGCGGGGTCAGCATTTTGAGGGTTAAAACAGGCAGTGAAGAGGCAACATATCGCCTCCTCACCCTCTGAAAAAAAACTACCCACTGAGGGGCAGCAATAATAGGCAAACGTGTGAACAAGCCCTTACTGCCCAGGTGCCCAACCTTTAGCCCTGCAGACATGAATGTGTTTCCCTATTGTCCTGTTATAGCAGTGATTTCTAGAAATCTAATTTAAAGTGATTGTAAAGCCCCATACACACGGTCGGAAAATCCGACCACCAAATCCATCGGATTTGGTCCGACGGATTTAGTCCGACACTGGTGTTGCATACACACGGTCGGACAAAGTTGTCGGAAAATCCGATCATTCTGAACGTGGTGACGTTTGTTGCCTACGACGGGACTACGTAGAGGCTAGTAGCCAATAGCTTTGGTCTTGTAATGTGATCTGAGCATGCGTAGCACTTTGTCCGTCGGAATTTGCTACACACGATCGGAATGGGTGTGATCGGACTTTGTTGTCGGAATATTTATAGAGCAGGAGATAGAACTTTGTCCGTCGGACAATCCGATGGAAAATGTCCGATGGTGCCTACACACGGTCGGAATTTCCGACAACATTGTCCGACAGGACAGAATCCATCGGAAAATCCGACCGTGTGTATGGGGCTTAAGTGTTTGTTATGCTTTTTTTTTTTTTTTTTTTTTTTTTTTTAATAATTTTTTTTTTAAAATAAATATCATACTTACCTCCATTGTGCAGCTTGTTTTGCCACGAACTTGATCTTCTGGGGCTCTCGCGGCTCCTCCAAACATCTGGGGCTCTCCCGGGGGATTGCCTTGCGGGCGCGCTCCCGAGTCCAGCATTCCGTGTCCATAGGGGCCGAATGCAGGCCCTGGCACCTGTGTCATTGGATTTGATTGACAGGAGCCAGTGGCTGCACTGCTATCAATCTATCCAATCAAAAGCTGAGAACCCTGGGCAGAGAGACAGCTTGTCCCCGTGGGTCAAGTTCCAGGGTTCAGGTAAGTAAAACAGGATGGGGGGGGCAATCACTGCCAGGTGTTTTTTCATAGGATGCATTAAGGTGAAAAAACACATATGTTTACATCCCTTTTAATGTCTGCTGTCTAAAGTCCCATACACACGGTCAGATTTTCCGATGGATTCTGTCCTATCGGACAATGTTGTCGGAGATTCCGACCGTGTGTAGGCACCATCGGACATTTTCCATCGGATTGTCCGACGGACAAAGTTCTATCTCCTGCTCTATAAATTTTCCGACAACAACAAAGTCCGATCACACCAATTCCGATCGTGTGTAGCGAATTCCGACGGACAAAGTGCCACGCATGCTCAGATCACATTACAAGACCAAAGCTATTGGCTACTAGCCTCTACGTAGTCCCGTCGTAGGCAACAAACGTCACCACGCTCAGAATGATCGGATTTTCCGACAACTTTGTCCGACCGTGTGTATGCAACACCAGTGTCGGACTAAATCCGTCGGACCAAATCCGATGGATTTGGTGGTCGGATTTTCCGACCGTGTGTACGGGGCTTAAGATAGTCTCTGATGCATGTTACCAGTTTCCACCAACTCCTATATCGTGTTCAGTCTCCTGCAGCATGTTTGTAGTCCCTGACCTCCTCTTGTACCATTCCTGGTGTTCTGTCAAATTAGCCAACTCGTTAGAAACTCCAACCACGTCCCTTCCAGTTTCTTTAAACCCTTAGTAATTGGAGATTTTGAAGAATTGCTGTTTGGACACAACACCGGCAACCTACTACTAAGAAGATTTTTAAAGAGATATATTAACTTTACTAATAAAATCAAATTTATTTAATTTGATTCGATCTATTTTTTTTGTCACCCCAAGTAGCCTCTACTTGAGCCCGGTTCTATCGGACTCAGCCCCTCCCCCTTTCTACTAGGAAGATTGAGCTATTTTGACAGCACAACGGCTAACAAGGACAAAGTTGTCACCACCTCGCGGGTGGCCATTTTTTTAGCTAGTATCGGAGCGGAGTAACAATCTCCGCTCATAATATCGTGCACCGGACTCTATTCAGTTGCCGGTGTTGCGTCCAAACAGCAATTTGTCATCTCTAATTGCTGATGGTTTAAAGAAACCGGAAGTTAAGTAGTTGGAGCTTCTGAGGAGTTGGCTATTTTGACAGAACACCACCGGCAGTCTCCTGACCACCTCTTGTACCATTACCGGCAGTCTGACCATTTCTCGTATCTAGCGTGTGGTCTTTGGGTGATGCCCCATTCTGCAGTCTCTGAGACTGAATATTCCATTCATTTAATGTGCAGCCACACTTGTGGCCCCCCCATATCAAGAAATCTGACCACCAATGGCTTACTACAAGATCCACTTTAATGAAATCTGAGTGCTTTTAAATTTAATTTTATTAAATACCCCACACATGTTTTACAAAAAAGAGGCCATAAAATACTTTTAGTGGCTTTAGAATACTTTTAGCACTCGCACACACGGACCTCTTCAGACAAGCCACACAAAAGTCACGTTTATTTTGTTTTTTACACTTTAGTATCACAATTTAAGGTGTATTATTACATTGTTTAGAAGCATCTTGTATTATTTTCTATGATCAAACGTAGTATATATATATTATAGTTTATTTCACGTCTCTTTGATAGAGATTCCACATTGTTATATTGTATAGTGTGTTTATGGACAAAACCCTTATTTTCACATTTAGGCTGGGTTCACGCTGCTGCGGTGCGGGAACGCTGCGAATCCACTGCGGGTTCCCGCATCGCATGTCTCCCGCCGGCAGTTTACACTGCCCTATGCGAGCTGCTGGGAGTGTCAATGAAATGTTAATGACACCCCCATATCAGCTCGCATATCGCAGTGCGATCTGCAAACTCGGACAGGAATCCGATCGCATGGTGAGAACACCCATGCGATCCGATTCTGCTGCGGACCATAAAAAAGGGTCCTGTGCGAGTTTGGGCCGAATGCGATGCGAATTCAGCTATATTATCTGTATGGCTGAATTTGCATCGCACAGAGATCGCATATGATTTGAACTGCAGTGCGGTGCGAATCATATGCGATCTCCCGCCACGCAGCAGTCTGAACCTTACTCTTTTGAGAGTGAATCACTCTCGCATATTGGTATTGTATTGTTTTCTATTTATTTAGTTCACAATTTTTTGTATGATTGTCCATTGATTATATAACGGACATTTTATGAGCGCTGCACTCTTTTGATATTCACTAGCACTCGCAGTGACCTGACACAACTGTACTCTGTACTGTATTGGTTGATGAAGTAACCACTTCCCTTCTGTGGTCTAGTAATATCATTGCCACATCCTGAAGCCTAGAGTAGCAGGGAATGCTAGAAGTTCCCATGAATTAAAGGCATAACCCACCTTTTGCAAAAAAAAAATTTAGTAAATGTACCCAACTGACAAAAAAAAGTGCATTATTTTTGCATCAGGGCCTGCAGAGCATTGCAATCACGATTGATGCATAGCAGGTGCAAGCGAAGGCCCCTGGAGACTCTTATGCCGCGTACACATGATGGGATTTTCTGACAACGAATGTTCGATGGAAGCTTGTTGTCGGAAATTCCGACCGTGTGTAGGCTCCATCGGACATTTTCCGTCGGAATTTTTACGACAAACGGAAAATTTGAGATCCAGATCTCAAAATTTTAACAACAAAATCCATTGTCGGAAATTCCGATCGTGTGTTCACAATTCCGACGCACAAAATTCCACGCATGCTCGGAATCAAGCAGAAGAGCCGCACTGGCTATTGAACTTCAATTTTCTCGGCTCGTCGTACTTCACCGCGTTCTTGACGTTTGGATTTTCTGACACCATTTGTGTGTATGCAAGACAAGTTTGAGCCAACAACCGTCTGAAAAAAAAAACCCATGGATTTTTTTTGTCGGAATGTGCGATCGAGTCTATGCGACATTCCACTCATCCACTGTGAATAGGCTCTCCCATAAACCTTCACATCACCGCTGTGTTCTGTAGTGACATGAAGGTAGAGGGGGGGGGGGGACAGGAGATCCGCACTCCCAGAAGTGTTGGCTTCAGAGGAATCTCCTGGTTATTGGTTATTGATCTTTCGGGGGGTTGTTCACAGCAGCCTGCACACTATTAGACGTGTATTGTGTAGGGGTGGTGTAATGCATTGTTACAAAACATTGCACTATTTCCTTTTTTACTTTTATTGAAGGGATTGTACTTGTAAAACCTTCACAGAGCTATTCATCCTATTTGTTTCTGTGCAAGTAAGGGGGGAGGGGAGGGAACAAATGTTACTAGGCTATTTTCTCTCCGGGTTGGATATTCTTTATTCATAAGGATAGCGTGAATCAGGAAAATACCAAATAATGGCCACTAGATGAAGCTAATGATCATAGGGAATAAATAAGTATTTACTGCACTGGTCAGCTGCGTCTCGTGGCCAATCCATCATGCGGTATTCCTGGTTCACGCTATCCTTATGAGCAAAGAACGTCCGACCCGGAGAGAAAATGGCCCAGTAACATTCGATTTTTGTCAGGCATTCTTATAAAACGAATGCATTTTAACCTGTCCAGCTCCGAAGGGTTCCCCCCCCCCCCCCTTCATGTACCCAAATAAAATTGATGTCCTTTTTTTTTTTTTCTCGCCCCCAATGAATAGAGTTTTTTCTTTTGGTGGTATTTGATCACCTCTGCAGCTTTTATTTTTTTTGCACTATGAACAAAATAAGACCAATTTTGGGGGAAAAAAAAAATATTCTTTACTTTCTGCTATAAAGCACATCGCATTTCTTCATCAATTTAGGCCAATATGTATTCTGCTACATACTTTTGGTAAAAAAAAGCGTATATTGATTTGGTTGCACAAAAGTTTTATAGTGTCTACAAACTATGTAAAAGATTTATGGAATTTTTTATTTATTTTTTTACTAATATATCAGCAATTTTTTTGTGGGACTGGGACATTCTGGCAGACAAATATGCCACCAAGTGACACTTTTTGGGGATCAGTGACACGAACACAGTGCTAAAACTATGCACTGTCACTGTACTAATGACACTGGCAGGGAAGGGGTTAACATCAGGGGTTATCAAAGGCTTCAATGTGTCCCTAGGGGGTGCTTACTAACTATGGAGGGATGTGCTTTGACTGGGGGGAAGACAGAGATCTGTGTTCCTGCTTAGCAGGATGCAAAACAAGCAGAACTTCCCCCTTTTTGGGTGAAGTTCTGCTTTAATAGGACAAAAAGCTCTGTGAATATTTTTATAAATACACCCTGAAGTACCACAAAATGAAATAAAATTTTCCTCTGTGCACCGCAGTGCGTTGTGACGTGGTGCAGGAACGTGTCATGTGGTGAGTTGCAGTAAAAATGTGGATGTGCATTGATGGTAGAACATGATTGTTGATCACACATGAAAACGTTCACTGACAGGTGTGAATACAGTCTATTTATCACCTTTAATTTTCCAACAAAAGAAAACGCTTCTACTATATTAGTGGAGCTAATTGGCTCTCCAAATGCAACTTATTAATGATTATACACATTATCTGATCAATGAATAGTGCAAGCAGTTTGCAGTCTGTGCCAACCACGCCTTTAGGAAATCCTGGTAATTGCCCTATTGCCCTGATATCACGCTGATTGCTTTTAGCTTCAAATAATCGGAGTCGCCGACCTTGAACAAGGAAATTCTGACACTTGGCACTTTTTATTATTATTTTTTTTTTTACATAGCTTTATGCTTATTTCAGATCTGTGATCAGTTATCCAGCCACATTACTGGCATTTTCAAAAGGAGGCCAATAGTGGCAGGTCCCGTATTACTCTCATGGAAGATGTACTCTATAACAACAGACAGATATAAAAGAAACAAATCCAATGCTGCTCAGTGAATATGTATATAATTGTATATGTGTATATATTAGGGCTGTGTAAATTAAAGATAAATTCCTCGTTTTTTTTTTTTTTTTTTTTTTGATCAATCAAAATTTATTTTATTTTTTTTTGATCGGTACTCACCTCACGGCTGTCACGGACATCAACGTCTCCGGTCTCCTCCCCCTCTTCCCCCAAGTGCTTCCGTCTGTTAACGAAGGGGAGGAGTCCGGTGACGTTGAAGTTCTGATTGAGCGTAACGTGTACGGGGGAGGAGCTACGCATGATGTCACCCGCTGCTGCCCTACGGAACTAACACGAGTGTCGCCTTTACATGCTGTGTTTTTATCATCTTTATGTGAGTAGTTTGTGTTTGAACACAAAAATGAAATCTTAGGCCCCTTTCACATGGACGGACCGTTCAGATCCGCCTGTCAGTTTTGACGACGGATCTGAACGGGCGCTCCATGTTAGTCTAAGGAGTGACATCCGATCCGCCAAAAGCAGACGTATGGCCCCACGTCCAGATCCGTCGCTGGCGGATCGGATCGGGTGAGATCTGATGAAAACGGACACACACTGTCCGTTTTCATCCGATCTCTCCATAGAGACCAGCGGCGCTCGCAAGCCCCTCCCCGCTCAGTGAGCAGAGAGGGACTTGTCATCCGCCGGCTCAGCGGAGATCAATGGAGAGATCTCCCGCTGAGCCGGCAGACAGAGGGGGCGTTATACTTAAGCGGTGAGCACTTGGATCTTTTCTTTCTACCCATGACCTGGAGTCCTTGCTGAGATCTAAGGAGACGTGAGAGAAGTTTATGGTCCGTGTTAACCCTTTTTATACCCGCTTGCATGACCACCTGTTTGCACAGGGGTCCATGCCATAAGGTGAGAGTGATTAGTTAGACCGGACGTGGAGGGATTGTCACGCTACTGTGGAATAAAAATGACTTACGTCAGTGCTACAGTTTGAATTTAAAATGTATTTGTGAACTGTGAAGTTAAGTCATGGATTGTGGAAACTAACTAGTGTCGGGTCAGTGGGGGAGATCACTGTACTAACATTGCACAATTAGTACAGCGGCTCCTATCAAGCTCTTTACTTTTTTTTTTTTTTCAGCCCACTGGGTTAAATGGGGGGGGGGGGGGGGCAATAGTGTGTACCAGGCCTAACTCGTATAAGGGTAATGTTGGGATCTCCAGACGCCACCCAGGACACATCACCGCGGGGGCAGATGTGGGACTGTCTCTTTAATTTTGGGACAGTTGGTATCAGAGGGAGTGGGTTGAGGATGCTGACCTCTAGTCTCAGAAAAGTGCTATAGGGAAAATGTATGGATTGAAGGGGAATATGGCAGTAAAAGCTGTTTTGTTATATTATCTTTAAAAAGGCAATTATTTGGATAACTATGATGGGTATTTAAAAAAAAAAAGGGCTAGCATTTTCAGGTGACCAGCAATGGTAAGTTTTCTATTGGAGACTCACTGGGAGCCATGCTGTGTCGGGGCTCTGAAGATGCGGTCAGTAGCGGGTTCAGGCTTCTCCACAGAGAGATGTTTGTAAAGTTGTGGATTGTTGGGTGTGACGTTCATATTGGACCCGGATCCGCTCTCCAATGGCTGTCCTGAATGTAGTTGTAGGAGAAGGAATAGGAATACAGACGTCTGTGCTGTTTTATGATGTTTATACATCCAGATAACAGTGACCAGGTAATTGCTGAGCATTTCTCATGCTTGGACTTTGCCATAGGGTAGGGTAGGGTAGTAGTTTATGGCCGGTTAATATTCAATTGAGCTCAGACTGGTTGGCATAAGACTTTGCATTGTTCTCAGATCAGCAGCTTGTAATACCAAGGAAGTCAGGAATGTTGGGACCCATATAAAAATAAACCCCCACCAGGATAAAGCACCTCAAAGGCTACTATTGCGGTACAAAATATATAATTTATTGGACATCAAAAGTACAAAAAATAAACCAAACTCATAGGCCAGGTCAGTCAGCTAACCAATGGAGGGGGAACCCCAGCCTCCTGCCCCTTCCAACCCAGAGGACCCCCCCCCCCCCCCACTCCAGTGTTCCAAAACAGAGCCCTGTCACCTAAACTACCCTCAAAACCCACCGAACAAGGAAAACCTCCAAAGAAAAACTTTTTTTTTTTTTTTTTTATTTACCTGCAATGTGCTTTTTTGAGCTTGTTAGAAAAATGTGACTACTCCTGGAAGAGTTCATTTCACCCCTCCCTCCTTGTCCTCTTTCCTCCCCTCCCCTCCCCCTTCTCCTTCTCCTTGTCCTCTCCCCTCCCCCCCTTCTCCTTGGCCTCTTCTCCTTGTCCTCTTCCCTCCCCTCCCCCCTTCTCCTTGTCCTTTTTTTCTCCCCTCCCCCCCCCCTTCTCCTTGTCCTCCCCTCCCCCCTTCTCCTTGGCCTCTTCCTCCCTCCCCTCCCCTCCCCCCTCCCCCCTTCTCCTTGGCCTCTTCCCCCCCCTCCCCCTTCCCCTTCTCCTTGTCCTCTTCCCCTCCCCCCTCCCCCCTTCTCCTTGGCCTCTTCCCTCCCCCCTTCTCCTTGGCCTCTTCTCCTTGTCCTCTTCCCTCCCCTCCCCCTTCTCCTTGTCCTCTTCCCCTCCCCCCCCCCCTTCTCCTTGTCCTCTTCCCCTCCCCTCCCCCCTTCTCCTTGTCCTCTTCCCTCCCCTCCCCCCTTCTCCTTGGCCTCTTACCTTCCCTCCCCTCCCCCCTTCTCCTTGGCCTCTTACCTTCCCTCCCCTCCCCCCTTCTAATTCTCCTTGGCCTCTTCCCTTCCCCTCCCCCTTCTCATTCTCATTCTCATTCTCATTCTCATTCTCCTTGGCCTCTCCTCTTCCCTTCTCCTTGGTCTCTCCTCTTCCCTTCTCCTTGGCCTCTCCTCTTCCCTTCTCCTTGGTCTCTCCTCTTCCCTTCTCCTTGGTCTCTCCTCTTCCCTTCTCCTTGGTCTCTCCTCTTCCCTTCTCCTTGGTCTCTCCTCTTCCCTTCTCCTTGGTCTCTCCTCTTCCCTTCTCCTTGGTCTCTCCTCTTCCCTTCTCCTTGGCCTCTCCTCTTCCCTTCTCCTTGGCCTCTCCTCTTCCCTTCTCCTTGGCCTCTCCTCTTCCCTTCTCCTTGGCCTCTCCTCTTCCCTTCTCCTTGGCCTCTCCTCTCCCCTTCTCCTTGGCCTCTCCTCTTCCCTTCTCCTTGGTCTCTCCTCTTCCCTTCTCCTTGGTCTCTCCTCTTCCCTTCTCCTTGGCCTCTCCTCCTCTTCCCTTCTCTTTTGGCCTCTCCTCTTCCCTTCCCTTCCCTTCCCTTCTCATTCTCATTCTCCTTGGCCTCTTCCCTTCCCCTGCCCCTTCTCCTCTGCCCTCTTCTTCTCTCCCTTCTCCTCTTCCTTCTAATTGCCCTCTCCTCTCATCTCCTCTCCTCTTCCCTTCTCCTTGGCATCTCCTCTCCTCTCCTCTCCTCTCCTCTCCTCTCCTCTCCTCTCCTCTCCTCTCCTCTCCTCTTCCCTTCTCCTTGGCCTCTCCTCTTCCCTTCTCATTCTCCTTGGCCTCTTCCCTTCCCCTGCCCCTTCTCCTCTGCCCTCTTCTCTCCCTTCTCCTCTTCCTTCTCCTTGCCCTCTCCTCTCATCTCCTCTCCTCTTCCCTTCTCCTTGGCCTCTCCTCTCATCTCCTCTTCCCTTCCCTTCCCTTCCCTTCCCTTCCCTTCTCCTTGGCCTCTCCTCCTCTTCCCTTCTCCTTGGCCTCTCCTCCTCTTCCCTTCTCCTTGGCCTCTCCTCCTCTTCCCTTCTCCTTGGCCTCTCCTCCTCTTCCCTTCTCATTCTCATTCTCCTTGGCCTCTTCCCTCCCCCTGCTCCTTCTCCTCTGCCCTCTTCCCTCCCCCTGCTCCTTCTCCTCTGCCCTCTTCCCTCCCCCTGCTCCTTCTCCTCTGCCCTCTTCTCTCCCTTCTCCTTCTCCTCTTCCTTCTCCTCTCCTCTTCCTTCTCCTTGCCCTCTCCTGCCCTCTCCTGCCCTCTCCTCTCCTCTCCTCTCCTCTCCTCTCCTCTCCTCTCCTCTCCTCTCCTCTCCTCCTCTTCCTTCTCCTCTCTCTCCTCTTCCTTCTCCTCTCCTCCTCTTCCTTCTCCTCTCCTCCTCTCCCTTCTCTTCTCCTCTTCCTTCTCCTTGCCCTCTCCTCTCCTCTCTTCTCCTTGCCCTCTCCTCTCCCTTCTCCTCTCCTCTCCCTTCTCCTCTCCTCTCCTCTCCTCTCCTCTTCTCTTCTCTTCCTTCTCCTCTCCTCCTCTTCCTTCTCCTCTCCTCCTCTTCCTTCTCCTCTCCTCCTCTTCCCTCTCCTCTCCTCCTCTTCCCTCTCCTCTCCTCCTCTCCTCTCCTCCTCTCCTCCTCTCCTCTTCCTTCCTCCTCCTTCTCCTTGCCCTCTCCTCTCCTCTTCCTTCTCCTTGGCCTCTCCTTGGCCTCTCCTCCCCCTTCTCCTTGGCCTCTCCTCCCCCTTCTCCTTCTCCTTGGCCTCTCCTCCCCCTTCTCCTTCTCCTTGGCCTCTCCTCTTCTGGGACTGTCTGTGCTGGCCCAGCATCTCTGCTCCTCCCCTCGCCTCCCTACATTGCCTTTTGCTGGGGGAGGAGTGAAGGAAATACTATTGAGTGACATTTCTGAGTCTGCTGGGGCTGCTGACATTGAATCCAAGATGGCGTTATCCAGTCTTGGGGCTTTTGGATATCCACACAAGGGAAGCTTTTACCTCTAAATAACATATAAAATACATTAATTGCACATCTATTCTTATGGGAAAATTGATGTTGAAATGACTGGTCTGTGAGAGGGTCTCTTTAACCACATCCCGCCCAGCCAGGCAGTGGTTTAATTGTTCTGACTGGATGTCACATGACGTCCTTCAGAACATGTCGATCGTGCACGCAGCACGGCGATTGGTGGTACTCAGACACACCGCATCTCCAATTGCAGTAAAGGGATTATGACATAGGCTCTTTACCATGTGATCAGCTGTGTCCAATCACAGCTGATCAGTGTAACTAGGAAGTGCCGGTTAACGACATTCCTCTACTCACGTCGACGGCACGTGAGGAGAGCTGATAAGCGGCTTTCCTAATGGGGGAACTGCACTGATAATCAGTGCGATGATTATCAGTGATGCCCGCCAGCGCCCACGACTGATGCCTATCTGCATGTTGGTGCCGCCTCATCAGTGCTGCATATTAGTACTGCTTCATCAGTGCCAGTCAGTGCCACCTCATCAGTGCACATCACCGAAGGAGAAAAATTTTACTTATTTTATAACCGAAACAAACATTTTATTTTCTTTTTTCAAAATTCTGAATTTGTTTCTTATTTTTTTTTCCATTTGTTTATCAAAAAAATAAAAAAACACAGAGGTGATTAAATACCACCAAAAGAAAGCTCATTTGTCTCAAAAAAATGACAAAATGTTGTTTTGGGTACAGCGTTGGATGACCGCGCAATTGTCATTCAAAGTGTGACAGTGCTGAAAATTGGCCTGGGCAGGAAGGGGGTGATGAAAGTGCCCGGTATTGAAGTGGTTAAATGTTTACCTGCCCTGGATGGGTGTCTTTGCTGTGACTTGTAGTGCTGGATCCCATAAGCATAACCAGCTTTCACCTTTCATCCACTTACTAGTACTTGGCAATCATTGTCTAAAATACAGAACATGCATTCAGTTTCTAAATAAAATGGGGGGGGGGGGGGTGGGAGAGCACAGAATGGAATGGGGTCGTGTCATTCACCAACTGTCACTTGGACAAACAAAATCTGACGCACCCTCCCTAGATGACCACATTCTTTAACCCCCTGGTAACCCCCCTGTGTGGGTGGTTTGATGGCTGATGCTTGTCTCTGCTACATGAGAGAATAAAAGAATGACATTCCACTCAGTCAGGCTCGGGGGGGGGGGGGGGGGGGGGGGGGTTTAAAGGGATTTTAGTTTTTTTTTTTTTTTTCATTCTAGCTGAACAAGACTCGCTATACCGGACTGGGGAGGGGCGCTCTCCATGGTATGAGAATAAACGTTCCTACGTCTATTGTCCGCAGACCCGCCGGTGACATTCTATACCCACCCAGCTCCGCCATTGTTCAGCACTATACAGTTCTAGGTGATGCCGATCCCATTGGCCTTGCAGCTTCTGTAGTGTTTCTATAAACTATAGACTTTTATTAGGAAAAAAAAAAAAACAACAACTTTGGTGCAAAGTATAGAATACTACATTTTCAGTCTACTCATAACTTGATACTATTGTCTTGTATTGCTTAAAGTGGTGTTGCCACCAAAAAAAAAAAAAAAATGTGGCTTAAAAATCATAAAAAAAAATTAAAAAAATAATAATTGGAAAACATTTTTTTTTTTTTATTCGCCTCTAAATGTCTGTTGCTTGGGGGTCCCTCGTAGTCTGCCGCCTTCATTGCCCGGGCTAAACGTCACTTCCCCTAGGCGCCGCACAGTCATCTGGGACCTGTCATGTGTCCCAGATGAGTGAGCGTCGAATCACGGCGCCGCTCGCGCATGCGCAGTGGGTGCCCGACTGTGAAGCCACAGCCGGGTTCCCACATTAAAAATGCCGGCGCCGCGAGCGGAGCGGGGAACGACGGGGGGGCGGGGTGTGTCTCGTTCCCATGCATTGCTGGACCCTGGGACAGGTAAGTGTCCGATTTATTAAAAGTCAGCAGCTGCAGTATTTGTAGCTGCTGACCTTTAATATTTTTTTTTTTTTTTGTGGGAAATCCACTTTAAAAATAAATGTGCAGTTAAAACAGAGTTCCAGGCTAAAGCTGGCCATACATTATACAATTTTTTTTCTTATTCAATTTTCTTTAGATTTGCCTTCAACTATGTAGTACGAGAGCCTGCCTGATTGCATACAAATTGAAAGTGTTTAGGTTTGACCTCCCATATTATATGGTTTTGGTAAATCTAAAGGAAAATTGTATAGTGTATGGCCAGCCTTATGCCCCGTACACATGGTTGGAAATTCCAACAGAAAATGTCCGATCAGACCATGTTGTCCGAAAATCCGGCCGCGTGTGGGCTCCTTCGGACTTTTTCTGTCTGAATTTTCGATGGGGAAAAAATTTGAGATCCTGCTCTCAAATTTTCCAACAACAAAATCCGATCGGACTTTTTCTGAACGTGTGTAGAGAATTCCGACGGACAAAGTGCCACGCATGCTCAGATCACATTACAAGTACAAAGCTATTGGCTACTAGCCTCTATGTAGTTCCGTCGTACACAACAAATGTCAACACGTTCAGGATGATCAGATTTTCCGACAACTTTGTCCGACCGTGTGTATGCAACACCAGTGTCGGACAAAATCCGTCGGAAAGAATCCGACGGATTTTGTGGCCGGAATTTCCGTGTGTACGGGGGCTAAGACCCCTTTCACGCAGTTTTCAGGGGTTTTAGCACCTGAAAACTGCCTCCCATTCATGTGAATGCATGCTTTCCCACTGGGACGGTGTGCTTGCTGGACGTTAGAAAAAGTCCTGCAAGCAGCATCTTTTGGGGCACTTTTGGAGCGCTTTGCAATGGGCAGCGCTTCCAAAGCACCGCAAAAACTGGTGTTATTTTATTTATTTTTTTAATCAAAAAAAAAAAAAATGCCTACTTGCGCCTGGAAAAGCACTGCAAACAAGACACTTCCTGCCCTAGAGTGACTTTTTTTTTTTTCTTCTTTTCTTTTTCGTTTCCTTCCTCGTCTTTTCTTCTTCTTTCTTTCTTTCTTTCTTTCTTCCTCCTTTTCTTCTTTCCTCCTTCATCTTTCTTTCTTTTTTTTTTTTTTTTTTTCCCCCACTTTTGGAGAGTAGCAGTAGGAATAATAATGTTCATGTAATAATGGTCATGTGATTTCTACCAAAGACTTCTGGAGGGAAGATTTAGGCCTCATGCACACGAGACGCAGTTAAACGCACGTTCAGAGGCAGTTGGACACTTTTTTCAACTGCACCCGAACGCATGCAATGTTATCCTATGTGTCCATGTACACAGTCTTGTTTTTTCCCGTTTTTATGCAGTTACGTTTAACCTCGTTTTTCCAGAAGCAAAAAAATGCGTTCAGACACTTTGCTTTTCCACGTTTCAGACGCAAAATGCAGCTAAATGTGGCTAAACGCGGGCACCTGCGTTTAGCCGCGTTTGCGTTTTATAAGCCTTTTTAAAGGAACCCAACTTTTTTGACCAGAAAACTCAGAAATATGATGGTAAACCATAAAAAATACTAGAAAAAAATTGTTTAAAAATGTCGTAATTAGTTTAGATAGTTCATAGAGCATATATACTCACTGATGCACACATGTTTGTGAAATATCCAACGGACATTCGCTGTGCCATCAACGGATGGGTCCAATATCGCCAAGCTCTGATTCTGGACCTCTCATGCAAATTTGCGACGACGTTGCTGCCGCATCAAGAGCAACATCAGGAGCATTTCCTGACATATATTTAATATGGGATCCATTTCCAAAAAAAAACACAGAAAGAGAGGCAAATACAAGTGTACAACTGCTCTCTCTGCTGCTGCTGCTGCTCACAAAATGGCAGAAATAGTTAATAATACATGCTTTCTGAGCTTGGGGAGGGTCTATATGATGCTATCTTTACAAATGCTTATAGACGCAAACGCGTCTAAACGTGTCTAAATGCGACATGAAAACACAGCAAAACGCGCGTTTTTTTAAACGCAGGTTTCTGCTTTTTAAAACATGCGTTCAGCAGAGTTTGCATCTGCGTCTCGTGTGCATGGGGCCTTAGGCTGAGGCAGCCAGTACACCTTTCTGCATGAATAGTGACCATGTGACCAGCCATAGGGGGGCTGGAACATTATATATATAAATACATTTTTATTTATTGTTTTGCTCATACATTTTGGATTTCTTTTTAGCTCCCAGATCCCCGGTGCTTATGCCTGGTAATTGGCTGTTGGGGCACAAATGCTTTATAGGGGTATATGGGGGGCATGCCTGTGCTTCCCATACACATACGTATCACCATTTTCACTTGGGCTGCAGAAAAAGGTCAGTGCAATGTGCAGGGATGGTAGGTAAGTAACTGAGGGTGCCTCCTGCATGAACACTGGGGAGGGGGTTATACATGCGGGTGTAGAGCCTCGTCGGTTAAATGCAATTTGAATACAACATGGCAATTACTGTGGGTCAGTATTAGAAAATACACATTTTTACGTGAATGTGAAAATTATGGAATGTGAGCAATACTGATTTTGAGCCAAACATTTTATTTTATATATTCTTTATTTTCACAGTTTTCTTCATATACAAAATTCATAACGTTTGTAGTCAAGTATTTAGACAAATACATCTATTCGAATTCAAGATACATTTTTCCCCCACGGCCCCACCTCCCCCCCCCCCTAGAAAGGAAAAAAAAAAAAAAAAAAAAAAAAAAAAAAAAAAAAAAAAAAAAAACCTACCCCGTCTCGCTCACCCTCACCCGTTCCCCGCAGTATTTCCTTCCATTATCCTAAAATATTGTTCTGTTTCCCTGAACTCGTTCCATTGTTGCCATATCCTCTGATATTTTTCTTCTAGATTCTCTAAGGTGTATAGCGAGAGTTCTATTATTCTTGTCCTCTCCACCCTCTCTACCCACTCTTTCATTGAGGGTGTCTCCTGAAGTTTCCAGTAGCAGGGAATTAGGGCTTTGGCTGCATTTAATAGGTAGGGGGTAAGATTTCTAGCGTGTCTTCCCTCTCCGCCCTCTGTATCATGGAATAGACATACCCATGGGAGCTTCTTCACCCTTACCTGTGTTATTTTAAAAATTATTTCTATTATTTGCTCCCAATATTCCTTTATTTTCGGGCAGTACCACCACAGGTGTGAGAAGGACCCCACTGCCTCGCACCCTCGCCAACAGTTAGGAGAAATATCTACATTGTAGGCGTTAGCTCCTTGAGGAGTTACATACCACCTAGCTAGAAGTTTATAGGACATTTCTACTGTTTGTATGTCTTTTGCTGTTGAAAAAACACGTCCTAAGATCTTGGTCTTCTGATCCTCGCTATTTAGTGGGCCGATCTCACTTTCCCATTTGCCTAAATACGTGGGGTATTCGTGTTCCGCCGCTCGCAACAAGATTTTATACGTCTTTGAGATTCTTTTCTCGCGGTTGTTGGGGGAATCCATTAATTTTTCTAAGGGCCTAAATTCTCTCTTACCACGTAGGGGTTTTGGGAGTGTCTGTGTGAAGTGTTGTATTTGGGTGTAGCGCCATTTGTCAAGTGTTCTATGTCCCCATTTCATAATAATCTCGTTGTAAGTGCTAATTCTATTACCTTCCATCACATCTATCAATCTTAAATTCTCTTTATTGGACCATCTACTAAAATAAATAAACTCCTCCTTACCTGGGGGAAAAAAATTTGTGTTTAATAATGGGATTAGTGGGGAGTTATAATCCCAATTGTGCCTTTTGTGAATAATATCCCAAATTTTTAGTGCGTGCCTTGTGAGTACTGTTGTATTTGGTGCTAAGTGTCTATAGTGAGGGGGGATCCATATAATTTCTCCTATTCTTGTTCTACTTAAGTTACTTTCTAGTTCCACCCAACTTTTATCCTCATGTTTGTGGCTCCAATCTATTATTCTAGCGATTGCAACCGCTTCGTAGTACTTTTTGAAGTCCGGGGCAGCAAGCCCCCCTCTTCCTTTTTCTCTTACTAATGTATCGAATGCGATGCGCGCCCGCTTACCCGCCCAAATAAATTTTGTTATTATTGACTTTATTTTCTTCAGGTATGACTGAGGGAGAGAAATTGGAATCATTTGGCAGGTGTAGATGAATAAGGGGAGAGTAAACATCTTAACCGCGTTTATCTTCCCCATCCAAGAGAGGACTTTATATTGCATTCCTCTAAGTTGCTTTTTGATTTTATTAATCAGCGGGATATAATTATGGTTAAAGAGGTTATCTACTTGAGCCGTTAGTTTTATTCCCAAATAGTTAAGCTCCTTTTTGCACCATTTAAATTGGAATCTAGATTGTATGGCGCTCTGTTCTTGTATTGGTAGAGTTAGATTTAATATCTCGGATTTAGACATGTTAACTTTAAAGTTCGACAGTTTACCGTATTGTTTTAATTCTTTCATAGCCATTGGGATAGATATTCTGGGGTTGGAGATATAGAGCAACAAGTCATCCGCAAACGCCGATACCTTATATTCCCTATCTCCAGCTCGAATTCCCCGGATGTCAGGGTTCTTGCGGATCGCTGACAATAGGGGTTCTAGGGTAATTATGAATAAAAGAGGGGAAAGTGGGCACCCCTGTCTTGTCCCATTAAACAAGTCGAGGGGAGAAGACAGGGTCCCATTGACTCTTATTTTTGTTGTCGGATGCTGATAGAGGGCCCCGATCCATTTCATCATCCTATCGCACAGTCCCATATAGTTCAATGTTTCAAGCAAGAATACCCAATTGACCCGGTCAAAAGCCTTTTCGGCGTCAATTGACATTAGGACTGAAGGCGCACCTCTCCTGACGGCTTCTTGAATCAGCATTATTGCTTTCAAAGAATTATCTCTACCTTCCCTCCCCTGCACGAACCCAGCTTGGTCGTTATGTATCCATTCTGGCAGATATGACTTCAATCTTTCGGCGATTATTTTTGCAAATAGTTTTATGTCCGAGTTTAATAAGGAGATTGGCCTATAGCTTTCTACTGCCATCGGGTCTTTCCCCTCCTTTAAAATCAGAGTAATATGTGCCAGTAGTGTCTCATCTCTAAATTTCTCACTTGTCCCTATTGCATTGAAATATTTGCATAGTCTAGGTGCTAACTGCTTAGAGAACTTTTTATAGTATATAATAGAGAATCCGTCAGGACCCGGGCTACCTCCTGGGGCTGTATTGGCTATAGCTCTTTCTACTTCTTCTACCGATATCGGTGCTCCGAGTGCCTCCATTTCTTCCATTTTACCCTTTGGGAAATCTATATGCCGAAGGTACTCCCTGATTTCCTCCCGCCGTTTCCCTTCGCCTTGTTTATGTTCGATATTGTATAAAGTACTGTAGTATTTATGAAATGTATTTGCTATTTCCGGAGATGATATCAAGATCTCGCCGTTTACATCTCTAATCTTCTCTATGAACGTCCTGTTCTTTTTTTCCTTCACCATATTGGCCAACCATTTACCTGCTCTATTCCCCCACTGATATCTCTCTCTCTTTAAAATGTGAATTGCGGCTATCCTCTCTTGCTCGACGTATTCTGCTAGCTCTCTTTTTTTGGCAATCAGATCTTGTTTCTCCGGTATTCCTTTGGGTCTTGTTTTCTGCTCTAACTCCTGTATATCCTTATATAACTCCCTTTTCCTTTTTACCCTTGCTTTTTTTTTTCCTGCTCCGATGCCTATTAAGCTTCCCCTTATCACCGCTTTATGGGTTTCCCAGACTGTTGAGGCCGAGACCTCTGGTGTCTCATTTAAAGTGAAGAAAGTTTCTAATTCCTGTTCTATCTTACTAATTGACTCTTGGTCTTGCAACAATGTGACATTGAGTTTCCAACTTGTTCCAGGTCCACAGTCCCCCTTTATATCCAAATGGATTTTCACTGGAGCGTGGTCAGATAGGGTCATTGTTTTTATTTCTGCTTCCCTGAGTATCGGGACCAGCTGGTGTTCTATAAAAATATAATCTATCCTGGAGAAGGAACTATGGACCTGGGAGAAACAGGTATAGTCTCTGTCTTTGGGGTGTAATATTCTCCAAGTATCTTGTAACTGCCAATCACCCAATGCTTTAATGACTTTTTTCTTCCTTTGTTCTGTAGCTTGAGACCTGCCTACTGAGGTGTCTAATTTTGAGTCTATACTCCAATTAAGGTCTCCTGCTAGAATAAGTTTACCTTCTTTAAACCCCTCGAGTTTGCTTAATACTCTCCTGAGGAATTTATCCGGGTTTTTATTTGGTGCATAAACATTCACAATTGTACATTTCATGTTGTGTAGCATACCTTTTATAAATAAGTATCTTCCCTCCGGGTCCACAAGACGCTCCTCCAACTTAAATTCCATTAACCTACTAAGGCCGATTGCTATACCTCTCGAGTAAGGTGATGGGGAATCTGCATAATACCACAGTGGGAAATGAAACGAATTTAATCTAATACCTGAACTGTCGGTTATATGTGTCTCCTGCAGGCATACAATGCCTGCCTGCAGGAAGAGAAGTTCGTCGTTTACCCTATGCCTTTTTTTTTTTTGAATTTAACCCCCTTACATTATATGTAATGAAATTTATCCCCTCCATATTGGTTTTTTAGAGAGGTAGCCTATAGGGCGTCTTGTGGAGCCAGGGACGATTTCTGTACTGTGTCGACGGGGGGTGAGCGAGACCCAAAAAAAAAAAAAAAAAAAAAAAAAAAAAAAAAAAAAAAAAAAAAAAAAAGAAAAAAAACCCCCCAAACCCTAATCAACCCCCCTTCCCCCCTCCTCCCCTTCCTCCCCTCCCCTCCCCCCCCCTTCTGAAACGATACACCCTGACGGGTTGGACAGGACCCCCCATAATCGTTTGGTGAATGGATCTGGCTGACTCTTCCATAGTGTCGCCTACATTCCATCTTCTCCCTGGGGCTCATTCCGTGATTATGTGTGCACTCCCCGTCACCCCCCTGCTCCCCCCCGCCCCACCTCCCCGTCTCCCCCCCACCTTCTATATTTCGTTTTGAAATTATTGTTTTATTTTACTTGAGTCCCGCCTACCTTGCAAAACCCTCAGTTTCCCCTCTCCCCCCAGCTCTCCCCCTCCCGTTCCCCCTCCCCTGCTGGTCGTTTTGGGGGGGCCAGATACCCTCTTCTACTCCCCACTCCAACATTGTAGGGGGTGGATCGATCCCTAGGCGTTCACAGAACCCTCCTACTTCCTCCGGGAAGCGCAGGACTGCAGATCGTCCATCCCTTTTCCCCACTAAACATGCTGGGAACCCCCATTGGTAGGGGATCCCTGCTGTCCTTAACGATGAGGTCAAAGGTTTGAGTCGCCACCTTCTTCTCAGCGTTTCCGGGGCAAGGTCTGCATAGATCTGAAGCTCTGCACCCCCGAATGGTATCCCTTTGAGTGTTCTAATTTTATTCATAATCCGGGTCTTCTCTTCTGGGTAGTGGAACCTTATTATTACGTCCCTCGGGGCGTCTGGACTTCCTCTCGGGGCTCGTCCCAACCTGTGTATTCTATCTATTTTCAAGGTGTCTATGGCTTCTCTATCTAAGAGGGGATTAAATAATTGCTGTGCAACACTTCTCAATTCCGTGTTGCCATACAAGTCGGGAAGACCTTTTATACGGAGATTCTTCCTTCTGCTTCGATTCTCTTGGTCTTCCAACTTATATAGCAACAACCTATTAGATCTCTGGAGGGTATTCATCTGTTCTGCTATTTCTGCTAGCTTTTGATCATAGATCTCTAACCTATCTTCCACCTCTTCTACTCTCCCCAGGACTAATCCTATATCTCCCCTCAGGGCTGCAATCTCCCCTTTCAGGGATGTTTCCAATTTTGAAAACATCCCTGAAAGCATCTCTCTAATTTGTGGCATCCCCTCTTGGGGTGTGGGCTGCGTAATTCTACCTATCTCCGTGTCTCCTCCCTCCACTCCCCTCTCTATCTCCCCAGCCTGAACTTCCTCATGTCCTAGAGTGGGATTTAGGGGGGTTTTGTCCTCTGCCTTCGGTCCCGATATTTTTGCTCCATTTACCTTCCCTCCTTTGCCTTCCTCCGGGCCTCTCTGCCTATTTAGACCTGACCTTAAGGGTGCTCCTCCTTGACTCAATCTAGGGCCCCCCTGTCCCTCCTCCATCGTGCTTGCATTAGTGGCCATATATCTCTGGATACCCCCCGGACTTTGGGTTGGTGGTATAGGTTTGCTAGTCTTGCTTGTTTTACCCCTCATACTCATTGCCGTCCTTGTTTTCTACTTGTTGTGAGTACGAGGTCCTATACTTCCTCTTGTATTCCCCTTACTGTCCCCTCTTACTATCACCTCCTTCTTTGCTAATCAGGGTTTGCCTGGGGGAGTGCGAGGTGAGAAGTATATTTTTGTGTGGATACCTTCGATCAGGGTATAATCCCAGGTAATCACATTACATTCCCTTTTACCCTCGTCTTACCCCCACTTTTTCCCCACCTAAAATTAGTTTATACTATACACCGGCATATAGGGAGTTTCCAAGCGGGGAGGGTGACCAAAGAAGGGAAGGCGATAAAAACAGAAAAAAGAGCAAAGAACAACTTTTCACAAATGGCTAATATGTCTCTTCCGTTTGTTTCTTGAGACCTCTTTCCCTTGATGCAAAAAGAGAAGATTGGGGAAGTAAGTAGAGTATGGAGGTAGGAGGGCTTTGTCAGGGGGCGCCTATGCGGGCTGGAGGAGCTTCAACGAGCCCAAAAAAAAGGAGAAAAGAGAAAGGGCGAGGGGTACAGGTGGGTTTGGGCACGGGGAGAGGCACGGCCCCTGCTTTAATAGTGGCTTCCGGACAGACCGTGTTCACTGTACCCACTCTCCTAGCTCTAACTCTCCTGGGTTTGGATTGAGGGTTCCTTGCGAGTCGATCCTGAGGGTCTAAAGTTCCTATTATGGGTGACCTCTCTTAATGTCTCTCAACAGTGTTTTCCTTCCGGAGTTCCGGGTCCTGGAGTACTCAGACACTTTAGGCGACGGAGGGCGGGGCGCATCTATGGTGATACCGGGGATTTCCTGGGGGTCTCGAGAGGCTGTTACAATCCATCCCTTGACTCCTCGCTCCTCTTAGTCTATCTCCTCCTGGGGCCCTTTCTCCGGTCCCTCTTGATGTAGGGCCACTGCGTCGGGGGGGTCTCAGTCCGTTAAGACAGGTAGGGTATAAGTGTTTGAGGGGAATTCCCCTTCTGGGGCGCTAAGCTCTTCCTGCCCCAGGGACATTAATGTAAAGATTGGCTAGTGTCCATCCTTGGGTTACGCTGAATTATGGAGTCAACTGTGTTTTCCCCTTTTCTTTTTCCCTCCTTTTGCCTTCCTCTTGTAGATAGGGGTACCCTTGTTCTGCCTTATTATATCGCTCCCCCTGGTTCCTTCCCCCTGCTTCGTTCCCATCAACGGGGGGTTTTAAAATAGTTGGCTTGCTGACGGTGGGGGGGGGGGGGGCGGGAGGGTCTGTACGGCGTTCCTGCTGATCTTGCCCAAATAAGGACTATCAATTTTACAGAATCTGGGTCAGTAGGATTTTAACCTATATCCGTTTGCTCGCATCCCTATTCAAGGGGATTAGACTGGGGAGGTGTTCATCTGCTGACATGAAAAGTCCATATGTCTGTTCCTGTCTCCTAGGGGAATGCTTCTCTGGTGGGGCATATGTCAGGGGGACCAAATTATAGCTGGCCCAGCGAGCCACTCACCGTTCCTGGCGTCGGGTGGGGGGGGGGGTCGGCGTTCAGTCCGTCCACTGCCGGTTCACACCGCAGCTCTTCCGCTGCTTCATGTGCTTCTGGTAGGAGTCTGCGTCCTAGCCGCGTCAGGTCCTGCTCGATACAGCTGCAGCTGGGGGGTACTCCGCAGTGTGACTGAGTATCGAGGATGTCCTAGGCACTGCCTAAGCGTTCTGGTCCCCTCAGCGTGCCGGCGGAAGAGGGAGGGGGGGGTCTCTCAATGCGGTCGGTGGGCTGGTGGCGGGCGGGTCAGCCCCGCTCCTCCCTGGTCATCTTCCGCGCGCAAGCTGTAGTGCATGGAGAGCCGGGGGATCCGGGTCCTCGGCGTGGTAGCATGGGCGGTCGGGCGGGAGCGGGTGCGGGTGCGGGTGCGGGTGCGGGTGCGAGCCGGTGCGGGTGCGAGCACGGGCTTCTGACGGGCTGCGCACACGTCACGTCTTAGTCCGTAGGGTTCAATATTGAGTTGGCCCAACAGCTTCAACTCTTCTGGGAAGGTTGTCCACAAGGTTTAGGAGTGTCTATGGGAATGTTTGACCATTCTTCCAGAAGTCACATGCCTGACGAAGGGGTCCTGTACGGCTCCGAAACATTGCACTTTCTTTTGTGAAGTGATTTTTTTTTTTTTTTTTTCATTAAAACCTTTTGGACGAAAATTTGTCGATCCATGGTGTGCTGGCAGATATGTACATTGATTTGATGCTTCCAGGACCCAACTGGTGATCGCTGCAGCACCCACCCACTACTATGAGCCACAAATACCAGGAACGCGTGCGATAGGTATATCGATTTGACAATTGTGAGGTCAGACACTGATGTGGACAAGAAGGCCTGGCTCGCAGTCTCTGCTCTAATTCATCCCAGGGGTGAGGTCAGGACTCTGTGCAGGCCAGTCAGTTCCTCCACCCCAAACTCGCTCATCCATGTCTTTACGGACCTTCCCTGTCACTGGGATCCCTAGGTCTCTAGGACATTGCCTGTAATGGCTGTGCAACAATTCAACCCTGGGTGTGCCTCTGCAAATACCAGAAGTTCTATTTGCAACTCTGGGGGGCTCTTACATTAGCGTGTGATGGTACCTGCTATCTGTATGCAACCTTACTTTAGATTTAGAATTTGTCAAGGTAGTGAATAAATGAAAAATAACGCAGCCACCACATCTAAGTACTGGTTTGCTGCAATATACATAATTTTTGTTCTTGGAATTGTATAATATAAAAGTAAACTCTGAGGGCTGACTTTTCCCGAGCGATATCTCTTGCCTGGAGTTATTTTTGCAGAGCGATGCTGTGATAATTGTTTGTTTTCTTGCAGGATGGACAGATAGATGCTGAAGAGCTGCAGAGATGTCTCACACAATATGGAATGTCTGGAACATACAAACGTAAGCGGTCGGAGTCTTTCATTCTGCATGGTGACACCTGGCAGGTGTGCCGTTCACTGCAAATGAGAAACCCACTAATGCAAAGTGCAATTTCCCATAGCAGCCAATCAGAACTCGCTCCTCCTACATGAATAGGCACAGCACCTGTGTAATGAGGTGAAGCCCAATCTGTCACAGAGCCCCGTTTATAGGAGGGGGGGGGGGGGGGGGGGGCGATAATGTATGGCCACATGTATATAAATTGGTCTGATTTCAAGAGAATTGCTGAATATTATACCTGGGACTGCAGAAATAATCACTTTATCCCAATTATGTTTATAGATATTGATTTTGTGATCAGGAGGACAATGTAGATATTGGCCAGAAATAAACTGCTTTGTATCTATGTAAACATCTAGTTGATTTGTTGCCAATGTCTACAATTGCAACAAAGTGGTAGCAAATAGTACAGTCTGAGGTAGGCTTATCGTCTTGACCACTTGACATGGGTGTCCCGGCCTGATGAAGGGTCCTGAGCGGCCTTGAAATGTTCCACTTGCACTAATTGTGATCGTGTCAAATGTTTGGACTTTATTTTATGGATCGATGGTGTGCTGATTACATGTGTTCCTTCCCTGCTGGCCAAACGGGGTCTGTCCTAACAAACTTTCACATCAATACAGGAAAAGAGTGTGTGTGTGTATACATACATACATACATACATACATACATACATACATACACACACACACACACACACACACACACACACACACACACACACACACACACTATATATATATATATATATATATATATATATATATATATATATACATATATACATGTATGTATGTATGTACATTTTTTTTAGTCCACAGTAAGTAGGGTTGTACCGATATTAGTATCGGGGCCAGTACTGAGTATTTGCAGGAGTACTTGTGCAAATGCTCCCGATACCCGGACACTCAGGAACGATCAGTGCGGCGGGAGGGAGTTATAATCACCGATCACCCTGTGTGGCTTTCATTAAAGAAGCTGACTCCTCCCTCCTCCCTTCTCCTTCCTCCTTCTTCCCTTTTCAGCTGCTTTAATGAAAGCCACACAGGGAGATCAGTGATTATAACTCCCTCTGGCCCCCCCCCCCCCCCCCCCAGTCCCAGATCCTTCAGGATGGAGAGTGGAGGAAGGAGCCGGCTGTCATTTACCGGCTCGTTCCTTTTCTGGGGTTTAGACCCCTGACATCTCTCCTTTTTTGAGACATGGAAAGAGTCTGAGGATAGAGATTCCTCAGTCCCTTTCTCAGCAGCCTCAGCTGCACTAAACATGAATGGACAGGAGACAGTTTACGATGCTCTGCTATGAATGGAGCATTGCACTTACACCTGCTGCAGATGGCAACTGCATTGCGTTTTGAACGCGGTGTGAGAAACCTGCATGGAATACAGGTTTCCCCCACTGTATTCTGGTGTGAACTGGCCCAAAGAGTGTCCGATTTTCCTGCTCAGATGCCTGTTACTGTCTTGTTTTCATCATGTGAAACTTATATTTCTTTCTGTCTTTACAGCCTTTAACCTGGAAACCTGTAGACTGATGATTTCCATGCTGGATGTATCCTTCTTGTTATCTGATTATTACAGTTTGTTCCTCTCTTATGCTGGACTTTGTTTACCTAATCTGGTATATATGTTGTACAATACCTCCCCCCTATATACCAGCCCTGCCGCACTCCAGATTCCTCTCAAGGAGGTGTCTGGCTACCAGATATTGCATTGGTGGGACAGAAGGGAGTAAAGTGTATTCAACTTGATTTTATTGCTCTCTGTATCCCTGCTGGAGAGATTTAGGCCCCATGCACACGAGACGCTGTTAAACGCGCATTCAGAGGCAGTTGGACACTTTTTTTTTTTTTTTTTTTCAACTGCCCCTGAACATGCAATGTTATCCTATGTGTCCATGTACACAGTCCCGTTTTTTTCCCATTTTTATGCAGTTGCATTTTTTATCCTAGTTTTTTCCAGAAGCAAAAAAAATGGGTTCAGACACTTTGCTTTTCCACGTTTCAGATGCAAAGCATTTAGCCGCCTTTGCGTTTATAAGCGTTTTTAAAGGAACACAATTTTTTGGACCAGAAAACTCATAAATATGATGGTAAACCATAAAAAATACTAAAAAAATTGGTTTAAAATGCCGTAATTACTTTCGATAGTTCATAGAGCATATATACTCACTGATGCAATGCCATAAAAAAAACTCTATTTTTTTAGGTGGCTTAGACAATGAGGAATGCCTCCACTTCTTTGCCCCAACCCTTCATCCAATTTCTAATCTAATCAGTGACTCCACCTAGTCTGACCAAAGCATAGCAATGTCTTTTTTTCAAAAAGAAAAACCTGCATACCAATGTCTAGTCAGCCCCAACCCCCCACCATGTTTGTGAAATATCCAACGGACATTCGCTGTGCCATGAATGGATGGGTCCAATATCGACGAGCTCTGACTCTGGACCTCGCACGCAATTTGCGACGACGTTGCTGCCTCATCAGGAGCATTTCCTGACATATATTCAATATGGGATCCATTTCCCCCAAAAAAAAAACACAGAAAGCGAGGCAAATGCAAGTGTACAACTGCTCTCTCTGCTGCTGCTGCTCACTCTGATCAAAATGGCAGAAATAGTTAATACACGCTTTCTGAGCTTGGGGAGGGTCTATATGATGTTATCTTTACAAACGCTTATAGATGCAAACGTGGCAAAACACGCGTTTTTAAATGCACGTTTCTGCTTTTTAAAACATGCGTTCAGCAGAGTTTGCATCTCCGGCTCCTGTGCATGGTGGCTTAGGCTTCTTGTACACGGCTGCTGGTAAACGGACGTTTAGGAGCAGTTGGGTGTTTTTTTTTTTTTTTTTTCAGCTGCCCCTGAACTCTCCTCTGTGTTATCTTATCAGTACATGTACAGGGTCGTTTCTAGGCAGTTGGGTCTACTCTAGAAGCATTTTTTTGGAAAGCAAAAAAAGTGTTCACGATGGATGTGTAGAGGCATTTGAAACAACAAATGCTTGTAACTGCGGTAACTCTCATTTTAGCAGCATTTCGTTTACAGGCGTTTTTCATTTTTGACTTTTTGCAAAAAAAAAAAAAATATATATATATAAATATATAAATATAATATATATATAATATATATATATATATATATATATATATATATATATATATATATATATATATATATATATATATATATATATATATATATATATATATATATATATATATTCTAATTTATATTTTAGGTTGGTTACTATCTGTCAAGTTAAATCGTTCAGGAGAGGTTTTAAAACGTCCCGTGTACGTTAAGCCTAAGGCCCCTTTCAGGCCTAAGCGTTTTTCAGGCGCTACAGCGCTAAAAATAGCGCCTGAAAAAAGCAGGTCCTTACACTCTAGTGTGAAAGCTGGAGGGCTTTCACACTGGAGCGGTGCTCTAGCAGGATGGTAAAAAAAGTCCTGCTAGCAGCATCTTTGGAGCGGTATATTCACTGCTCCTACCCATTAAAATCAATGGGACACCGCGCTTTGCGGGGGGTTTTAACCCTTTTTTGCCCGCTAGCGGGGGTTAAAACCGCCCCGCTATTGGCCGAATACCGCGGCTAAAACGACAGTAAAGCAGCGCTAAATATAGCACTGCTTTACCGCTGATGCCCGCACCGCCCCAGTGTGAAAGGGGCCTAACCCCTCCTATTTGGTTTCTTGATGATTGCTTTCAGTACAAAATAGGAGAAGAGGAAATCCTACAATAGGGAAACCTGTTCTGGTGACAACAGTCTAAGCGGAGATTTCCCATCACTTTGTAGAGATCTCCTCTTAAAGCGGTTCTGCACTGTCTTTATGTTTTTTTGTTTTTTTTTTACTGCAATGCAATGGCTTATGCAATGCAGTTTAGGTACTCACGTGTCCTTTGATGTAAACAGGCAGCAGCTACTTTCAAAAAGATTGCAGATTTCTAGAAATTTGTTCATGCTGGGGGCCATCTTGCCTGTGGGCATTTGAACCCACACAGGCACTCCAGATGGCCCAGCATGCACCGCCGTTACTGCGCCGATCTCGCGCGTGCGCAGTAACGGCGAAGTGCAGCTCATGTTCTCCGAAATCTCGCGAGATTTCGGAAGATGTGTCCGAAATCTCGCGAGATTTCGGAAGATGTGGCCGAAATCTCGCGAGATTTCGGAAGATGCCCGCACAGACTCCTGGGATCAATGACACCAGATCCCAGGAGACAGTGCGGCGTGACGAGGATCCCCGCACAGACCCCGCCCACCGCCGCAGAGACAGAGGACCGGAAGTCAGCGATTATCAAGGTAAGTGAAAAAAAAAAAAACACATTTCATTTAGTACTCTTTGCCTGATTTGGAAGGCAAAGAGATTTACTAAATGAAATGTGTGCCGAACCGCTTTAATTCTTAGTGTGCCCCTGGGACAAGGAAGTCAAGGAAAATTTCTCTGACAGAACACAGATAAAATAAAAAAAAAACTTGTCAAGGGTCTCAACCATCTCCCTACTCTATCGAAACACATCAATTATAGTAGGGCTGGACCACTGCACACACATTTAGGGGTGTTGGCCAGGGTGCAATCCATGAAATAAAAGTGTATATAAAATATGCAGCAGGTAGCTGGTAGCAGGTAGCAGTTGCATTCAACAGGACTTGCTGCAGGAGGAATTTTCCAATGTAGTTTAATCAATGTCAGCATTTCGGCGGGGCCAGCCCGCCTTTCTCGCCTGTCATGAGAAAGGTGGGTGTGCCCTGCTAAATCTCTGACATTGATTAAATTACATTGGAAAATTCTTCCTGCTTGTAAGGCCTGATTCACACCTATGCATTTTTTAGTGCTTTTTTTTTTTGCTGATTTGCACTACAGTCCATTTACCATGGTTTCCTATGGAACACGTTGTAGTGCAAATCTGCAAAATGCAAAAAGCACCAAGGCCGGGTTCACACTGGAGAACGCAGCGGTTCACAGCAGGAGTCCGGTGCATCTCCATTCACCGTTTCAGGTCCGCTTTCAGCCTGAGTTTTTTGGTCTGAATTCGGACCTGAAATGGACCACAAGACACACAGGGCTTCTGTGCTATTTGCTAGAGATATGTGAACCGGCTCTCTCTGGAGAGCACAATCTCCTGCTATGCGAATTGGATGCGGAGAAATTCGCAATAGTGTAAACCAAGCCTAAAATGAATAGGTGTGAATCAGGCCTAATGCTGCGTACACACGATCGGAAATTCTGCCAGCAAAAGTCTGAGAGCTTTTGGTCCGAAAATGCGACCGTGTGTATGCCCCATCTGAATTTTGCTGGCGGAATTCCAGCCAGAAAAAAGATTGAGAGCATGTTTTCATTTATTCGGTCATAAAAAGTTCCGATCGGAAATTCCGATCGTCTGTACCAATTCATACGCGCAAAAATTCCTACGCATGCTCGGAAACAATTAGACGCATGCTCGGAAGCATTGAACTTCATTTTCTCGGCTCGTCGTAGTGTTGTACGTCACTGCGTTCTTGGCGGTCGAAAGTTCAACGAACTTTTGTGTGTATGCAAGCCAAGCTTGAGCGGAATTCCGTCGGAAAAAACATCCAAGAGTTTTCTGACGGAAATTCCGCTCGTGTGCACGGGGCATAAGGCTCGATTCACATCTATGCATGTTGCTTTTAAGCGTTTCTGCAGTGCTTTTTGCTGTGCCTTCTGCGGTTCTTTTGCTGCATCTTATTTTTTTTGTTGGGGGGGGGGGGGGATTGTTATTGGACATATTTAAAAACGCAAATCTCCGGCAAAAACGCACTACATGCTTTTCTGCAGCTTCTCCATTTGAAGCCCATTGAACCAAAAAAAGCACCGTTTTGGGTTTTAAAAAGTCCCTGACCCTTTCCAAAAAGGCAGAGGCATAAAAATGCATTGTGAATGTGTTCCATAGGAACCCATGTTAAAAAAAAAAAAAGTCCTTCATTTTTTTTCAAAAAGCATGAAAATACGTATTGGTGTGAATGGAGCCTTAAGCCTCATACACACTATATCAGATTTTCGGACGAACGATCGCCCGTTTTTTGTTGCATGCTAGTGTCCTGTGGTAATTGTAGAGGTTACTCGCCATATGAAAATTCTCGTACGACAATACAACTTCAGAAGTGCCGGAATGTGTTTGAATAGTTTTTATATGTGTTCATTTGTTTCTGAGCATGCGTAGTCTTGCTCTTACGATTTTATTTTTTTCGGGCGAAACCCGTACTAATTAAACAAAAATCAGACGGTGTGTTCACATCCGACACAAATTTTATAGTCTGCACATCCAGCTTTTGTCGTATGGAAAAAGCACGCACCGTACTAATGATCCGAAAATCGTCAGATCGTTCGTTGGATGAAATTTTACAGATTTTCTTATCGTGTGTATACTGGCCTTTAGTCCCATTGAGTGCACCTGCTGCATATTTTATATACTTTTATTTCATGGATTGCACCCTGGCCAAAACCCCTAAAATGTGTGTGCCTGTTGCATGTGTACGCACACATTGAACTGAAGACAACTATGAAAACTAAAATGAAAGGTTTGGGATTTATAAACACTTGTTCACACCGGCCTGCATGCTAAAACGTATGCATATGAGTGTACATTGTATATGGCCAGTGAGGGAAGGTACAATGCATTGTAACACATCAAACTGTTAAACTTTTTTCCTTTTCTCATTATATTTTTTTACTGAAGTGTCGCTATGTTACAATGCAGACATGCATGCTATATCTTTGATGCGTTGCACCCCAGTGCAGCATTATCATGTAAACAGCAAATGTATTTGTTTCTATGTGCCCTTGTATTACAGAAATGGTGCACATGAGTCCTAACTACCCTCTGCAGTAAGTTTTTCCATTGGCTTCCCTTAAGGCCGCATTCACACCTGAGCGTAGCGGAACGAGCGTTTTTACCAGCGGTTTTACCGGCGTTTTGTCGCGCGAATACGGTCGTTTTTGCACATTTGCATACGGCGTTGTCAGGCGTTTTTCAACTTCGGCGTTTTTCTTGATAGCCAATAGGAAAAAAGATCATCACTGTCATCATTTGTTGCTATGTTTTTAGATTTTGTTCAACTGCTTCCTGGGAGCAGTTGCAGTGACAAAACGCCCGTAGAAACGCTCGTTGTCGCGCTAGTCGCTTGAATCGAGCGTTTCCATTACTTTCTATGGGGATACAAACGCCCAAATCTGCCCGATTCGCGCGACAAAAAAGGGTCCGGAACTTGTTTGAGCTTCAGGCGTTCGGCTTCAGGCGTTTTGGAGTGGAGATGTGAACCATCTCCATAGAGAATAATGTATTTTTTCCCCTCGAGCGTTTTGTAGCTTCAGGCTTCAGGCGGATTAGGGCGACAAAACGCTCAGGTGTGAATGTAGCCTTAGACTAGAGGAGGCTAAAAAAGTAGCCAATACTTTGTACAACATCCAGATGTGTGCTGGCAAATATTCCACTCCATATCACTTTTTCTCAGGTCTTCCAAGTTCAGAAATCATTCTAGATATGCATTTATTAAAAATAGTACATTAGTCTGTCTTTATGTTGGCTTCCTGTAACCCACCATGTAGGAGGAGTTACTACTAGATTCTGCAGGCTGGTTCCTCCATCCATGTTATACAGTGCAGATGGAGGAATCTCCATTTTAGTCATCTGACGGCAATAGCTGTCACAATACCTAAACAGCAGCTGCATCTGATTGGTTTCAGCCACTGTTTGGCTGACACATTTCTGTCCGGCTCCTTTTGGGTGTTTTTTTTTTTTTTTTTATTTATTTATTTATTTTTTTTTTTTTGAGGATGTTGAACAGGGAGGTGGGGTGGTGACAGGGATCACGAAGTGGACAGAATTTGCAGTGTATAGCCAGCTTTAGAGTTGGAGAGCGAGGGGAATGCACAATGTTGTTGGTCTACCACTGGATGCTTGCTAACAGAAAGTAAGTGAACCTTAAGTACCTCACTAGTATAGATGCTTCTTTGCTGTCAGATACCAGTCTTCATTGCCTAATGATTGAAGTCCTAGCAGAAAGCACGCAACAATATTGCTAATTGACAAATAATGGATTTAGCGGTCACAGGACTGCATGACTCTTAGCCCATACATTTTTCAGGGGGAGGGGGGATAGTTGCATTCCTTTGGTGCTGCAGCAAGCTTAAGCTCTGCTGTTTAGTAGTTTGGTGCAGCTATGGTGTTGACAGTGAGGCTCCTGCTGACAATCAAGCATAGTAGAGCTGGACAAGGGGCAAGTAAACCTGTCATGAGAGGAATACAGGGGCTGTCATAGCCTGAACTATATAAACATATATTTTTTTCCTGCCCCTTGGTATCACTACTACAGGTACAATCTGGTGTGTGTGTGTGTGTGTGTGTGTGTGTGTGTGTTTTTTTTTAATACTGATGCTGTTCTCCAGGACTTTTTTCGTTTTTTCCTTAATGTTTTCTTGCATAGAGGGACCTGTCAGGCAAGCTGGGCTTCAACGAGTTCAAGGAGCTTGGGACGGTATTGAATGGGTGGCGACAGAACTTCATGGCCGTAGACATAGACAGGAGCGGATCAGTGGATGGGATGGAGATTCACAGATCTCTGGCAGCTATGGGTATGTACAAGGAAAACCTAATTGCTGCCCGTGTCCCCATAGAGGTGATTCTCTGCATTTCCTCTTCTGAAAGGTAGAGATGGAAAATGTCTTAGGGGACACAGATGGCAATAAAACCCCTAAAGAAGTTCTTAAAGGGGTTGTAAAGGTTTGATTTCTTTTTAAAATAAAAATAACAAACCTGTTATACTTGCAAGGGTTTTGCACAGAGCAGCCCTGATCCTCCTCTTTTGGGGTGCTTCTGGCTCCTCCCCTTTATCGGGTGCCCCCAGAGAGACGCGCATTCCATGGGGGCACCTGTGCCGGCGCGCTCCCGCAGGACTCGGGCCCCCGTGCCATTGGATTTGATTGACAGCTGCTATCAATCTATCCAATAAGGACAGAGACAGCGGCTGGAGCTGCTGGGTTCGTGCTCATCACTGGAACAGATGGGCTCAGGTAAGAAAAAGGGGGGCAGCTGCAGCAAAGGACGTTTTTCACCTTCATGCATAAAACATATTAAGGTGAAAAACCATGAGACTTTACAATCCCTTTTAACCTTTTCAATATATTAGAAACTTAGTATCTTAATTTTACAGTACAAGGGCAACGTATTAATATAGACTCGTACCTTCAGGTGATTGGACTGGCAGAGTTTTTGAGGACACCCTCCTGGGCGCCTTCCCTATAACCCAACCCTACTCCTTGTTTTTTGCTGGTGTCATAAGGTGATGGACTGCCTCTCCTTTGCAGAGAAACAACTCTCTCACCTTAACTAGTTTATTTTATCTTCTATAACTCTTCAGTCAATCTCCTTCGCTGCCTTCTAATACCAAAAATAGAAACCATGCACCTGGATCAACACCTCTGTAAAACCTTGGGAGTTGTACCCGGATCCCGTGCTGTGGGGATGGCTTGTAATGATCCGGTATGGACGCTCACCTTGGCACTTGCACAATGCAATGTAGTCAGCCACAGGGTGCTATACAGGTCTAGGGCCCATCTCTATAGAACCCAGACCCTGAAGACTCCTTTTCGTAGGGGTGTGTCCACTGTGATCGGCAAAGCCTGGACTGTATATACAGTGCAGGACTCTTAAGACGAGGTCACGCTGTATCTGATTGTTCCGCTAAAAAAGCAGTGCTGTGTTTGGAATGTATTCATTTTACAACAGCCTTTCTCAACACAGAGGAACCTTTTGAAATAACTTTGCTGGCTCAGGGAACCCCTGCTAAAAAAGGAAAAAAAATAATTATCTGCAACTCAACAAACACTAAGCTGGCCATACACCTATAGATTATCTGCAGATTTTCTATGGTTAGATGGAAAAAGTGCAACAGATTTCTCCCATGTATGCTAAACTGTGGATGGAGGAATCTCCCACTGGGCCAAGCTTCAGTATCTTGCTAGTCGGCCCCGCTGGCTCTCAACCTAAACAATGCCTGCACCCAATCAGAATGTTCAGGTATTCTGAGAGCCAACGGGGGCCGACTAGCAAGATATGGAAGCTTGGCACAGTGGGAGATTCTTCCATCCACACAGTTCAGCGTAGATGGAGGAATCTGTTGCACTTTTTCCATATGACCATAGAAAATCTGCAGATACAGGGGGTCCCCGAGTTACGAACTCGTTAGGGACTGCCCGCCTGTACGGAAGTCGGAAATGTTCGTAAGTCGGCCGCGCATGCGCAGACCGACAAATACGGAGAGTTCCGGACATTTCCGATGTTCCGTCTATTGCCGTTCTGCGCATGCGCGGCAAATTACGGACATTTCCGGCATTTTCCGAAGCTCCGTATGGCCGCGCATGCGCAGAACGGCCGAAAGACGCCGAAAAAGACCGAAAAATGGCGGAGGGTCCCCGCAGCACCCCGTTCGTAAGTAGGGGTTGTTCGTAAGTCGGGGACCCCCTGTAATCTATAGGTGTATGGCCAGTCTTAGTGTGATGGTCAGTGGGAAGAATTCTCCGTACACTTGTGGTCATTGGGAAGAATTAACCCCTTACCGATATTTAAAAAGATGAATGGTGTCAGTGGGAACTTATCTGAGAGGCAATAATTGCTGCTTGAGGAACCCCCAGCAACCTCCTGAAGAAACCTGGCTTTATAGTGTAAACTTTTCAAACTTGCCCCTAAAATATAACCACTCAGAACTAAAGGGGGCGTACACACCGGCCGAATATCAGGCGGTATCATTTGGCCCGTGTGTATGGCAGCCAGTCCAGCTTCTGTCAAAGGGGCATGACTGAAAAAGTTCTGCCAATTGGTGCTCTGTCAAAGACTTGGATGAGAGAGTTTGGGGTAAAGAACCTTGACTGGCCCGCACAGAGTCCTAAACCTCAACCCAATAGAACACCTTTTAAGATGAATTTAGAGTGGAGACTGCGAGCAGCCAGGCTTTCTCATCCAACATCAGTGCCTGAGCTCACAAATGTGCTTCTGGAAGAATGGTCAAACATTCCCATAGACACACTCCTAAACCTTGTGGACAGCCTTCCCAGAAGAGTTGAAGCTGTTATAGCTGCAAAGGGTGGGCCAACTCAATATTGAACCCTACGGACTGAATCGGCCGAAATTCGGTCATTAGACAGTTTGTTTGTTTTTTTTTTCGGCCAGTTAATGGGCACAGTATCAATAATCGTTTGGACGTTTTTTGAGCCGAAAAAAAACGAAGGACAAGTTTGGAAATTTTCTGCCGAACGAACAATAAATTGACAGGTTAATGTGTTTCCCGTCCAACCTGTCTGCACTAGGTATATGTAAAAAAAAAAACGAACATAACATTTTTATTTATGTCCACTGAACGATTTATCGGTCATTACATGATGGCACCATCGTTTGCGGCCGAACGTTCGTTTTTTTCGAAATTGGGTTTGGCAGATTTTTTCTATAATGTATGGCCAGCATAAGACTGGGATGCCATTAAAGTTTGTGTGTGTGTGAGAGAAGGCAGGCGTCCCAATACTTTTGGCAATATATCTCCTTGCTAGATATGTAGTCGGAAAACTGTGCGAGTGTGCTGTGTACCATCACCACCTTTACCACCCTCTATCAGCAGTGAGACCAGATAGAAAGTAAGGACAAATATCCTACATACACAATCACCTGGGGGCCAAGGAGCAAAAAATAATTTTTTATTTTTTTTAATATCAGGTGAGAGGTTCTAATCCCTGTGTACCTCCCTAGCTTACAGTAGGTGAGTACAGACAAATGGAAGCTGAGCCGCTGTCTTTTTCTTTCAGGCTTCAGATTGAGCCCACAAGCTCTGAACATCATCACCAGGAGGTACAGCAATCACGGCAGAATTTCATTTGATGACTACATCACTTGTTGTGTGAAGCTCCGAGCCCTGACAGGTAGGCCACCAGCCAATGAGGGTTATGGGAAAATTGTACAGGTGGGACTATTCCTTCACTAAAATTATGTTCATGTATTGTTTGTAGAAACTTTCCGAAGGAGAGATGTGTCACAGCAAGGAATGGTGAATTTCATGTATGATGATGTAAGTACTATGTGTGAAAGTCCAACGTAACAGAAAAAAACTGGGCCAGCTCCGAGAAATCATTAGGGAAAGGCAGAATACTCTACACCAGAGATATGCAATTAGCGGACCTCCAGATGTTGCAAGCATGACACCCAGAGGCATGATGGGACTTGTAGTTTTGCAACAGCTGGAGGTCTGCTAATTACCTATCCCTGCTCTACACATAGGCCCCTTTCACACATGCGGACCGTATGTCCGTTTTTAATCCATCTGTTTTTGGATGAAAAACGGACATACATGCATGTCTATGGGATAGCGGGTGTCACCCGCTATTGTCCGTCTCCGCAATTGTCCGATTCTGCAGATGGAGGAAAACCCTATTTTTTTCATCCGTCTGCAGAGCGGATCGGATGAACACGGACAGACGGTCCGTGTTCATCCGATCCCCCATAGAGGAGAGCAGAGAACTGACAGGGTGGTCCCTGCACAGTGTGCAGAGTGTGCAGGGACCACCCTGTCATCAGCCGGCTCAGCGGGGAACAGCTGTGCGATTCCTCAGCGGGGAACAGCTGTGCGATTCTGCGCTGAGCAGCGGATCTTCACGGGGCAGATCAATACGGATCTGCCCCGTGTGAAAGAGCCCATAGTTGGACACATACTCTTGATTGCCCTAGATGTTAACCCCTTCCCAGCCACTGCCATTAGTACAGTGACAGTGTATTGTATTCAACTTTTTAATTCTTAATTATTAAATTTTAAGTAAATATATTGTTGGCACCTTTCCACAAGAAAAATGTATCCCTTTAGGCCGGATTCACACTGGTGCAATGTTAGACATCGCATGTGATTCACACCACACTGCTGTGCAAATTACATGCAATGTCTCTGCACGATGCAAATTTAGCCATACAGATTGTATGCTAAATTTGCAAAGCATTTGTACCAAAATGTTGCAGGACCCTTAATTTGGTCCGCACTGGAATAGGATCGCATGGTTGTTCACACCCATGCAATCCGATTTCCTGTACCATTTGACAGTTCTCACTGAAATATGCGAACTAGGTCTGCAACGATTAATCGATCATGAAAATCGTTGACAACGATTTTCATTATCGATTAGTTGGTCTAACGTCACCTTCCTGCCTGCCTGTCCCGGCATCTGTCCCAGTGAATTCTGTTCCTGTGTACAAGGCGACGCCGCCGCATTCTCATGAGAATACAGCGGCGCTCATGTGACAAGGCACGTCCGCCTCTCTCCTCACTGACGTCGGCTCACCCGCTGCTGCCTCGAGGGAAGAGAGAGAGATAGGCGAGAAGCAGCCATGATATAAGGTAGCGTCTGTAGTGTATACAACAATACTCAGTAGTACTGTACATACTTTGTGGTGGGTGGTTTTAGTGCCCCATTCTTTTTCCGGGGGGTGCATGGAATAGTGCTGCCCCCATCATTGGTGTTCCCAGGAGGAATAGTGCCCCTTAATTTTAAATATAACTTTAAATAAACTAACAAATTGCATATTACGTTTTTATTTTTTTTATGATTTTATCCGATTAATCAAAACAATCGATTATGAAAATAATTTAGTTGCAGCAGTTCGCATAGGGCAGTGTGGGAACCAGTGTTCTATCGAAGTGCCTCCCTTCGAAAATGACCATCAGAGGCATTACCAGACACTATGCAAACAGTGGGGCGACGTAGTTATCAGATTGAGCCTCGCTGTTGCGGGGTGGGTTGTTTGTGTGTTGAAGGGAAGGTTTTGTTGGTGTTGCAACCTGCCCTAAAGGCCCGTACACACACGATCTCGAAATGCAGCGCACAATTCTCATCATCTTTAATGGGATAATAATGAAGCTGCTTGCTGGTGATACTGATGGAGTTATTGCAAACAAATTTTCAAAGGCTTTTTTTTTTCTAGAGATTTAAAGAATAACATTATTAGACCCCTTTCACACTGGGGTGTATTTCAGGCGTTTTTCAGGCGCTTTAGCAGCGCTTTTGGAGCGGTGAATACACAGCTCCTAAAGCGCCTCTTTCCATTAAAATCAATGGGAAGCGCCTGAAAAGCGCTTGTAGCAGCAGCGCTTTGTGTGCGCTTTTAACCCTTTTTTGGCCACTAGCAGGGGTTAAAAGCGCCCCACTAGCGCTCGAAAAGTGCTGGTAAAGCGCCAATAGTTTAAGCGGCGCTGGCAGTGTGAAAGGGCTCTTAAAGCACTTGAGTTTTCACATTGGGATTGCAGATGAGGCTTCTTTCAAGCGTTTTACAGGCACTTTTTTTTTCCGCTAAAGCGCCTGAAAAACGCCCCAGTGTGAAAGGGGCCTTATGCTTTTTTTTTGGGGCAAGTTACCACAACACCATTATCCCGTAGTTTTTAAGATCAAAGATACAACTATGTTGGTGTCCCTTGACAATTTTACATTGGGAGTAGGCAGTTACATTTTAAAAAATACAAACTGTCATTTGAAGTAAAACACATAGCCAAGTATTATTCTCCACAATTATTTTTATTGTGCATTAAAAAAAGAAAACAAATAAAATTAGACATGTTATCTGCCAATAGAACTTAACCAAAAAGTGCATTCTATGCATCCAAAAATATACCAAATCAAATCATTATTCAACCAAAAAAATAATGTCAAAGCAATAACTCCAAGGCCAATAATAAACAACACGTCATCTCCTCCGATTCCGCAACATGGCTGAAAAGTGCGAATCAACACTCACCAAACTTCTACTAACACGAAATTAGCAGAAGAAGCCCAAAGGGTGACGCTACAGAGCTGAAAAGCCACATAGTACGTCACTACATTCGTAATTGTTGGTCGACAATTCCTTGCCGTTGGTATGCAAGACAAGTTTGCGCCAACACCCTTTGGACAAAATTCCACGGATTTGTTGCCCAACAATCCCATCGTGTGTACGAGGCATTAGACACAGCCAAAACCCACCGTTCAACACACGGAAAACCCGCAACAGCGAGGCACAATCTGACAAGTACGTTCTCCCTCCGAAAAACGCAGCAAGAACGCATCATTAACGCACTGCGTTACGTTTTTGATGCAATTTTTTTCGAGTCACACGTCTGATTGGAATTTTTTTTTTCTTTATCAAAAACATGTAGCAGAATATATTTTGGCCAAAATTTAAGAAGATAGATCTATCTCTCTAATAATATAAATATATATATATGATGTTTTTATAGCAGAAAGTAAAATATTTATTTTTCAAAATTTTACATATAAAAAGCCTAGCAGTGATCAAATACCACCAAAATAAATCTCTATTTGTGTGAAAAAAAAATATGTAAATTTAGTTTGGGTACAGTGTTACATGACCGCGTAATTGCCAGCTAAAGTAGCACAGTGCCAAAATGGCTTGGTCATAAAAGGGGTAAAATCTCCTGGGGCTGAAGTGGTTAACGTGTCGCCTCAGCTATACACATGGGGTAAAATTCCCCACCAACCATAGACCCCAAGAAACAACCATTCAGCAGTGAGGGTTTCTTGCATTATGTTGGGTACTCGTGGTATATCTGCAGCACAGGTTTTGTGGGGATCTACGGATACACAGTACAAGTGGTGACCGAATATATCTTTATGCCCAGTGGGTGCGCGGAGGTGGGGGCGGCATAGGGGAAAGAGATTGGAGCCATTGAAGAAATGTTCTCACTGACTTTTTTTTTTTTTTTTCTAGTTCATCCAAGCTATTATGAGCATCTGAAGGCGGCCCACAGCCAAGGAGAACAAGCATCATTCTCAGCACCGGCTCACTGTTTATTCCCAGAAGTGCTTGTAATTGTAACCACTTGTCTGCATTTAGTCATTTTAATTTTTTTTTTTAATAAATGATGAGCAGTAAATGAGAAGTGTGACATTTCTTTTCTTTTGGAGGAAGTACCACCATGAGAGATCATAATGAGAAACCATAAAACCAAGCTATCGGCTCATTTAGAACAGATAACATGAACACTGACTGTGTGAAAAAATGGGCAATGACTGGATGAGATTTGATTCACAGCAAACTGTAAAACACAGGAATTTAAAATGGACCCAGAATCAGATCTATATTAATAAATGCTGAATAAATATAAGACTTAAAAGGCAAGTTCACCTTTTAGGAGCATGTGTAAAATGTTATATGCTCCTATTCACATGGTTCCTGCCATCAGAGCCCCCTCCCTATGGCAGTGGGCAGGGATTCCTCAGCCGATGACCGATCAGTGTATTGGAATGCGCCTCACTGCAGCACGATCTGTCATGGGCTGTGTCCATTGAACACAGCCCATGACTGATCAGGGTATCTGCCCACTGCCGGTACCATGTGATTGCTGTGACCAATCGCATGACATTTGTACATAATGGATTACTTCCTTTTATGCCAGTCATTCTGTACAATTGAGTTACTAGCTGTGATTGGTTACAGTGATCACATGGTACAGACAGGACCAATCACAGCCTATCTGTACCATGTGATAGTTTTTTGAAATATGAAGAAATAAAAAAAAATAAAAGTGGTGAAAAATGTACAACTTCAAAAAAAAAAAAAAAAAAAAAAAAACTTACCATACCTCTTACTAAATACATTGGACTGTTTTAATAAAAAAAAAAAAAAAAAAAAAAAGGGGGGGGGGTCATTTGGGGGATATTTGTACTGTTCTGTTTACAGTCCTTGAGACATGAGATAGGCAGTCAGTACATCAGGATAGATCAATTTTTAGATATACAGGTGCATCTCCAAAAATTTGAATGTCATCAAAAAGTTAATTTCAAGTAAAGTGAAATTCATATATTATATAGAGTCATTACACACAGCGTCATATTTCAAGCATTTCGTTCTTTCGATTTTGATCAATATGGCTTACAGCTAGTACAAACCTAAACTAAGATTCAGTATCTCAGAAAATTCGAATATTGTGAAAAAAGTTCAATATTGTAGACTCATGGGGGGTTATTTACGAAAAGAAAATCCACTTTGCACTGCAAGTGAACTTGGAAGTGCAGTCACTCTAAATCTAAGGGGTAGATCTGAAATGAGGGGAAGCTCTGCTGATTTTATCATGCAATCATGTGCAAGCTAAAATGCTGTTTTTATTTTCCTTGCATGTCCCCCTCGGATCTACAGCGACTTTACTTCCACTTCCAAGTGCACTTTCAGTGCAAAGTGGATTTTTCTTTAGTAAATAACCCCCATGATGTCACACTCAAAACACCTGTAAAGGTTTCCTGAGCAATTATGATCTGTCTGGTTCAGTAGGTCACACAATCACGGGGAAAACTGTTGGCCTTGACAGTTGTCCAGAAGACAATCATTGACACCCTCCACAAAGCGAGCAAGTCACAAAAGGTAATTGATAAATAAGCTGGCTGTTTACAGAGTGCTGTATCCAAGCATATTAATGGAAAATTAAGTGGAAGGAAAAAAAGTGTGGTAGAAAGGTGCACAAGCTACCGGGATAACCGCAGCCTTGAGAGGCTTGTGCCGCAAAGGCCATTCAAGAATTTGGGGGAAGAGTCCCAAGGAGTGGACTACAGCTGGTGTCTGTTTCAAGAGCCACCACACACAGACGTGTCCAGGACATAGGCTACAACTGTCACATTCCTTGTGTCAAGACACTCTTGAACCAGAGACAACGTCAGAAGCGCCTTACCTGGGCTAAGGAGATAAAGGACTGGATTGTTGTTCAGTGATGATTTGGGGAGCCATGTCATCTGCTGGTGTTGGTCCTCTGTGTTTTATCAAGTCCAAAGTCAGCGCAGCCCTCTACCAGGAAATTCTAGAGCACTTCATGCTTCCCTCTGCTGACCAGCATTATGGAGATGCTGATTTCATTTTCCGACAGGACTTGGCATCTGCCCACACTGCCAAAAGTTTAATGATCACGGTATCACTGTTTGATTGGCCAGCAAACTCACCTGACCTAAAGCCCATAGAGAATCTCACAAATGCGCTTCTGGTAGAATGGTGAAACATTCCCATAGACACTCCTAAATCTTGTGGACGACCTTCCCAGAAGAGTTGAAACTGTTATAGCTGCAAAGGGTTGGCCAACTCAATATTGAACCTTACAGACTAAGACTGGGATGGCATTAAAGTTCATGAGCGTTGGTGCACTCATGGTATTAGCTATGTTGCTCAAATGTATACCCAACAATCTGCGAGAGACATATCAGCTACCTACATCTAGATTCTTTCAGTACCTCCCAGCTCAGGCATGCGCCAACATCCCAAGCTCTCAAAAACTAAACGTCCCTTCAGAATATGCCGTTACTTGCCTCTTTGGAGGTCACCGCTGGAAAACAGGGACTTATTTCATCCTTATATAAAAAGTTGCTGGAGAAATACCTGGCTAGTCTAATTCCTCCTGGACGTAACAGGTGGGAGCGGGACCTGGGCAAAATACCTGATGAATCCTGGCTTACTACGTTATAACAACAAGTGACCCAAATATCCCTATCCCCAACGCAGACACTCACCCAATTGGTTATCATACATAGGGTATATCGTACACCCCTTAAACTATTTAAATGTGGCTGTAGACCTACCCCAGACTGCCCAAAATGTCAGGGATGTGCAGCCGATTTTATACATATGCTCTGGAGAGTTGGCCCACCCTTTGCAGCTATAAAAGCTTCAACTCTTCTGGGAAGGCTGTCCACGGGAATGTTTGACCATTCTTCCAGAGCACATCTGTGAGGTCAGGCACTGATCTGGATGAGAAATTCTCCACTTAAATTTATCCCAAAGGTGTTCTATTGGGTTGAGGTCAGGACTCTGTGCAGGCCAGTCAAGTTCTTCCACCTCAAACTCGCTCATCCATATCTTTATACACTCATTTGGTGGAGGGGGGATTATGGTGCAGGGGTTTTTTCAGGGGTTGGCATTGGCCCCTTAGCTCCAGTGAAGGGAACTCTTAAGGCGTCAGCATACCAAGACATTTTTGACAATTTCATGCTCCCAACTTTGTGGGAACAGTTTGGGGATGTCCCCTTCCTGTTCCAACATGACTGCACACCAGTGCACAAAGCAAGGTCCATAAAGACACGGATGAGCGAGTTTGAGGAACTTGACTGACCTGCACACAGTCCTGATCTCAACCTGATAAAACACCTTTGGGATGAATTAGAGTGGAGACTGCGAGCCAGGCCTTCTCGTCCACATCCGTGCCTGACCTCACAAAAGTGCTTCTGGAAGAATGGCCAAAGGGTGGGCCAACTCAATACTGAACCCTACGGACTAAGACGCCATTAACCACCTCAGTACAGGGCATTTTCACCCCCTTCCTGACCAAGCCATTTTTCAGCTTTCAGCGCTGTCACACTTTGAATGACAATTGCGCGGTCATACAACACTGTACCCAAATGAAATTGTTATCATTTTTTACCCACAAATAGAGCTTTCTTTTGGTGGTATTTGATCACCTCTGCATTTTTTATTTTTTGCGCAATAAACAAAAGAATAGCGACAAATTTAAAAAAAAAAAAAAACAATATTTTTTACTTTTTGCTATACTAAATATCCCCAAAAAATATAAAAAAAATTTTTTTTCCTCAGTTTAGGCCGGTACGTATTCCTCTACATATTTTTGGTAAAAAAAAAAAAATCGCAATTAGCGATTATTGATTAGTTTGCGCAAAAGTTATAGCGTTTACAAAATAGGGGATAGTTTTATAGCATTTTTATTAATATTTTTTTTTTACTAGTAATGGCGGCGATCTGCGATTTTTATTGTGACTGCGACATTATGGCGGACACATCGGACATTTTTGGCACCATTGTCATTTATACAGCAATCAATGCTATTTAAATGCATTGATTCCCTGGGAGTGATTCTTACTGTGGGGGGAGGGGACTCACAAGGGGAGGAGACCGATCGGTGTGTCTCTGTACAGAGAACACACCATCGGCTCCTCTCCTCTGACAGGACCGTTGATCTGTTTACACACACAGATCCACGGTCCCGCTGTTACCGGGCAATCGCGGGTGCCCAGCGGACATCGCGGCCGCTGGGCACGCGCATCGGGTGCCCAGTGACACGGCGAGAGCGCGCTCCCTGGAGTGCACAGAAGGGGAGGATGTCATATGACGCCCTCCCACTGTGAGAGCTGCGCCGCCTGGCCGTCATTTGACAGCCGGCGGTCGCAAGGTGGGTAAAGTTCATGTGTTTGTAAAGGCAGGCGTCCCAATACTTTTGGTAATATAGTGTACATGCACATAATAAATTCAGATGCTAGCCTACTTTAAATTACTAGAAAAATCTAGTTATGTTGCCCCTTGTACTAGGTAACAATGCTTACCTAAAGCCTCACACAAAACAACACGACCTGCACCGGAGATATGTGAACCGTCTCCATAGAGAGCCGGTCACATTCTCCTGCTATTGCGAATTTAATGCGGATTTCGGCATCCAATTCGCAATAGTGTGAACCCGGCCTATAAGAAAGAATCTGTCATGTTCTTACCTGTAAAGTACACAGGCCATAGTTCACTTGGGTAAAATCTGATCTACCGTATATACTAGTATAAGCAGAGTTTTTCAGCAAATTTTTTTGTGCCGAAAATGCCCCCCTTGTCTTATACTTGAGTCAAGCACTTTTCTGCAGCAGAGAATGACATTTTGCGACCCGACTTTGGGGCCCCATATCTCGGGGCCACGTGGTGCTAGGAACCCCAAATGGTGTGCAAACCCAGTGGAACTAGCACTACAACATATCCAAATTTGGGGTTCCTAGCACCAAGATACGGGGCCCAAAAGTTGGTTCGGAAAATGTCATTCTCTGCTGCAGAAAAGTGCTTGACATATTCTCCGACCCGATTTTGGGGCCCCTTATCTCGGGGCCACTTGGTGCTAGGAACCCCAAATTTGGATATGTTGTAGTGCTAGTTCCACTGGGTTTGCCAAATTTCCTAGCACTAAGTGACCCCAAGATACGGGGCCACAAATTCGGTCAACTGTGTCCATCTGCAGCAATGTCATTTCGGGACCCTTTGGGTCCAGAGACCCCAAATTTTGGCTGCAGCTAGGGGGCATCTAGGAACCCTTAACTGCCAAGTTTGAAGTTCCTATGGCTGCAAATGGGCACAGTGAGGCTGCAAATGGGCATTGTTGATCCTCTTCCACTTACAGTAGCTGCGCATTTTTCACCCTAGGCTTATACTCGAGTCAATAAGTTTTCCCATTTTTTTGTGGTAAAATTAGGTGCCTCGGCTTATACTCGAGTATATACAGTATCTATACAGTTCTAGTTGCTTTGGGAAGGGATTGTCCCAACCTGGGGAGAAGGTGACATCACTGGCAGTGGAGCTAAATGCGTTTGGTTTACAGCCACCTGAACCGAGGGCTGACTCTCTGGAAAGCAGGCTTATCCACAAACACTGTATAAGACAGTTAACATGCCAACCTGCATTGAAAATGCTTGTTTATCACTCTGAAGGAAAAAAAAAACTAGAGATTTTAGAAGGACTTTAATTTTTCTTCTTGGGTTTACATACACTTTAAAAATAACTTTACATTTTCACTTCTAAACATACAGGGGTGAATTTACTAAGATAGAGACTGTGCACTTTGCAAGTGTAGTTGCACTAATTTCCCCCCTAGTATAAGTGGTAAAGCTTCACTTGGTAAAGAATACCCAATCAGGTGCAAGGAAAATAATAAAAAAGACAGCATTTTTTTGCTTGCACGTGATTGGATGATGGAAATCAGCAGAGCTTTACCACATTTACTAAGCCCTGTGGAAAATGAGTTACTGCACTTGCAAAGTGCACAGACTATTTGTCTTTAGTCAATCCACCGGACATTCTCCAAAGTCTACCCCAAGCTTGGTTTCAAAGGAACAAATACAATGTACTTTACATTCATTTAAATCATTTATTTAAAAAATAAAATATCCATCCATCCATCGGTGAAGTGTTTGAAATAAAAGAACTCATTTGTAAGAATTAGCTTTGTGTTTTGGGAGGAAGGTGAAGTTTGGAGGAACGGGTCCCAGCAGCATCTCACTGCAACAAAAAAGGAAAAAACAATCATAATCTAGAGACACACAGCGAGCATCTTCCATAAATGTTATCCAGTAAACAGACTTAGGCCCCTTTCACACTGGGGCGGGAGCCGCGGTGACGGTAAAGCAGCGCTATATTTAGCGCTGCTTTACCGTCGTTTTAGCCGCGGTATTCGGCCGCTCGCGGTGCGGTTTTACTCCCCCGCGAGCGGCCGAAAAAAGGGTTAAAAAAGGGTTAAAATCGTAGCGTATCGGCGCTTTGCGGCGGTATTACCGTGGTGTCCCATTCAAATCAATGGGTAGGAGCGGTATAGGAGTGGTGAATACACTGCTCCTATACCGCTCCAAAGATGCTGCTAGCAGGACTTTTTTTTACCGTCCTGCTAGCGCACCGCTCCAGTGTGAAAGCCCTCCGGCTTTCACACTGGAGTGAATGGGGCCGGATTTTTTCAGGCGGTGAACAGGCGCTATTTTTGCCTGAAAAACGCCCCAGTGTGAAAGGGGCCTTAACCAAGGTCCAAGCCCCTACCAACTTCTGTTCATCATGTTCCAACTGCAGTAAAGGAAACCTGCATGAACGATTTATGGAGGCTGCCACTTCTCCGCTCTATTGAACATGCCAGCTGCCTGGCTCTCTCTAGTTGTGAAATCAGAACTACGCATCTGCTTACCCATTATAGGGGATTCATTCAGAAAGTATGCTATATGGTTAAAGTGTTTGTTAACCCACCGCTACAAATATACATAATCCTGCTCGCTCCCTAATGACAGGCGCTCCTGTCTCTGTGTTTAATTTTAAAAAAAATGCCTGCGATCACGTTACCGGCCGTGTCTCCTTACTGCCCGGCTGACAGATACAGCGGGCGGGGCTGAGATTCCCCCGCTGATCTCACCTGGTGTTCTGCCGAGAAAAGGTCCCCCCGGCGGATAATGACCCCCCCCTGTACTATGCAGGCGCATTGCTTGCGCAGTACGAACCACAACGGAGCCGCCGAAGATTTACAGCTGTAAGTCAGCTGTACACACGGCGCCTGCAGAATGACGACGACATTGTGCCGCACGCTCCCGAAGCTCGTGCAACTCTGCAAGGGGCGGGTGTATTACTGTTATCTCGTGTAACCTGCCCTTCATTTATTTAAACACGCCCTGCAAAGACCTGTTGTTTATTGTTAAAACCACCCCTAAGTTATCAGTTCTGCCCATCAAATTAAGATTCGGCCTCTTCTGTTGCCATCCGCCACTTACACGATATAACACTAATACACCCGCCCCCCGCAGAGTAGCAGGAGCATCGGGAGTGTGAGGCAGCGTCTGGCACAATGTCGTGGTCATTGCGCAGGCGCAGTGTACAGCTGACTCACAGCGAAGTCATCTTCGGCTATTTTCGTCGGCTCCGTTGTGGTTCGTAACGTGCAGTACAGGGGGGGCCTTTTTCGGCAGGACACTGGGACGAGAGGAGGAGAGGAAAGAGCGAGCTGCTCTAAAATACAGTAAAGGAAGCATTTTTTTAAATTAAACACACAGACAGGAGCGCCTGTCACTAGGGAACTAGCAGGATTATATGCACTTTAAAAAGTTTTGAGAGCAGCAGGAGCAGAGGGGGGTGGGCACTGACACAGGGGCAGACAGGCAGAGAGGGGAGGGGGAGGAGGACGCAGGAGCACATAGGAGGACAGAGCTGCGGCTGACAAAGGCACGTAAACTGACCACAGTATCAGGGCTCAGCAGCCTTGATACACCATGTCCAGTTTACAAAGGGGAGGGCAGAAACTGGTAGGATCAGCCAAGTATTTCAAGTGTAACAGGGGGCCAAATGACACAGCACAAACACTGTCCTGTATAAAATGCTTTAAAAGGAGCAGGATTCTTTTATTTTTATGGGGTTAACAAATGCTATAAAGGTTTGTTGCTAGGTTACCCATCACACCTATATGAGCTTGAAACCATGGGCATTAATATGCAATCGGCCCCTCTATACCAGGCTCCGGTCTTCTGGGAAGGCTTTTCATTAAGATTTTGGAGTGTGTCTGGGGGAATTTGTGACCAAATAGCCAAAAGAACATTTGTGCGGTCCGGTACGGATGTTGGATGAAAAAAACCTGCCTCACAATCAGTGTTTACTTCATCCCAAAGGGTTGAGGTCAGGATGTTTTTATGGAGCTGGCTTTGTACACAGGGACATAGTCATTGCTGAACCTGAAAAGGACCTTACCCAAACTTATTATAAAGGGTTGGAAGCACAGTTGTCTAAAATGTTTGTGTATGCAATAAAATTTAAGTGGTTCTAAAGCCTAAACATTTTTTTTTTACCTTAAAAGGCTAAGTTCACCTTTACAGAAAATCTGTAACGTGAACTTACACTGGACCCCCATCCCCCCTCTCCCCCCGTAAGGCACCGGGACATCGCTTTACCGGTCTGGGAATTTGGAATTCTCCTGGCTTTCTCTCCACTCCTCCAGCGCTGACAGGATGGACTAGGCAGATTCTGATTGGTCAGCGGCATCCATGTGACGATGATGACCAATTAGAACGCCTCCTAATCTGTACACGCTGAAAGGTACAAATAGGGGATTAAGCTGTGGGGATTTGCAATCCCTGGACTGGTTAAGTGGTGCCCTAGTGTCTGACAGTGGGGGATCGCGGGACACTGGTATAGTAAAACCGTGAGGGGGGAGGGGGGGAATGGGGAGGGGGTCCAGTGCAAGTTCATCTTTACAGATTTTGCTGTCAATCAAAGCCAGTGACGGGCCGAGTCTCAGGCGCGAGTGTGCACAAGTGCCCCCA